>JARHVA010000158.1:2835000-3335000 GCA_037957365.1 Torreya grandis
CCATCTCACTCCTTACTCTGCATTAGCAATGCAAATTAGTCAAATATAATTCAAACTCAAGATTCAACAACTTACATCTTACTAGCAAATGCATCACACGACACACTATACATAGGAGTAACAACATCATACATTTAGTCCGTCAAACATATGCATGAATATTGAATTATCTTCTATTCCATACTATAAATAATGATTACAAATATACCACTTGGGTAAACATCCAATTTAACTGTACAATACAAACAATATAATTAGTTTCTAGTTATCTACACCCTATGGCAACCCATATTACCACAGACCAGTGTACTGAGACTTAGTCACCCATTTTTCTACAATCAATCATATGAAGTAGGTCTAAAATACATGGAAACACGAGTGTTATATAAGTAACTACATAAAACAAAGCAATTTGTTATTCCACGGAACATAATAACATAATAACACAACATTGCTACACTTCCAAGTTTACATGAATGCATACACAAGTTTTACCAACTATAATAACACAAACTACCCACAACAATAACCAACATGTATACATAAAACAATCAGGTATATATATATGTTTAGGCATAATAACTATGGTAAGTACCTTCTGAATACAACATACTTATATATTGTAGTACCCTATGATATCCCATATTATCATAGGTTTCTAACTACATAACAACACATATTCCAAACTTATGATTTTCAAAACTCAACCGATTTATGCAGATAATAACAAGAAAACTATAAACAATTATACCACCCAGGTGTATTGCATACAAGCATACAACATAGAAACATGCATTCTGATGCACTACTATGTACTAAGTACAACATGTAATAAGACACTCATAGTATGTAAATCACATGAGTATTCCACATTGAATACACATGTTTAACAATATTTTATATTATTATTTGAGAGTAAGTTAATTCATAAACCCATTATGACTTTACACCCTACCAACTCACCACTTCTAAGAGACTGCTCTGAAGATAGATCCTGATTACTATGTAACTTAATGATTTAAACAATCATCTAATGAATTACAGGTATAATCCTTATATACCGGCAATTGCACATTCTATTGTACACCACATGTAAGTATTCTAATGCAATTTCTAAACCATGGTTTAGTGTTTTAGTTATAACTACTAAACATAGAAAACAACTATTGAAGTAGTTATAAATATATAGATAACACTCTTTGCAAATAACAACTAGAAAAAATCAAACTTCATTTTCCATAAACATAAGATATTCAGTTTAAGAATTGGTTTACATTGAATGTTTTGCTAAACTATTCCATTCAATTCTTTCACTTTTTGGTTAATATTTCTCTCAAGAATATTAACTTCAAAAAACTACCCCAGTTCTCCCAATTATGCATGAAACTCAATGTCAAATTCTGTAAGACGTGTTTCTGTGTAAGACGTGTTTCTGTGTTTTAAGGAATCTAAAGGTTTCGCAAGTTAAATCCTCAAAAAGAGGTAGTTATGTTTTACCCATTTGACTTCGTTTACACATTGTTATGGTTATCAAAATAGTAATGATTAAGAATCTAGTTCTATATTGCTACTCTCGTACCAGAGTTATTAATACATGTTTTATGCCTACCAGGCAATATATCTCTAATATCATTGTAGTGTTAAGAGAAATAAAACTAGAAAGTTTATAATAAAATCTTGATTTATTTCATTATATAAATCAAGCTATAAATACCTTTTGAGTCTCACTACAAGGATATATAATTATAGATTTCTTCCAATATCTTTCCATGCAAAAAGTATGTTTACCTATAGTTAGGTTTAAATGGAAACATTTGGCGAAAGTAAGAATTTCTTAACCTATTCAAATTTGGCTAACTTTTAATCAACATTTTAAGTTTATAGAACAACATTTTATTTCCATCCACAAGTACAGTTTACTTATAGGAATCTTACTAAGTTCCAGCCAATCATTTTTTTTTAATTTTCCGTTTATTCATTATACCTAATTAAATTCATGTAAAGATTCCTTAATTCTCAGTTAAGAATGGGGCGACTTTCCCCTAAATTGATTTCAATATAAATATTTTGGAATGAGAGACTATAAATAGTCTTGCATATGTATCGAATTGAATGTATTGAGAGACTAAAATGGTTACATATAATATGCTCTCGCCATATTATGGATGAGAGGTACTAATAGTATTCACTTGCAAAATAATTATATTAGATAATAAGCTATACATAAAATATCGATTCAACATAGATACATATAGACAATAAACTATAAAATAACAACTCAAAATAGTTACAAAATAGATAATATGTTCTCGCCATATTTTAGACTTCTTTTGCTTTCAAGTTATTCAAATTAAATATATAACATATAAATTGTTAGAGTCATCATTTAAGATTGATTCATCATCGAATGGTTTGAGTTTAAAAAATTACTCATCTATATAGCTGGGTGACGCCTAGGCAAAAATAATAATTTATATTTGCAAAATGAAGCCAGATTAACATAAAGTTGATGCCATAATCATAATCCTGCTCCTAAAAGGGGTTTTGACTATTCTGCCAATTTTAATCCATAGATTATTAAACAAATCTATACGGTCTGATTTTATGTGACAATTTAAACAAATATTCTAGTGCATGTCAGATCTACATATAACAAAATCCTAACTAGTAGGAGGGAACCAATTTATGGGTGTAGATCGATGCCATAAAGCAATATCTACTTAAACACCCTTGAAGAAAATGTGTTCTCTTTTATTTTTCAATCACACATTCTCTAAATCTATTATATTAAATCTTTTGTTTTTCAATCACATGTAGGTGAATCACTTGCACTGTTAACACCAATCGCTATATACATGAAGTGTTATTATAGTACAAAAGACATATCAATATATATATATAGTGTTAAAAATGTATTAAACTTCTTTGGGCATTTCTCTAATTTTGGAAAACTTGCAATATATCTATGTATATTTAAGTTGTTATTTTATATATGTTCACATATATATTACAATATATTAAATCACTGTATTTATATTATACAAATCGTTCACACATACACACACGCATATATAGAGCCAATATTCATACATAATACTTAGATTCCTATATTTTTCACATACTATCTTCCAATGAGTTTGCTATTTTAGACAATGATTGAATAGTACCATATAACATATTTCATATTATGCACAAACTTCACAAAACTTCAAGACACCACTTACCTTGTAAGCTTCTCACATTTGCATGGCACCATCCAAACAACGTTTACTCGGTTTAGTCCTTCTCTTCTTCAATGTTTTGCACTTCTAATCTCCTCTTCCTCCATACCTAGACTCTCCTTCAATCTTTCTCTTAAATAGAAAAATAAATGCTAATTTCTTTTCAGATTTTTGTTTTTATTTTTGCCAATTTTAAAATCTTTAATTATTTTCCTGTTCTACTCATTTTCTGCTAGTTTTAATACATTTCTCACTTTTTCTAGTTTTAATGTTTTTCTCTTTTTTTTTTTAATAAATAATTCTCTTTTAATATTTTGATATGAAATTCCAATTTCATATTAAACCGATTTTACATTTAATTATGCTTTAGCAATTTAATGATAAAACAATAACCCGTATTAATTTTACATTCATTAAATTTTTCTTTACGTGCATTAATGACTCATTAGGCTAAGCACACAAAGATTTTTTTTTTAATAATTACCCACTTAGGCAATCCTGGAAAAACAACAATTTAAACAAATACCAATGCAATCATTTTAAAATGCATTTTCTACCATGATTAACTATCGTGGTGTGTGTAGGGTTTTACTAGCTATCTGTCGACTAACGATGTCTCCATCTAAATCATCCTCTCCAATGATTCTCTCCCTCCAGTACACTCAAGGGAAGAATTCTTCTACGTCCACCTCACAACATACAGGTAATTAGATCTTTTCACATGATAGTCATAAGTCACAATATATAACTGAATCTATACATTAATATGCTTAAAATGTAAACACATACATAAACCAATTCATAATAAGCAATCATGTATTATCATCTAGCTAAGCAACATTCTATTATTCTGAAATAACATAACTCTTAAGCTTAGTTAGAAATATAACTCAAATCTAAATTTATTAATTGTAGATATCTACAGATAATCTAGCAAGTTTATCCATTGAGGAATCAGGATATAACAAAGAGTTAAGTTGGAGGAAGAACACATGGATGAAATAAAACAATAAGTGGATGAGTAAATGGAGTATTAACATGCAAGAGTGCCCAAACACCAATGAGGAAATATAAAGTTATGTATAAGAAAAGTTTGGGGTAACCATGTGGACAATGAAACTTGGGTGGAAGAAAGAATACTATATCAAGCAGTTTAACCCCACTTGTGATAATGATCGAAAAGGATACATAGGAACAAATATCAAGTGGAAGGAAAAAATGTTGATGACACAACCAAGGACTAGCTTACATCATCTTAGATGTGAAAATGGTAGGTGGACATCCACTAAAGAAAAGTGGGAAAAAAGATTACGTTTATTTTTTATTTTGGTGTTGGTGGAGAAAAAATGGCAATACGTCATTAAGTGTTTGAATCATAGTGACATTTGGATCAAATACATTGACATATTAGAAGTCGATACTCTTAATGCCTTGTTTAAAGATGTTAGACTATATAAAACATAAATGTTTTAGATCAAGATTCATAGTAGAAGATCCAACATTAAAAAAAGGAACATATATTGTACAATTTCGATGGGTGTAGACACCTAATTTTGGTACAAGCCTTATTATTGAAAAATTTTAGTGTCATTTTGTGCATATGGATAATTAGTTCGATTAGGCTCCTAATGGTACTTTTTTGCTTGTTCTCCCTCCTCTTCTTTTTCGTGTTGTCCCATTTTACTCTTTTCCCTCATTTTTAATATTTTCTCTACTTTTGTTTGTGCTTGGAAGCCTCCTCTCTTTATTTGTTCTTCATTCTCTATGATTTTCTCTGTCGAGACTGATTATGTGCTCTTTGTTGAATGTGCCCTAGGTAGATATGTCGGCTTGTTGAATTAGTCCCTTTTTATTTTTTGTCCCCTTTGTCCTCTTTCACTCTTCTTTGACTTATGGACCTATGTTTGTTGTTTGTTGTGTTTTTTATTGGTCAGCTTGAGTGTGAGTAGGTTTCTAATTTAGGCTAGCGATGTCTAAAAATGCAAATTATCTAGAAGCATCTCAACAAGAAGGGTAAAGAATAATTAACATGGAATCCAAGTATAGGTGCACTCTTCGATGCTAAAAGTTTGCTTGAGGACTTATATCAAATGTTTAATTACATCTTGTACCAAAGGAGAACTAGGCAAACTTCATATAATTGCATTGTACTTATGGAGAGATGATGAAACTCTTTCTATCACACTTCTTTTCACACAACACTAGAGCTACATGGGTTATAAATCCAGTTTATAGGACATGCAGTTGCAACTCCCTTGAGGTTGTTTGACCCAACTACTTATGTCATTTTACTTTTTAAGTGTTTTGTGAATTAGGTTAAGAAGACAAAAAATATCAAATAAGACATTATGCTCAACAAATTAGAGATGAAGTTACAAATATGTATGACATCTTACAACAGACGATTCTAAAAAAATTGCATAACCTAAATGATAGTGCAATACATATTTGGTGGCAGGGAACACATTCAACAATAACAAAGTTTATTCTACGATTTGCCAAATCTATTTTGAGCATATTTAGCAGCCTATAGGGAGGCACCAAATTTGTTCCTTCATAGATAAATATTCAGATATCACACCAAGTGTAAAGATCATCTACACGTTTTAGATTATAACTCAAAATCCCAAGATTCTACAAAGGTGTAGTTGTTTCATCACTCTTTGCTATTGTAAATTCAAAATGCTATATTAAGAATCTTTTACTTCAAGGAGAAATTCCACCTTTATAAAATATAGAAGGTGAAATGAGAGATATTTCTCATTTCACCTTCATTAATCAAATTTTATTCTCTTTGGCTTTCAAAAATCTACATCTTCAAATTCACAAGGTTTGGTGACATCTCGATAGTGAAATATTTATATGACATAGCAGAATAATTCAATCTTGCTCACTGTCTCAACTATCTTGCAAAGGAGTTCTTAAAATTGGCTAAGTATAAGACTCTTGACAGTGATCCTAAGCTATACGATTGACTTAGATCTAATGGTGCAAGTTGTTTCATTTTAAAATAAGGTTGTTGAATTATATAATATCAAATGCCGTGAGTATTTTTAAATAAATTAATGATATCATCATCAAGGTTTCCCTTATGCCATCATATTGACTAATTTTTGATGAAGATCTCCAATTATTAGATTTTCAACATTTAAGACCTTTGAAAAGTCAAGAAACAAGTGATAGGAATACGATGGTCAGAGCTTTTAACATCATTTTGAAGCCATCATATTATCATGATGATCTTCAATCATTCGATCCTCTTTATTGATAAAATTGGGTTTATTATTAAAAAGAATGCACCCTGGGCCCCACGAACATTCTCACAATAATATCAAACTATTTAATTCTCATGTATCTAATGTTTAAAGTTACTTTATTCCTCGATGAATGATCTTGAGTCGCTCAATCAACAAGCATCCAATGGTTTGAGCCTCTTTTGCGATAAAGGATGACACAAATTTAATAAAGCACTTTATGTTGTCAGATCAACATTCCTTAATGCAGATCTTTAGTGGTCCATTCACCAAAATCCAATAAGTTGAGAATTAAACTTGCATAAGTTAAAGACTCGACCAAAGATAGACACAAGTAGAATTATTTGCATGGTTAGTTCCCTCTATAAAGTTCTTGCCTGACTACTTTCCTCTTTTGGAAAGATGGTGGTTGAGAGTTATTACATAATGATAATTAAGAGGCAACTCACATGAAAGCAATTCAAACATTGAATTTTAGAATCTTCATAATGCTATGGGAAAATCTACTTAGCCTGGTTAGTACACAAGTAGGTGCACTCTCATAAGGGTGAACCTACGTTGGGCATTTAATCAGAGAAGTGTGCGCATAATTATTGTCTAGAGGCCATCATATATGCAAAGAACGATCAGTTAAACAACTGGGAAGATGTGCAAACAAAATTTTCAGATACTCTTGTACTTAATTACTAGAGACTTAATGTTTTCCCTCTCTTTCTCTTGCGACTTCTCATATATATGTAAATGAGTTCATTTTGAGCAAGCATTGATCTCTTGGGCATTCTATGCTGACTAAATTTTAGGATTTAACTCTGAACCAATGTAATTTTGTATATGAAAAAATCATGAGCCCTAGCTGAATAAAATGTGATTTTTCACACTCTTTACAAGTGTTAAATTTTTTGCAACTCTTATTTGTCTACCCCTTAGACTTTGTCTTATTGCTGTAACTTCATGAACATGGTGCATCTTGCCATTTGCATTTTATTTTATTTGTTGTGTTTAAATCCATTATTTCATACTCATAACACCATGTTTAAATAGATAGGAGATCCTCCCATTTCTTATTTTGGTACCTCACCACCTTTACTTTTATATTTCTCTCTTCTTGTTTCCCCTTCAGGTTTTATTTTCATGTTTATAGTCTAGCATTATAATAAGAAACAAAACTATCTAGTTTTGGAGGTTGTTTTGCAAGATTAGTCCCACACAAGTAAAACATCATATGTTATGGTTGATATAAGATTAGTCCCACACAAGTAAAGCATCCTATGTTATCGCCGATATGCAAGCAATTTACAATCAGATATTTAAGACCATCGACAACAATTTTTGCTTGATTTATTGTTTGCTAGTTAATTTCACTGATGGTAGCTTACTATTTTCAGCGATAAAGAAGACACAAATTATGTTTTAGATATGCGTTACACATTATCTTCCTTGTGCATTAGTTTTGTCATTTTGTTAGTGCCAAATCACCCTTGAGGACTAAAAAGATTAAACAATGGGACAACCTTGACCTTGCATCCTTCAACTTAATATTGAGAATTGAGGGGTATCCATTTCGTTACATTAACATCAAACTCAAACCCTCTCGATATCCATTGCCTTTTTCATACATTATTAATTATTATTATTTTTAATAGTTGATATTATTTTAATTTAAAAAAAACGAAACATGTAATTCCCTATAAAAGCATAGAAAATAGAAGAAATTCTTCCATCATTGGCAGCGTATAAAACCGTGTAAGACCCCCCTATGTTGTTTACACATCTAACCAGTCACGGTGTTTGAATTGGGGCAGAGCAGAAGGAACACTCTCCCTCCATGGCGTGGCGGCTTTTGTTCAGGCGAACTTCTGCCCTCAACATTACTGCATATGGTACATTCTCTCTTATATAAAAAAACATTAGCGTTTCTTCTTCTCGTTTCTTTTTATTGCAGTGCAACGAGTTGCATTCATCCAATGTATATAACTTGGTAAATTCAAAACATTTTTTTAAAGATTTTTGTGTGTATATGCCAGGCAGAAACTTATTATGCCCATCATATGTAGCTTGTGTGTTTTAGAATTGGTGGAAGTATTTTTATGTCGTGTAGGTACACAATATTTGGATATAGAAATGCATACTGTGTGATAGTTAGGAAATGACAGTTGGCAACCCACATTTGAGGAGTTGAATGACTGTGATGTTGTTATTAGGCTCTCGCTTATGCAGTTTTCTGTAAATCCACCAATGTATGCCTCCATTTTGAGTGCCATTCTAGCAAGACTGACATCTTTAACTTGGTTTAGTGGACCTTGATAACGGATCCTTTTGATCTGTCTCATGTATTCCAAGTTATAGGTTTTCTGGCATATCTTTTCGACGGGAATTCCTATTCTCATTTCTTTTCTTTTGAATTTGAGCGGGGTTTAGAGACAAAGCGTTTTAGAGATGAAGTGCAAGGGAGAGCCTTTTTGGGCTTAGGTTACTGTTGTTTTCGTCTTTAAATATATCTAATGCATTTTTTAAATTAATTGGAGCTTCCTCTGTGTAATGCTATTTAGATATTTTTATTTTTGCGTGATTTTTCACCGTGTGGAGTATTTACTCGAGTCATCCCCCCATTTGACTATTTTCCATGAAGTCTTTTGAGACCTTTCACTCATGCATATTGGTATAATCACAAGGCAAGGGGACCTTGTACGGATGATTATAGCTTAAAAAGTGGTGTTTATGCTGATGGGACTGGTACTAATCAGTGCATGATTAATCCAGTAACATTTTGGAATAGTGAAGCCGAACACAAAACAATCTCAAAATTATTTTAACACACCAACAATATTATTTCACACTGTGCATATTAAAACATTCAAGGGTTATATATATATATAGGAAAACCATTCCTATATTTATGGAGATTATCTCTCCATTAAACTCTCACCCAAAATCTCACAGATTATACAAATTTTATATACGATATATTGTTCTAACAATATATTTAAATGATATTATTTTTAACCTATATTCGTAATATTGTTTATAACAATATTACTACCAAATATAATTATCAAACAACCTTACGTAATAATGAATTATTACTCACATAATTATTCATATATGAAGTACAAATTACTATGAGGACTAACTATTTCCTAAAATTCCCCCTCTAGGCCTTACATAGTAATTTGTGTTTCACAAGACTTAATGAAAGTAATGAAGGAACACATCAACTTCTTATCTACCATTCATTGTCGAGAACATCAATCGAACCAGTGTGGGAACTTTGAACAGGTACATCTATCATCAACCATTCACTGAGGGAACACATCAACCTAGTAGTGTGGGAACCATGATAGGAACACCATCTGTTCAACTTTCACTCCTGCCTCCAAGAACTGGCATGAACAAAACTATATGCCACCGCATACTCTTAGTTCTGCATACTACTGACACAATCTTGCTATACATGACCACTACTATGCGAAGGAACACATCCCGCATTTACTTTACGTGACCGCAACAGACGTGTCACTGGTGGATCATTTCCATAAAGAAGTAAGGCATTTGCGGGATCTTTGCAGTAGTTGCTCTCCTAACTGTTACCACATTCTTGTTTCTTCTAAACACTTTTTTTATGCAATGCCCTATGTGAGAAAATAGGAACTTCATCTTTTATTTGTTACACACAAATGCTGAATATATATATATATATATATATATATATATATATATATATATATATATATATATATATATGTATGCGCCACTATATCAAGAAGCGCCCCTTCATTAGTGGCTAATGAGAGGCGTAGAAAGCCTCCATTCTCCAGTGTCTTCCAACCTCCAATATCTGCAACTTATTTAGCCGATGTGTCGATGAAGTTCAACCTTTGCATGTCATTTTTGAAGACAAAACTCTCCCACACACATAATTGACATATAAGACTTAGGTTGTCGGGTTTGCCCGATAATGCGTTCGTACAAGACACTTTTGACTTTGAAAATATGACAACACACAATATTAAAATGACTCAATTTTGATACTTTTGGATTTTGACAATAAATAACATTTTGACACTGACTAAATTACAGTGACCACTCAATTAATGACATTGACTCTATTTGATAAAAATGACTCACCTAAATATAAAACGACTTTTTCAAGACTTATTAATACTAATCTAAATAAAGCTTGAAACTCTAAAAACAAATCAAGACTTAAATAACTATAAACATAACTTGACACCTATACTAATTGACTCTAATAATCTTAATAAAAAGACACTATTTGATATAAACCTTAGAAACTTTAACCAACCTATTATAGAAAACCGGGGGTCCAGATTTGCAGATCGCTGACAATACTTTGAAGTTGAAGTCATCTCCTAGATTTCAAATGAGCATAATAGAATTCGTAGATTGGGCAAAGGAATCTCGAATTTGATTGACTATTGAACGACAACTAAACATGCATGCGGCATTTGGATAGAACAACGAAGAATGCAAAATACAGCGTTTAGTTGATCAGAATATTAACCTCAATAAAATGCACTACCACATGCATATAATAGAATGAATTAGATCTCACATGACATTAGAAGTTTATGTGCTCTAATATTGCAAAAAGGCATAGTCTGCACATGGAATACTTGCGCAATGAAGATCATGATCTACTAGAAAGACCAGTGAGCAGACACTGAATCATTGTGAACTGGTTGAGTTGATTAATTGTTGAGTTTTTGCACTATGTTGGGCGTGCTGAAGGGTTTGAATCGACAGATCTGTGGTTGCCGATCAATGCAGAATGATGTTGATCCCGAAATGAGTTATGCAAAACTACCAAATTGGCATCTTGGCTGAAATATTGCCACAACGCCATGTGTACGGCTCAGTGCAAGACTCTGGAATACCTAAATAATAATTTGATATATATATATATATATATATTGCTATTAGCTGGGAATTCTTTCCTAAGCAAATAAAGAGTGTGACAGGTATATGGTTTCCCAAAATACACTTTCACCTTTTATTCCTCTTGCTGGTGACATGTATGGTTGCGCTTTGATTTTTTTCTTGCTCCTACGACATCAATGCTACAATTGGACACTTCTTATTTCTACTACTGGTGATAATAAAATTGAATAACAACTACAATTGAAAGATCAATACTCAAATAATTTTAATCATGGATTGGGCAATCAACAATGGTAGAGTTGCCCCCGATCATTCATAATTAACTCACGTTTTCCATCTCAACTAACACCTTGATACCCTGCTTTGATACTAGATGATGGGACTGGTACTAATCAGTGCATGATTAATCCAATAACATTCTGGAATAGTGAAGTCGAACACAACAATCTCAAAATTATTTTAACACACCAACAATATTATTCCACACTCTCTGCATATTAAAACATTCGGGTGTTACATATATATGGGAAAACCATTCCTATATTTATGGAGATTATCTCTCCATTAAACTCTCACCCAAAATCTCACAGATTATACGAACTCTATATACGATATATTATTGTAACAATATATCTAAACAATATTATTTCTAACCTATATTCGTAATATTGTTTATAACAATATTACTACCAAACAAACTATACGTAATAATGAATTATTACTCACGTAATTATTCCTATTATGAAGTACAAATTACTATGAGGACTAACTATTTCCTAACATATGCAAATCACTATTTTGTTTCTCTTCACTTGCTATTGGTTGCATCCCATGCCTTTGCTGCCCTTCCATAGGATTCCAGTTCCACCAACCCTCATAGAGCATAGGAGATCCTCCCTACCAACATTGACACTAACACCTCACTTAGGTGATGGCAATGAAAGAGATCTAAATCAAACACAAACATATGACATCCTTAACAATCTCTTTGCACTTTCTCCAATGCTACTAGAATCAACTAAATTGAGAAATCATGCCATGATGTATCTTTAGTCAAAGTTCAATATTATTAGTAATGAAAGAGAGAATCACAAAACGACACATTTATAGTTATGCATTTAATCAAATTGATATGACACATAATAAATTCACCAGAATAAACAAATACGCTATGGGTTCTTGTATTACTCAGCAAATTAGCACATTGCAACAACCATTGAGTCAAATTTATGACCATATGCCTGGGATGTCTCTTGGATGAAACATAAAGCTACCTTGGATTCAAAGGTTCACAACAATTGGTGAATGTATAACCATTAACCATTTCATTATAATTATTACTAATCATAAGTACTAATAATGGGTTTCCACAATTACATACCAAGGTAAACCTTTAAGCAAAGCCCCAATGGATAATCCCGGTGGAAGATAAGGACTCACCTAATAATAGAAAATTGTTTGGTTTATTGATGATAACCAAGATATGTAAGTGTAATATTTATATGCAATTTTTGTTGAGGCTAACGTCACCACACATTGAGAACGAAACCCAAACAAAGAGATGGTTTTACTATTATTAGTATTGTACTACAAGAGGATTTATACTGAATTATTCTATCAATTGGAATAAAGTACAATAAAATTATTTGTGTAAATTTAGAAAGATGAGGTTGGGAGTCTTTCTTTGTTACCATGCCTAAAGATACAATATTAGCTATTGGCACTTTCCATGTGGCATTAGGAATTTTAATAGTTTTTTATATCATTTGGTAGTTAATGGATTTTATGTTTATGTTAGCGAGTTTGATACTTGTATCAGTTAATAGAGTTTTTGTAAGGGGTAATTGTCACACATGCAAAATATATAAGAGCTAAAGTGAGACATTAACTATAAATAGGATCTTAAGTGTTATAGTGGAACATGCTTTTGGGGGAAGTGGTTTTAGGCACAGGTTAACAGAGATTGTGAACTGGCCAAGTGCAATGACCATTTACTGTGCTAGGCCACCTTTTGACTTGAGTTGCAGCCCATATCTCCTTAGAATAATTCTTTTCTTTTCTATGTGCTGTTCGAATTGATAATTCAATAAAATCATAGTCTTGTTTCTTTCCATTTTCAAAGCAATAAAATTTTCCAAAAATATGTCTCTAGTCTTTAAAATAGAGAAATATACATTTTTTGAGAATCTAGAATTCATATTTTTTGTTTCTTTAGTTCATATTAAGATATTTATTTTTTCATTTTAGGCCTCAGGATTGCCTTTATGGTTTTTCAAAACTATAGAAGTTTTAGAGATGGGCTCATGATAGTGTTATCAAATCTACTTCCTTGGCCTTGTGGGCGGTCATCAATAGTGGCTTCATTCATTTCAATTCATGGAGAAGATAATTCTAAATAAAAAATGCACTATTGGTGGAATAAGTCATAAGGACTCCCCTGGATGGGATTAGGGACACAATGGAACAAATGTATCATGCCCTTGCATACACCAATTGTGGTGGACAAAAGAGGATGCATGAATGAGCCTAGTAGTAAAGAAGATGGATGGCAAAGACTTGAGACTAGAGATGAGAAGTCGGATACCATCATTATGAGAAAAACCCCTTTGTGGGAGCTTTAATAGGAGAGGGGGAATTATAATAATTGAGGCAACCAAGAGAACTAGGGAAGGAACAACAAAAATTAGGTGCTAATGGAGAAAATTCACCTTCTTTAGTTGATGATTGTAATGAAGTTATAAAGTCAAAGTCTTGGAAGTGGCAAGCTATTTGTTGGGTTCTTTTCCTTTAGTTTAACATTTCTTTCCCTGGTCACATGCGCAAAGAGGAGAAAGATCCAGCTAGCTAGCGCACGGATTATCACCCGAGAATTAGTCTTGCGCGCTCACTGGAAGTGCACGGCTTAAGACTGGTTCTTGTCGGTTCTGTCGCGCGATGGTATACACATTGGTCTTTCTATACTAAGGTGTTCAACCGGTTCTTGGAAGATGGCCATGCTGTTCTCAACTTCATCATGCATGGTCTGTATCCTGTCTTCAACTGGTGCTTGATCGGCTAGTACTGCTTGACGGATCGCTTGCAAAGATAGGTTCAGATCTGATTGGGGTGAAGAGAATGCAAAAGTGGTGAGCAAACCATGTTTGATGCATTCCCAGTTATCCATATATAGGCGTGTGTCTCTTGATGAACATATTACGCTCTAGCCCAAGCGCGTAGAGTGCTATAAAATGCATGTACCCATAATGATTCTTGTAGTAATGTCTTGTTGGCATTCCAAAGATTCTCATAGGCAGCTAGATGCTCACCTAGGGACTCAATACCATTGTAACTGATTGTAGCGTGAACTCGGTTGCCATGGTGAAAGCGATGATGCAGCGTGGCACATACTTGTTCCCATGTCAACAACTTGTATTGATGTGTATCCCACCAACGGGCAATCACTCCTTCAAGTACAGTAGGGAGTGCACACATACATTCATCTTCAAAACACAGTAGACCTCTAATTGCTGTAAGTATTCTTGGACTTCAATTTGGCCACGAAACCTAGGGGCTTGATCCAACTGGAAGGGTGGTGCATTCAGATGTTGTCCACCAATGAGTCGAACCAACTTATAATGTCTAGGTAGTTTGCGTGGAGTATTTATTTGTTGACCAACTGCAGCGCAACCTCGTCTTGTTAGGTCATATTCTCTGTGTGCCTAGAGTTCACAAGCAATACTGGTGGTGTCAGAGATGGATTGCGTGTCTCCCAAATGAAGCAGACCATCCGGAGTAGGATCTACATGTTCATTTCCTTGTGTCGTGATGTTATAAAAGGGGGACCTTGATCATCTGTGAGAGGTCATTCTCAAAGCTAATGTAGCGCTTCTCAAAATGCAAATCAACATTATTGGCATAGCACCATGGCTGACCCAATAAAGCTGGAAAATCATTAGTTTTAGCCAGGTCAATCACTTCAAAATCACCTTTGAAAGGGACACCCACAATGTTAATGGTGGCATCTTTAAGAACTCCTATAGGCACCGCTTGAGTCTTATTGGCCATAAATAAAACATGTGGGGAGGGTTGCAAAGTGGGGCTCCCCATCTTCCTCCAGGCATCCTTCATAAGAATTTTAACCTCTGTGCTGGTATCCACCAGTATATCTCGGATCATCTAGCCATCAATGGATGCATTTACCACTATCTCCTTATTTCATTTGGCATCTGGTTGGTCATAGGCTTCTTATCGGTGTGCATGGTTCAAACAACGATTTGTAGGAGTCTTGGTTGTCTGTTGTCGTAGCCAATTCTTTAAGAGGGGAATGATGTTTTCATTAAGGAGTACCTTGCATAGCTCTCGAAATTCATCTTGCCCGGATTCTGTCAATATAGTTTATTTTTGCATCTCAACGTGCATTATTGCACCCTTCTCTTTTAAAAACTCAATCTCACCTTGTAAGTCACGTACCAGGGCCATTGTGTCGTGCAATACCTCTTTATGTTTTGAGCATTAGGATAGTGTTGAGCACATGGTTCTTCATGCTGAACCTTTTCCGTAGGTGGAACTAAAACGGGTTGGGAATGAACACCACATTGTGTTGTAATGTTTACCTTAGTTCCTGTTGATGGGGTGGTAGGACATGGTCTCCACTAAGCATTTGGAGTTTTGGCAACACGAATCATCTCATTACACTCTTTAGTGATAGCCATATATAAGTTGGGGCATTCTTCCAGACGATGCTCATTCTTACAAAAGGCACAAGTTGGGTAAATTGGGCAATTGCGCGGATAGTGGTCTGGAGATCCACACGTGTAACATGCCCTGAGTGGAAAACAACCACCCCCATTCCCATTGCCATGTCCTTGACCTCGAAAAGATTGTACTCCACTAGACTCTTGATTATTTGCAACATAAGTTTGGCGAGCCCCTCTTGTGCGTGCTTCGTGGATCTCGTTGATGACTCGGTAGTCATTGGTATCATGCGTGTATGCATCACATATTTTACAGTATAGTGATACTTTAGCCTGGGTAGTGCGCTGGAGCAAGGGACAATTCCTTACATCATGGTCCTCTTGACAAATTTCACAAGACTATTTTGTTACGGCACGAACATTCCTCTGTGGGCAATTATTACTATTATGGTCCTCTACCTCATAGTCAACACACCATAAGCCGTTCCGGGTGTCATGAGCATTTTTAGCAGTTAGCTTTTCCAGATGAGAGGCCATAACAACAATCTAAGCCTCCATAAAGGGGTTGATCCCCATGTCTATACACCCCACAACTTCGGCACGAAGAGTAGCTTCTAGTGCCTTGCGCGGGTCGGCGAAGGTCTTTTGGGAGAGAGCTCGACGAAATGGAAGCAACAACCCTCCCACAAACCATTGATCATGCTATGTTGAGTGATTCTCATATGACGGTTTTGAAAGAATCATCTTAAAATGTGAATCGTATTCATGCACACTCTTAGTGAGCTCTTGCTTTGTCTTTTAGAGCAGCGATGCTTTGTTTCTCAAACTTAGGAATGCTAAACTCCTGAAGGAATGCAGTTTTCAATGTTTCATGGCTCACAATTGCTTGCTGAGAGTTGAATTTACAGTACCATTTGTGCGCGCAATCGAGCAAAGTAGTGGCAAACTAAGTAACCTTTTGTTTTGAAGGAGTGATCCCTCGTGCTCACCAAATGAGCTCACATTTTTGAACGCGTTCCGCCGCATTTTCGACACCTTAGTATTCGGGGAGATGAAGCGTCATCTCGTAGTACATCGTTGGTGAACTTGGTGGTTTTAGTGGACCTTGTTGTGGAGTTCCTCTAGCGCCACTTGAACTCTTTGGTGGAGGTCCACTACCGCCCCCAATGCCTCCTGAACTCTATGGTGGAGCTCCACTACTACCCCCAGCGCCACTGCCTGATCGTCCTCCAATAGAACCACCTTCGGTGCTTCCTTCCGTGTCCCTTGCAACAATAGGTGTACCAGAAGCAGTGGGTGCTGAAGAAGGTTATTAGTTAAGGTTGGGCACGTAGTTTGCCCACTATTAAGATTAGGTCCACTTGGCATTCCAAGTTGTGCCATAGGTCGCATTTGTAATGGAAAATTTAATGCTGAAGGCAGATTGTTATGCTGAACTTGTACTCCCAAAGATCCTCTACTGGCTCGGCTTCAGACTCTACATTGTCACTATCCCAATTTCTTACAAAAAATTTGTCAAACTCAAATGCATGAGCATGCGTTGTGGTGAGGGAATTGGGTCTATCTGGATTGGGTGCTGCTATCAGTTCCTGGCTTGGTTCTTTCGTGCGTACTTGTGCTATTAAAGGGTGTGAGCCTGTGGGCAGGGGCACTCCTTATGCCTCTCCATTCTCCTGTGGATTCCCGCGACACTTCTAGTATCCTCCCATTGACCCTCTGTTTCATTGCCTCTCATAGCCCTGTGCCTGGCCTTATCATACTTTCGCTTGCATCGTTCCCGTGTCCTGACTTCCATGCCAATCTCCCAATCTCATACCAATTCATACCCCACTACTTCCCCTCTAGTCATACTGCTCATGCACGAGAGGGTTTAGCCGTCCATAGAAAAGTTCTCAAGTCCAGAATCAACCATAAGCTTTTCAATCTCTAAAGGAAGCTATTTGATATACCTTCCTCGTGACTCTCTTAAGAAGTTGAACTGAGCTTCTTCTAGGCAAGAATATGTAGAAACCACGTATTCCAAAATATAACTTTGAAGTGTTCCTTTCGACCAGATGTTTATTGCGTGTGTCCAAACAACTTGTAGCTTAGCCAAGGTTGTTTGATGCTCTACCGACGAGGAAGCCCTCCACCCGTAATTTCTTGAATGGTTTTGCACATACGTTGAAAGCCAAGCATGTAAGTGGACGGGTAATTCTACAAAGAAGGTTTCATACAGAGAATCTTATAGGTTTTGCTCTACGCATGTTCATGCAAAAATTCCTGGTTCAAGGTATTGGAGTGCAAAATTATCTTCTATTGTACCAATCCATTGCTCAATATTCTTCAAAGAAAGTCATTCAACCCTTCTCCTACCATCGTGCTAACAAGTGCAATGGGTCTCGGCAATGGAGCCAAAATGTTGGGTTCTTTTCCTTTAGTTTAACATTAGTTTCCCTAGTCGTGCGCGCAAAGAGGAGCAGAGATCCAACTAGCTAGCGTGCTGGCTTATCATGCGAGAAATAGTCTCATGTGCTCACTTGAAGTGCGCGCTTAAGACCGGTTCCCATCGGTTTTGTCGCGCGATGGTATACACATTGGTCTTTCTATACTAAGGTGCTCGAACAGGCACTTAGTTCTAATTAACACTATCATAGTTAAGCTAACTCATACCATGTTATCATTCCATACCTAAACTATTTATCACAAGCAAGGGCGCAAAACAAGAAAAATAATATTAATGCCAGTAGTTCCATAACTAGTTTACATGTATTTCAATCAGCACAAGTATTCTATTTATTCATGTCAATGGTCGCCATACCCAGGTCTTGATGCGTATCAAAAACATAAGCTCAGGATTACATCTACTATTACACAACTAACAACATCAACAACAACCTTTTAAAGTAAAACTAGGGGTATTTATACATGATTCTACCTCGATCATTCAGTTACAACATTAACATAAAAATGATGACTTGCCAACGACCATTAATCAACAATGAGTTATGGCATGTCGTTACATTGAATTCCTATAGATATGGGCCTAATTGCCACTATATACCCTCTCTATGCTAGATATACGATGTTGTGTGCCTATCTTCTCACGGGCCGGTGGTAGATCCATGCTTATCTTATTCTCCTCCAATGCTCGCATGAACTGTTTCCTTAAATGCTTCCGCCTTCCGCACCCTTGTCCAAGACATATGCTAATTTCCCAAGTCTTGCGCCCTTGGTTCCTATGTGTTTCCTACATCCTTGTTCTTCGCGTCATGCTTCTTCCACACCAAGGTCTTCCACGCCTTGGCTTGCTTTCGCGCCCGTGTTTACTTCTGCGCCCATCTCGCCAAAAAGTAGATAGAATGAAGTGATACAAAATTTAGGGTCCAACACTATTTGTTTGTTTCTGATTGAAATATATGGGGGATTTACTAAAACATTTACTTTACCACTTTGCATCTTGAGGGGCCAACTTTGACTAGTTTAAAATGTGTGAACAAGGGCTGGAAGAGAACAACAAGCCAAAAGCAACTATTTGGCTATGAATGTTTGTTTGATTTTTACCATAATTTTGAGGCTCATACTCATGAAGAGTACTTCTTGGTGCTTAAGAACTTGAAACTGTTAAACATATTAAATGAATCATTAGTCTGCTAACTAAGGTTGGTTATAAACCACCTCAATTGTTGTAACTGCTTCCAGCATAATAAATACACGCTGCACACACACTCTGATATGTGTGTCTTGCATGCCTTTCATTATTCTCTCCTCATTCTTGAGTATCTACATTTGCTAACAGTGGTATTAGAGCCGCTGTTCGAGGAAGCCCACTAGGTACAAACAATAGGCGATCGTTTGAGGAAGCCTACTTAGTACGGACAGAGACATTGTTTGAGGAAGCCCCAGATCAAGGGTACGAACAATTCCAAGGGAAGAAGAGGTTTGAGGTTATTTTCAGAGACACAGGAGATTCGATGGGAAGCAGGAAGGAAGAACGAACACAAAATACACGACGAACGAACCCAGAACACACGACGGTAAAATACAGTCACGTGAGGGTTGAAGATTGACGGGAATCAAGCAGAAACATTGAAGGTTCACTAGGTCACAACTTGAGGACACGTTACTGCAAAAATGTGGGTCGAGGACAAATTGCGGAAAAAGTAGACGCAAACGCGAGGGAAGGACGTCCAAAATCCAATCACGGAAAGGAAGCTTCGAAGTCTGTAGTCGCCAAAGGAAGATGTGGGAATAAATGCCAAGGAAAACACAAGAGATGTAACGTTTGCAGGAAGGGTACGCCAAATGTCATAAAGTGGAAGGGTTTCGTGGAGGAAGGCACAGTCGAAATCATGAATACATAGTTGCGAAAGAGCAAACGCAAATGTTGCAGGCTCGTGGACAAAAACAACGCGAGGTTTTTCACATTGATGCATGCTGAGATTGCAAGATTCGTGGCAAACAAAAAATGACTGTATCAAGGGTTTCTTCACAGACCTGTGGAAAAGGGCACGAACGAGGAAGGGCACGAAAGTAAAAAGGACGGGCACAATGCAATTAAAATTCCATTAGTTCAAAAAAAAAATTCGGATTTTTTAATAATATTTTTTTCGAGTATTTGAACATTGCAAGAAATCAAGACAATATATATATATATATATATATATAGTTCTATTTTTGTGGAAATTATTTTATTGGTTTAAAATTATTTTTTGGAGTGAAAATGGCCAATATTTAAAACCTCATCCTTCTTGAGGCCCAAAAATTGACTAGGCAAAATTATAACGTGTGGAGTCATAAAATTTTAACGATTGTGGAATATCGCAATTTTGACAAAATTGTCCTTGGCACTGAGGCAAGACCTGTTACGGATTTTACGGATTATGACAAGTGTCATAAGGAGGCCGTGTTGTTGCTGAAGCTATCCGTGTCAGATGATATGATTCCTAAGGTCCGGAATGCCACTATGGCAAGTGTGATATGGACTAGTTTGCAGAATAAGTATCAGACTTTGGAGAAAAGCTGGGTGTTGTACCTGAAAAATATTTTATTCTCTGTCAAGATGAATGAGGGTGATTCTTTGTCAGATCACCTACTTCGGATGAAAGATCTCCGAGACCCGCGTTCAGCTATTAACAAGAAGATTGATGATGACGACATGGTGGCATTGGTTCTGAACAAATTGCCACCATCCTATGAATCTTTCGTGGAGGCTCTTCATTTGATGGCGGAAAGTTAGAACCTGACATTTGATCAGGGGAGTTCCTATTTGCTACAGAAGGAATGCAGACAGACACAAGCAAAGGAGTCTAGTGTTGGACAAGAAGAGAGTGCACTTGCTGCTCAGGCGAAGGGGAAAGGGAAGTGGAAACGTATTTCTACAAATCCATCTTCTAAGTATTAGGTAACATGTTTTTACTACCATAAGGTTGGGCATATGAAAAAGGATTGTCGAAAGCGACAGTTTGCAATTTCCCAACAAACCAATCAAGCATCAAATGTGGCAGCAATTGAAGAAGGGGAATTTGAAGAAGAGTATGCCCTTGTGGCATCATACTCACACTCACATACCGGTAGCTGGTTCATTGATTCCGGCACATCCAGGCATTTTACATGTCGTAAAGATTGGTATGTCAAATTTATTGCAAGTACAAACCATTTTGATTCAGTTTATTTAGTTGATGGCATGTCATATGCAATAGAGGGGATAGGAGATGTTCATATAAAATTGAATAATGCACAAACAATCATAGTCAGTAATGTTTTTAGCCTAAGTAAAAATCTCCTGTCGATTATTCAATTAACGGAAAATCTCAATATTGCTGCAAATTTATCTGGTAAATACTGTGTTGTGTCTGATATAAGACAGAATAAGGTAATTGCCAGGGGTATTGGGCAAGGTGGTCTGTATAGACTCGTTGACTCTACCATAGTCAACGTAGATGCACGAGTGGAGGGTGAATCCACCATATAGGATGTGCAGAAGGATAGGCTTGTTGACCTTGATCCAATCAACTTACATGCATTAGTGGTGGAGGGAATATCCACTATACAGGACATGCAGGAGGATGCAATTCCTCAATCTCAGTTGGATGCACTAGTAATTGTGTAGGAGGATGAAATGCCTTGGTCAGATTCATTGGCTCAGAATACTAGGAATAAGGTTGTTTGTTTAGCAAAGCATGGTCATTTTGCTCTAGATTCTAACCTTGGTATGGTACCTGAACGGCCGGTTCTACACTCCATTGGATACAAATGAGTGGATATGTTTTGTACTTTGCACAAGTACATGGCTCATCTTGTTGCGAAAGGCTTTTCCTAACAGGGGGGAATAGATGAGGATGCTTATATTGCAAAGATGGTCACAAATCAGATGCTTTTCTCTGGATATTTGGACGAAGAGGTCTATATGGTGCAGCTTGATGGTTTTCGGGTTCCCCATAGTGATCATTTGTTTTGCAGGATGATTGAGTCTTTGTATGGACTTAGGCAGGCTTCACAAGCCTGGGATGTTTTATTTGATCAACATCTCTAGGGTTCTGGATTTAGACTTTTGGAGATTGGGCTGAAATCATCAGCCATTGATGATTCATTACCGGTCAATGAATCACTCATTAGAGACTTGGTGGACAACTTGCTACATTTTATGTCCACATGGCCGGATCTTCGTTTTGCTATTGGCTATCATGTTCGGTTGTCTATACCGAAGTTCCCACATTGGACAACAACAAAATGTCAGAGGACTGTGGATTTCATGTTGATATCTATTGATTAGTCTGTATACGTAATGACTAAACTATTTGGTCCTATTTTGTTTGTAAAATTTCGGGACAAACTTGGTGTTGTTTCCGGTTTAGTCATTAAGAGAGGGTGTTAAACATATTAACTAAATCATTAGTTAGTTTGCTAACTAAGGTTGGTTATAAACCACCTCAACTTCTGTAACCGCTTCCATCAGAATAAATACATGCTGCACACACACTTTGATGTGTGTGTCTTGCATGCCTTTCATTCTTCTCTCTTCATTCTTGAGCATCTACATTTGCTAACAGAAACAAGAAGGCATCGTGACATATTATTGACAACTCATATTTGAATCTAACCATTCTAAATATTCTTAGATGACTTATAATTTATTATTGAGGAATACTTCCTCATTATTCTTCCCAACATGCAAAGCTTGCTATTCCAATGCCTACAAATGATATAAAAAAAGCCTAATGTTGGCATTGTAATTGTTAACAATGATGTGAAAGACCAAGCATAAGTGTTGGAGGAAGCCTTGTGCGAAGAAATTCCCATGAACAACATTTTGCTCCAAATTTTTATAGAAGACCACAAGAATGGGCCAAAAAGAGGCACAAGTAGTCAAAAGGAACAATATGTTTTTCCCAAGAAGAGCTGATACTTGAGGCCTATGCCCATGAATTCCACTTCTTGGTTCTCGAGAATATGAAATAATAAGGCATTGTGGCATATTATTCAAAAACATTCTCCCAAACAAGGTTGTTGGTGTAAAATATTTCTCCGTCTTACGATTACCATTTATTCTGATTGATTGAAGTAGTTAATTAAGGATTATGTCAAAGCTTTGAAACCAACTACAATTATGGATGCCACTCAAGAAGTAAAAGCATATTCAAAGGTTGTTAGGAGTCACCTCACAATAGGAAGACTCTTCAAAACTAATGCAATCAAGGTAATGAAAAATCTAGTTCATCCCTTATTTCATCATTTTACAATCAAAAGAAATATCAGTAGAGCTTGCTACTATCAATGATTTATACTGAAAATGGCTTTGTTTTAGTTTAAGGAGGTTACACAAGTGCAAGGTCCTTGCAAAGACCCACACAATTGAGTTTGTGGACGAAGATCATGAGAAGAAGGCTGGAAATGTCATGAAGCAACAAAAAGGGAGGAAACTGCCCATATTGAGGAGTAAGACCAACAATAAATTCTAATTATTTGCCTTTCTACTCGTAACTCTTTGATGAGTCCGTTACATACATGGTGACTTTGTTGCAAATATCATTTGCACCCTGAAGTCCACCTTGATAGTCTTTGCAGAAGCGTCCCCCATTTTTATTAGGTTTGTTGTGCCTTTCAACCACTCTCCTAGGTGTGTCCTAGTTCATTAACTTGTTTTATGCACCCTAGCCTGTCATCTTGATCTTGTTAGGCATCGTGTGATTGTTTGGGCCTCCTTTTAGACCTCCCTGGAAAATTCCCATGTGCCACCGCATAAATTTTGGGTAAGTTGTGTTGTACGACACTTCACATTGTGATTGTCTCCAAACTTCCACGGTGCTACCGTGTTTTGTGTATTGGCATCTGCTAGGGAGCTCTAACAACTCTTCTTCACACTTCTTTGGACCAAGTGTGATATAATTACCCTCCCACTTTGTTCTTAGATTTGCTAATAAAATATCCCTATCCTAAATTCACAAATCATCTTGGCATTATCATATCTAAGAACATTTACAAAATCACTATGACAGTTCCCTTACACCATTGCATAAATTTTGGGGAAGTCGCATTGTACGACATTGTCACATCGTGACTATTTCCAAACCTCTGCAGTGGCACCTCATTTCTTGTCTTGGCATCCGTTAGGAACTATAATGGCTCTTTTCTACTCTTATTTGGATCTTTTAACCTTCTTTGGACCAGGTGTGAAGTCATTACCCTCCCACTTTGTTTTTAGATCAGCCTATAAAATATTCCTATCCTAAATTGATTGATCTTCTTGGCATTATCATATCCAAGAACTTTTACAAAGTCATTCTTGTGATCAATCACCTACAACCACCATTGTAGTCATTCGCTACACACAACATCAACAAGGCTTTATCAAATTGCTGTCAGTGTCACTTTCATGATCTTATCTCCAATGCTCACAGATTGCTATTTAGGTCTTGGGAGTCTACTTCCATAAGATATTAGGGCACCTTACAAGTCATTTCTCATTGTGTTAGGGCTACCTTGTATCTTCCTTATCCATCACTCTTTTTCACCATTCTATGACTGCCCACACGACTACATTGGTTAGAGTTTTGTCAAGGATCAGCTAGACATCCATTCATGGGTCTTCAGCACCTTTATACCTTCATCCATCTCATGGTCATTGTATAACAGTATTCAGGTTAGTGGTCTGACATTCCTTGGGACTTTTGAGGATTCTTTTACAATAGAATTTAGCAGAATTATTCTATTTCAATTTTGTGGCATTCGGGGTTAAATCATTGATTGTTTCATTTAGAGTTTGCATCTAGGGTTTTGTTGAATTCTGAAAATCCTCATTGATTGTATGAGCATTTGGAATTCTGAAAATCTAGAGTTGTATTCTCACACCCTAGCCTCATTTATTTACAAAAAAGAAAAAGAAAAGAAAGTGATAAGCTAGTTTGCATTCTAGGTCAGATTAGGGTTTTGTTTATGTTGATTTATTTAGCATTCATTTCATTATTGCAAATAGAATTGGTAGAAAAACCTTCTTTGGTTGGGACCATTGATTCCAAACCATAGTAACAAGACTCGGACCAGGGAAGTCGATTTTGGACTTGGTCTTGAATTCGACAATTTTTTTTTGACATCATAGAAAATATACACGCGCACGTGCACACACACATAGTGATTTTTCAAAAAAATTAGTTGTTTTTTCTGTTATTGTTTGGTGACTTTGCATGATGGTCTAGGTGGGCTCGTATAGCTCTGTTTGGGTTGCAAGTTGACAAGTACTCACCAAGTCTCATGTTTATGATTCAAACCTGATAAATGTTCTTCCAAACCCCAATTTGATTACTTTTTGTTTCTTTCATCAACCCTAGGCTAATTTTGTTTGACATAGTGCTCATCCTTCACATGGTATTTCTTCATAGCGTGAAGGTTTTACTTGGTTTCTTTGCTTGCTCTTCATACTTCATCCTCTTAGCATTGAACCGTTGTCCAGATCTTTATGATTACACTACCACATTGAGAATCACTCAATATTAGACCTCAAGGAAAAATCTAAAGTGAAGGGATGAACAGGGTGGCTCTCGTTCAAAATACTCATAAGTTTATAGACATAAGACATAGAGCTGGTGACATCTGTGGGCCTAAGAGTTGTTTTGTTACAAAATTTTCAGTTATCAGTGGCCAATGATAGCGTAATGGACTCTAAGGGAATGATCAACAAGATTTTGCAGCTGGACAACCATGAATTGAGTTCTGATTTTTGTGTTTTTGTCTTAGTAAGGCCTATTTGGTCATGGAGGCACAAGGGTTGAAGATCTTGGGTGAATTCAAAATGACTCTTGACGAGCTATACAATATTTTTGAGGGAAGACAAGAATTGATAATAGTTATCTGTTAAAAGGTTGCAAGTAGATGCAAATAAACAAACTTTAACGCATGAAATATGCAAACTACTTGCAAAGTGTGAGTTATTTAATATACTACAATTTAATTTTGTGAAGGGCTTCCTACATGTCGAGGTAAAAGCGTAGAACTTGACAAGGAGAAAAACAAGTTTAGCTATTGATTGATAGATAGAAATAGGATTTTTAGAAAAACTGTGTAAAAATTTACTCAGATCGACGTTTCAGATCACACTGTGTGATCCATCATCAGAATAGAAGATTATGTTAGGATTGGAGAATACCACTCCTTATATAGATAACTCTAGTACAATTATATGATGCCAATGGGTACCACCATGGAAGGAAACAATAAATAAAATTGTTGTACAAAATAGCTGTTGTAAAATTTCAACCAACTAGGTAAAATTTTAACACCAATTAGTTGTAACTTGCTAATTTGAGCAATAAATGAACTCTTCCCCTAAGGTAGGGAAATCTTCCTTAATTTATTGATACCGGGTTTCTAGGAGTGGCTTAAACTTAAGCTGTCATCTATGTTTAAATTGTGAGTGTTTCCCAATCTCCACTGCCTTTCTTAGGCAATGCTTAAAATAGCGATCTCCCACTGTAGTGACCTTAGCATCTTCTATGCAGATGTAGTGCTTTGTATGAATCGAGTGCTCTGTCAATGCTGATTTGCTTAACTTGTAGTTTGATGTCTACACAATAATCCTTGACCTTGGTTTGAATTGACTTGCTCATCTCACAATATGAGACACCCTGCAAGAGCACTCAATGCTGTAAATTGCACTATTTTGCTTAGATTCTAGTTGATCCTTCGAAGATTTAAGAGCCCTCCTTAGTTTTGTGGAATAAAAGTGGACTTGATATTTTGGTTGTTTAAAATCTTTCAGTTCTTGTTGGAAATACCTTCAACATAAGAAAGAAAAGCTAGAGGCAAGTTTGCTGCATCTTCCGTCCTTTGTTGTTGAGCCTTCTTCTTCTTTGCTTGTTGGAAATCTCTAGCTATTTCCTTTCCTGTGTAGCTATTTTCCTTAAAAACCATGGTCAAGTGCAGATTATCTGTAATGTCCCCTTTTCAAGCTAGTCGTTGGGTGAGATCCTTAGCTTTTTCGTTCCCAAGGACTAAGGATTTTAAAGTCAAAAAGGGGAACATTTGTGCGCTTCAAAGGCATTTTATGATAAAGCACTTTATTATCTAATTTTGGGACCTTTTTAAAGGTCATGATCACTTAAGGCCTAAATTGCTTTTATAAGGAAGCTTTTAGTACTTTTTAAAAGAAAAAGGTAAACTCTCCCTCTCTATTTTGGGCACCACATTTGGAGGAAAGGAAAAACTCATTTGAAAAGGTTATGCATTTTTCATATTGAAATTGTCGTGCAAGTATGTCAAGCTTGTTCACCACAACTTGAGGACGAAAACCTTCAAGTGTGACAAGGGTTTGGAGACAGAAACCTCCATTTCTTATATTCAGGGCATCTCTATTCAAAGGCTGTGATTGTGCTTCAAAATTGCATGTTTGTATGCAAGTGGACCTACAAGGGTGTTTTTGGACACCACCTTCATCAATGATTGTTTCAAACCCTTCAAAGAGCTGGAAACTCATAATTTGTAGGTCAAAGAGGTGGGCGAACTTGATTTGAGGAGTTTTGTTGATCTTGGAGGCCATCCCAAGGGTGGCGACCCCTCTCAAGAGGGCAAATTAGCCCTGGAACCCTCTTTTAGGGTCAGGTAATTTTAATATTTTATTCCAGTGTTGAGTTATTTGTGGATCAAATTGCAGGATTTGAGGGCCATTCCGTGCCCTAGGGATATGCAGAAATTTAATATATTATTTTGCAACTTGGGCAACTTGCTTGGAGAAGTTCAGAAGGTGGATAGAAGGGTAAATTTCAAGAATTGAATATCAGAATTATTTTCCTAAATTTTTCAAGTGTGGCAACTCACTTGTGGAAGTTTTAAGGGTGTTTGGTGAGTGGAAATGCAACTGTTCATTCACACAAAAATCAGAATATTTGCAGGGTTATTTTCAGCCACTTCGCCAACATATTTTGGCCAAAAAGGTACCTTGTTTTCCGTTTATTATTCAACTATTTTTGGGAGCAATTTTGGTGTGTTTGCTAGGAAATTCTTCAAATTTTCCAGTTAGGGTTTGTTGGTTTTGTGGATCAAATTTTCAGTTGATCGGGTTTGTTGATAGTTTTTCTAAGGGTTTGTTGGAAAACCCCATCTTGGTCTAATTGTCCCATTTGGAGACATTATAGTGGTATTAGAGCCATATCTTGGCTATATGTGGGATTCAAGGTTTATATCAAATAGTAACATGGACAAAGGAAGGATTGAAGGTCTTACCCAAGCCCAGGATCTTGGGAATCAATCATTCAAGGTGGAGGACCAGCCTTTGGTTCATTGAAATTTAATGGAAGATTATAATGAGTACTTGACACTTGCACCTCAGTACATTAAAGGAAGGAGCTTCAAGGATTGGCTAGGTTTGAGATATGGCAAAAGGCACCATGGGCACATAGCTATGCATGATGATTTGGGGAAGATAGTTCTTCCAACTTTTGATGGTGATCCAAGTATTCCGGTGAGAGCTTGTGTTGACAAGGTGAGTGAGTACCTTGATTTTAATTCTAGGGGTAGAAGAGAAGCCTTAATTTTTGTAATCCAACATTTGGATGGGGCTGCTCATCATTGGTGGTGTCATGGATGGGAAACACAAGGGCACAACACCATTGGGACACATGAGGAATTCTTTGAGAGAATCATTGATGAGTTTGGTAAGAAGATGGAACCATCAAAATCAAAATCACTAAGGGCACCTTGCAAGAGTTTTCAAATGGATGAAAGGCAGCCCTTAAAGAAATTAATCGAGCCTAATTTTCAATTGTACAAGGGGCAGCCATTCCACAAGCTTGTTAAACACCAAAATTCAGTCAATGATAGGCCCCTTGTGATGGGCGATCAACTAGAAATTAAATCAGAAAATTCAAAGAAATTGAAGGCATGTAAGGCTGAATTCGAAGGGCAGCCACCAAGTGAAGGGCCTTTGAAGTTTGAGCACCAAAATTTACTCAGTTGTGGGCCCATTATGATGGACAATCAATTGGGATTGAAATCAGAAAATTCAGAGAAGTTAAGGGCATGTGGAATTGGAATAGAAGGGCAACCACCAAAGGAAAGACAATCAGAAAATTGGGAGCAAAGAAATGAATATATGAAGATAAACCAAACTGAAATTGAAGGACAATTACATAAAAATAAAAGAGGACAGCCAGCAGGTGACAAAGGAAGAGGTGATTGCTACCCTATATAGTACTACTAGATACCATGCTTTCCGTGTGAAAGGAACTGTTAGAGGCAAAAGGACAATTGTGTTAATGGATAATGGAGCCACTCTCAACTCCATAGATGCTAAAATGGTTGCAAGACATAGGCTTCCCACCAAGGAAAATGGTGGACTTAAGGTAACCGTGGGGGATGGCTCCTCCATATCATGCATTTCCAGCACTTTGGAATTAAAACTAACCACGGTCAAATATACCTTTGACGGAGAGTTCAATGTGATAGACCATGGGGAGATAGATATTGTGCTTGGAGCCCAATGGTTTCAATCCATTGGTGAGTACACTCATAATGTACAAGAATCGAAACTGAAATTTATGGCAGCCAACAAGGAAATTGTTCTCCATGGTTTAAGCAATGGGACACCCATGTTGGTGACCTCAAAAAGGATGGAACAAGCCTTCCATAAAGAGCAGATTGCATGGGCAGCTAAATTATATATGCATGATACAAGGTCTGATTTAAATCAATAGTTGCATCACAAGGATGTTCAAGTCATCCTAGATAGACACAAGGGAGTGTTTAGTTACATACCGTATGGGCTGCCCCCGGATAGAGGGTTTGAGCATATAATTAAGTTGGAGGAAGGTACAAGAGCAGTTATCACTACCCCCCTACCGCCACCCATGGATCTACAAGGAGAAAATTGAGAATGCCATCCAAGAGTTACTTGAAATGGGGCACATAAGGCGAAGCTCTAGCCCCTTTGCTTCTTCAGTAGTGCTTGTGAAGAAAAATGATGGGACTATGAGGATGTGTATTGATTATAGATTGTTGAACAAGAAGACTATTGAGAATAGGTATCTAATACCTAGGATTGATGAACTCATTGATGAGCTTCATGGAGTGGTTTAACTTCTTCAAAATAGATTTGAAGACTGGTTATCACCAGATTCGTGTGAGGGAGGAAGATGTGCAAAAAACGGCTTTTCATTGTCACTATGGGCATTACGAGTTTTTGGTCATGCCCTTTGGACTCACTAATGCTCCTGCTACATTTCAATCTTGTATGAATCACATCTTTAAACAACATCTAAGGAAATTCGTGCTAGTGTTCTTTGATGACATATTGATATATAACAAAACTTGGGAGGAACATTTGCACCATTTGGACATTGTTTTGGGAATGTTAGAGCAACACACCCTCTTTGCAAAGAAATCCAAATGTGAGTTTGCTACTTTTGAAATTCTGTATTTGGGACATGTAATCAATGCACAAGGGGTCCAAGTGGACCAACATAAGATTCAAGCCATACTTGATTGGCCACTTCCCACTACTATGACTCGTTTGACAGGGTTTCTTGGATTGTATAGTTATTATCGAAGATTTGTGAAGGGCTTTTCCCAACTTGCTGCCTCTCTTACAAAGTTGACAAGGAAAGGTGCCTTTGTGTGGTCGCATACCTCTTTGGAGACCTTTGAGAGACTCAAGGTAGTGATGAGTTCTTGTCCCGTGTTATTTGATCCAGATTTTTCACACCCTTTCACATTGGAATGTGATGTTCAAGGAGAAGGGATAGGGGTTGTCCTAATGCAAAAAGGACAGCCCATTGCTTTTGAGAGTTGGAAACTCAAAGAAGGGGAAAATAAGTTTTCAATTTATGACAAGGAAATGTTAGCTATTATGCATGCTTTGGCCAAATTCCGTCAATACTTGATTTGTGAAAGATTCATAGTCAAGATGGATCACAATAGCCTCAAATACTTCTTCACACAATTTGATTTGAATGATAGGCAACAAAAGTGGGTGAGCAAATTACAATTTTATGATTTCAACATTGAATATATGAAAGACAAAACTAATAAGGTGGCTGATGCATTTTCAAGAAAGCCCTATTTGTGTTCTTTGAGCGAATTAACAGCTGATTGGAGGGCTGTAATTATAGCCAAATATGCAAAGGACAAATCTGCTACCAAGTTTTTGGGAGGGAAAGTGCTAGACAACAAATACAAGTTGCACGAGGAGCTGATATTCTATAAGGGCAAAATTCTTTTGGCTCTTTTATCCAAGTTAAAACACCAAATTATAAGGGGTGCTCATGATGATACTATGGCTGGTCATCAAGGATACTTCAAAACATACAAGATGGTGAGAGAAAGATTTGCTTGGAAGGGCTTGAAGAGAGACATATTATTCCACATGTGGGAGTGTGGTTTGTCAAAGAAATAAAGGAATGACTACATTTCCAGGCGGTCTCTTGCAACCCCTTCCAATACCCCACCAAAAATGGGAGAGCATATCCATGGACTTCATCATGGGATTACCTATGTCACAAGGTAAATGTGGAATTTTTGTAGTAGTGGATAGATTGACAAAATATGCTCATTTTTTTGCACTTCCAGCCAAGTACAATGCTTCTTATATAGCAGAAATCTTCTTTAAAGAGGTCTTCAAGTTGCATGGATTATGCAAGAGCATCATAAGTGATAGGGACAACCAGTTTATGAGCCACTTTTGGCAACAACTTTTTAAGCTAACAAGTATAGAATTGCTTCCAAGCACTAGTTATCAGCTCCAAACAGATGGGCAAACCGAAATTGTCAATAAATGGGTGGAAGGATACTTGAGGAATTACATTTCGAGGTAGTAAATATGTTGGAATAGATGGCTATACATGGCGGAATTTTGTTATATTACTTCTTACCACATGTCTAGTGGTATGTCCCCATTCAAGGCTTTGTATGGATATGAAGCTCTTTCATTTTTTGACCTTGCTTTGGAGGATGGTAGGGCGCCCGGGGCTGCCGATTTGATGCAACAAAGTTTTGAAATTTCGGACCAATTCAAGAGGAATTTGCAACAAGCTCAAAATCAACAAAAGCTTTATGCAGATCAACATAGGATGGAGAGGCAATTTGAGGTTGGGGACATGGTTTATTTGAGATTGCAACTCTATAAGCAATCCTCTCTCAAACAAAGTGGAGCGGAAAAGTTAAAGCCACGTTTCTATGGGCCATATAAAATTCAGAGAAGAATGGGTAAAGTGGCATATGAGCTGGAATTACCAGAAGAAAGTAAGATCCATAATGTTTTCCATGTTTCTTGCCTTAAAAGGGCTCTTGGAAAACATATAATACCTTCCATTGATTTGCCACCTCTTGATGATGAGGGTAAGTTGGTCTTGATTCTCGAAGCTATTCTTGCGGTTCGTGAGAGGAGGCTCCAAAATTACACTATCATGGAATACTTGGTACAATGGAAGGATATGTCTATGGAAGATGCAACTTGGGAAGGGGCAGCCATCCTTCAACACCCAAATTTACAATTGCTTGTAGGCAAGCAATTTTGGGAAGGGAGGATTGTAATGTCCCCCTTATCAAGCTAGTCGTTGGGCAAGACCCTTAGCTTTTTTGTTCCCAAGGGCTAAGGATTTTAAAGGCAAAAAGGGGAACATTTGTGAGATTCAAGGGCATTTTATGATAAAACACTTTATTATCTCATTTTGGGACCTTTTTAAGGGTCATGATCACTTAAGGCCTAAAGTGCTTTTATAAGGAAGCTTTTAATATATCTTTTTAAAAGAAAAAGGTAAACTCTCCCTCTCTATTTTGGGCGCCACATTTGGAGGAGAGATATGAAAAGAAATGAAAAGCTCATTTAAAAAGGTTATGCATTTTTGATATTAAAATTGTTGTGCAAGTATGTCAAAATTTTTCACCATAACTTGAGGATGAAAACCTTCAAGTGTGACAAGGGTTTGGAGATGGAAACCTCCATATCCTATATTTAGGGCAGCTCTATTCAAGTGCTGTGATTGTGCTTCTGAATTGCATGTTTGTATGCAAGTGGACCTACAAAGGTGTTTTTGGACACCACCTTCATCAAGGATTGTTTCAAACCCTTCAGAGAGTTGGAAACTCGTAATCTGTAGGTCAAAGAGGTGGGTGAACTTGATTTGAGGAGTTTTGTTGATCTTGGAGGCCATTCCAAGGGTGGCGACTTGCTTTGGGAGGGTGGCGACCCCTTTCAAGAGGGCAAATTAGCTTCGGAACCCTCTTTTAGGGTCAAAGGTAATTCTAATATTTTATTCCAGCATTGACGAGTTATTTGTGGATCAAATTGCAGGTTGAGGGCCATTCCGTGCCCTAGGGATATTCAAAAATTTAATATATTATTTTGCAACTTGGGCGACTTGCTTAGAGAGGTTCGTAAGGTGGATAGAGGGGTGAATTTCAAGAATTGAATATCTGAATTATTTTCCTAATTTTTCTTAAGTGTGGTGACTCACTTGTGGAAATTTTAAGGATGTTTGGTGAGTGGAGACACTGCTGTTCGCTCACACAAAGATCAGAATATTTACAGGGTTATTTTCAGCCACTTCGCCAACATATTTTGGCCAAAAAGGTACCCTTTTTTCCCTTTATTATTCAGCTATTTTTGGGAGCTATTTTGGTGCGTGTTTTCAGCTAGGGTTTGCTGGTTTTGTCGATCAGATTTTCAGTTGATTGGTAATTTTTCTAAGGGTTTGTTGGAAAACCCCATCTTGGTCTAATTGTCTCATTTGGAGACATTACATTATCCTGCTCCAAGTGACCTTCATCAGAAAATATAAAAGCACAAATGGCTAGGGTCCTACGAACTCATGCTTTTTGAGCCGGGGGGTGATGTGAGGAAGCTTTTAGGTACAAATCCGTGTGAGTTCCCTTCCTGTAAACTCAACTCACAAGGAAACCATTTTTCTCTTTTTCAAGCAGGACATCCATGAATGGCAAACAATGATCAATTTCAAATTCTTAGTGAATTTAATGGTCGAAAAGGCTATTAAGGTGTGCATGGAACTCCTCAAGTTTATCTTTTTTGCCATATGGTCAGCGCAAGTTAGTATCATCTGCATATCTTCACCACCACTTCGTTTTTAATGGAAGGAGTTGAGAGCCCTCAATTCAAATTGTTCCATAAATAGGTTGGCCACCATTGGAGAAAGTGATGAACCCATTGCCACACCTTCCGACTCATAAAAATTGTTGGAAATATAGTCATTGATGTCAAATCAGCATTTAATGTCTAAAGGTGTTTTTAATGTTTATATCTTGGCTAAAAGTGTGTTAATATCAATTAAATATTAACGAATATATTTTTGGTTGCATAAAGACAAAAGAGGGCCCATGAGGAAGTCGAAGAGTCATCACTAAAGACAAAAGAGGAAAATGACGCATTTCTCTATGAAGGGTCACCTTGAGGAATCTGAAGAGTCATCACGAAAGACAAAAGAGGAAAATGATGCATTTCTCCATGAAGGGGCACCTTGAGGAATTCGAAGAGTCACTAGATAAAAACAAAGAAAGAATTCAAAGGGTCATGCAAGGGTGAATGCCAAAGGTCATTTGGAAAGCTATAAAAAGAGGCTTGGGAAGCCATTTTGTATTATGGAAGAGAATGATTTTATCTAGCTAAGAAGAGCAGTGGAAAGCAAAGAAAAGAGAAGAGATATAGTAGTGTGCTATCATTTGTTGAGAAAGCAACATTGAGAGATAGTTGGTGTTTTATACACAAGAGGGGTTGGTGCTCTTGTGGGTGGGTGCTCACGAATCATTGCTGTGTTGGTGCTCAACAAAGGGGTTGGTGCTCCTGCAAGTTGGTGCTTGCGAACTTTGTAACTTGAGTTGGTGTTCATTTATATACTTGAGATTGTTCTCCGTGGTTTTTCCCACTTTGGGTTTCCACGTAAGATCTGGTGTCTCTCTCCCTCTCTTATGTGGTGCATGTTATTGCTTTTAGTTTTATTGCATATGTTGAATGTATGATTAAGTGGTTAGAACAAAAGGAATTTGAAGTGAAGAAAGTTAATATCAAACAAAGCTCCCCAACTGAGTTGTTTTAAGATCGGTGCAATATCTGACCGCATCAACTGCTTCATTGATTAGAAACTTGGTGAAGAGAGAAATTGCATCAAAGCTCACTAAAAATATCCTGCTCCTCTAATCTCTTGTCCTTGACAAAATCAATGAAGTGGGATGAATCTTGAATGAGTATGTTGATTTTTTTGAAGACCTTTTGGATGGATTGCCACCAAATTGGTGGCAACAATACATGTTCTAGCTGGAACTAGGGTCCATAAAGCTTTTGTTCTCCCTCAAAGATATCCTCAATTTAAAAAAAATATTATTATATTATAGGAGAAACTCCTCCTGCATCTTACATTATACTACATTGAATGCTCCCTATCTTACACCACAAACTACACGCGAGTCAAATCACAAGGAATCTAAATTCTTGGTGGTCATTAACACTAAATGTTTTATTTGAGTGCATAGCCATAAGATCAGCTAAGCTAAATTACAGATTAATTCCACCTTAAACTATAATCATGGCTAGTTTGCTATTGATATCACAAAACTGATATGGAATGGTGATAGGAAATAAAGGAATAAGCAAAAATAATGAATAAATGGCGTTGAGAAATGAAAGATTGTTTTTTCATAAATGAATAATGAATATTTATAGCTACAAGTGGTCATAAAAATGCTAACATTTTTTATGATCCCAAAGATCTTTTATGAAATTCTTTGATGTCAACGAAATGCATGTTAATGTTGACAATCCGCACATTTATGCAGGGCAAGAAGTGCCATTGACTACTCATATTGGTTCTAACTATTCTAATTACCCTTACATTACTAGTAATTTAGAATCGAGGAAGATTTATTCATTATTACTTCCAACACACAGAGATTTTGACTCCAATGTCTACTCTTGAAATAAAAGAAGCCCAATGTTGGCTCTGTAATTGTGAATGATGTTTTCAAAGACGTGACATAAGTATTGAAGCAAGTCTTGTGGGGAGAGGTTCCCATCAATGACAATTTGCTCCAAATGTCTATGGAAGACCACGAGAAAGGTCCAAAAAATGGAATTAGTATCCAAAAGGAATAAAATGTTTTCCCCAAGAAGAGTTGATACGTGAGGCTTATACCCACGAATGTTACATCTTGATTTTCAAGAACACGAAACAAAAAGGTATAGTAGCATATTTTTTAAAGGAGTTCTTCCAAGCCAGGATTTAAGGAGTGCATTAGGGGATATGTCAAGGCTTTGAAGCCAACTGCTCAAGGCTGCCATTCAAGAAGCAAAAGCATATTCAAAGGTTGTTAGGAGTCACCTCACAATAGGAACGCCCTTTGAAACTAATCTATCAAAGGTAACGAAAAATCTAATTCATTTCTTATTTCGGCATTCTAGAATCTAAGGAAAGATTAGTAGACCTTGGCGACTATTAGTTTTAGTTGCAAGGAGGTTACATAAGTGCAAGGACATTGGAAAGACCCACATCATTGGGTCTGTGGACGAAAATCATAAGGAGATGGCCAGAAATGATCATGAAGCAAAGGAAAAAGAGGAGGAAAATGGTCATATCGAGGACCAAAAAGAGTAATAAATTCTAATTAGCTCCCTTTTTAACATGCTGAGAATTACTTACTATTAGACCTTGAGGGAAAATGTAAAGGGAAGAATCATGGTGGCTCTCCATTCAAAACATCATAAGTTCATAGACATAAAGTTGGTGACATTTGTGAAAGGCGTCGTTTTATATTACAAAATTTTCAGCTTGTAGTGGCCAATGACAATATGCTGGACTCCAAGGTGATGATCACAACACTTTTGTAGCTGGGAAACAACGAATTGAGTTCTGATTTTTATGTTGTAGCATTAACAGGGGTTATTTGGTCATGAGGGCACAATGGTTAAAGAGTTTGGCCAAATTCGAACTATACACAAATTTTGAGGAAGGAAAACAGTTTATAATAGTTAAAGGGCTGCAAGCAGGTGCAAATCAACACACTTAAACTCACAAAATAGGCAAGTTATATCCATCCTGAGTTCAAAAACTGAGACTTGGTGAAAACTCAGCAGGCGAATTTTTTGACTCGAACTCGGCAAATAAAATAAATATATAAATTTATAAAATAATCTTAAATAACATGTAAAATCCTTACAGAAAGTGTAAGAAATCACGGATAAGTCTATTTTCTATTAGATTTAGAAAAAAAGAGTACAATGCATATGATAATATCACGACAATGGAAAAATTGTTGAAAAATCCATAGCAAGCTAAAAAAAATTTGAAAAATAAATGTAAAAAAAAAATGGTTTACTTTTCTTTTTTCTGCTGGCTGGCAAGTTTCTGCACAGGACTCGTGGGTACCTGCGAGCTTTTCAGGGAAAAACTTGGCAAGTACCTGTCAGAAACTGGCCGACCAAAACTACTTGCGCGTCAAGTGAGAAATTGCCGATCCATCAATGTAATTTTGAGAAGAGCCTACATGTCAAGGTCAAAATGTAGAACACGACTAGAGAAAAGGAAGTGTAGCTACTGACTGATTAGTAGATTGATGAATAAATAAAGATGTTATGGAGCTTGATTGTGAAGTCGCCTGAGATTTATGGATATTGGCTTTGTGGATTTGCTAGACTGTGAAAAAAAAATAGATCAATAGCTGTGGCTGTTGTAGTGTAGGGCTGTAGCAACCCATTGAAGGTTGCATACTGGCCTGAGAAAGATGCATGACTGCTGTAGTAATTGTGAGCAGCGTTCAATTGTGAAGAGTTGCGCTCTGTTGAATAAGAACTTTGATTTTGGGACATTTCTTAGGGCAACTAGAAACTGCGATCTAGAGGCTGAATTGAATTTCAGCAAAGAAGGGAAAAACTTACAGAAATCTTATATCTCTCTACCATATATATTTTTTATGCCATTTTGAAAATATTTTTTCTTGTCCAGCTTCCAAATGATTAGGAAAAATAGCACATGTAGGTAGAAACTAAAAAGGCTGCAAAAGGATAAAATTCCTGAAATCATTACATTTGTTACCTTGCAAAACTAGAAGATTTAGAGATCTACGAGTACAATCACCATAGTATTAATGCTCTACTTAAATTGTTGACCATTTTGTGAATCCTGCATGCCAAAATGGGCACCCCCCCTTCTTTTGCCTTGAAGCCTTGTTCTTCATGCCCTTTTGCCTTGAAACCAGGTCTTAACCCTTTAAAAATCAAGGAAAAAGTTGCTTTTGTGCAGGTGCAGGGGTTGTCTCATCAAGCATTGGTCTTTTCCAGCACTCACAGAGCAAATCGGGTTCTCTGAACAACATTACTTGTAAGCTTTACAAGTAATAAGCAGGAGCACTTGACAAACCCGAAGGGGTCTATGCTTAGTTCCAGTGCAAGTCGGGTTTTGCAAAGTACTTTACTTGCCAATTTTCATGAGTTGGAGTCATTCACAAACCCGAAAGGGTAAGGAAGAAGCAATCGGGTTTTGAGACGTCTTTACTTCAAAGCTTTTTGAGTAAGTCCTTCGGAAGAGCCCAAATTGGTCTTAGACGCTTCTTAAGGCAAGTGTTTTTTCCACGAAAGGCACTTGGGCGTTCTGTAGGGTCATTTGCAATTTCCCCGAAGGGTATGTGCCCTTGCGGGAGGCACTTCAAAGATAATACGGACCTTTACAAAACTTCCGACGGGTATGTTGGAAGGTAGAATGGACCTTGCGGAGGGCTTTTTGTCGGCATGAGGACCAGTACAAAAGTTCCAAAGGCAACTTTGGGCTCAAAATGCCCTTGTAGAGGGTAGCCGGTTGAAGCAAAGGGGCAAACACAAAAAGCCCGAATGGAACTTGCCATTCGGAAAAAAGTGACAAGCGGAAAGAATTCCTTCGGACATTTTGTTTGAAGGAAAACCAAAGAAGAAAAGCCAAGGTCGAATTCCTTAGGACATTTTGTCCGAAGGAATTCGATGGTCACAGAAATCCGAAGGGTAGGTGTCTTTGTGGGGGGTACTTGGTCATGAAAGTGGACCATTTCCATTTTTCTGAAGGGTCACTTTCTTTTCAAAGTGGACCATTGCAGCGTTTCCGAAGGTATTTTTTCTAAAGGCAAGTGTCATTTTTGAATGTCGAAGGACCATTTCAATCTTTTCGAAGGGTCACTTTCCCTTCGGTAAAGTTCATTTGCAAAAATGCCAAAGGATTATTTTAGAATTTTTGAAGGGCTCTTTTCCTTCGGGAAAGTTCATTGTCAAAATTTCGAAGAGACACTTTAAAAATCCAAAGGGTACCTTCCCTTCGGAAAAGGATCATTTCCTGCGGAGAAAGTATCCATGGGGAAATTGTTCGGGATAAGTGCCGAGCAAAGACCCAAAGCAATAAGGGACTCGAAGGAATTTTCCTAGTGAGTGACGACCATATGGATGTCAATTACATGATGGAGGACTAGCCGTTGGGATTCAAATGTCCAATGACGGGCCCGTGAATGTCAACTTCGAGGTGATAAACTAGCCGTTGGGAAGTGATCAAGCTAAGAAAGCCCGCCAAAAGAAATCCGAAGAGTGCAAGCCCAAAAGAGAATTTCTTCGGACAAAATGTCCAAAGGAATTTAGAACCAAAAGCCCGAGAGCTCGAAGAGTAAATGAACGAGCAAGCAAAGAAAGGAACTCGGGAGAAAATAACAAGCGGCTGAGAGCCCGAATGGCTAAGGACAAAAGGGAAATAGCAAAGAGAAAACAAGGCGGATAACCCACAATGCGGCCACGTGCACAATAAAACAAAAGCTCAAAACGTTCCAAGTGGTGTGACAAGTCAAAGCGCAGACCCAAGGATGAACCAGACCAAGGCAGGTGGCATAGGTGTTGTCAGCAAGAGGAGTAAATGCACTTAGGTGAAATAGTCCCTACCAAAAAACCAATAAAAGGATTGGTTTTTGAACTATAGAGGCGAGTAGCCCGTGTTTTCACGCTTCGTCATTAATGCACAACTAGTTGCGCTCAGCATTGAAGAGAGCATGGCCCAGTCAACACAACTTGGGGATGGCCTTGTCAGTTGCTAGGAGTATCCCATGCTTTTGCAGGCCCAGGACAACAAGGGCAACGACTTGGACACCTACAACATGGCTCTCCCCTACGCAATTGGAAGGATACGACAACAACATGGGCTTGTGGTCACTGCAGAAGTGTTTAATACAGCATAGGTTTCCATCCCTTGACTGGTCAATTATTTGTTTTCAAGCTCTCTATATATTTGTAACTTCTCATTTGAGAAAGTCTCTCTCAGCATTGTATGGCGAAGCCCTGAAGAAATTTACCTTGAATTAAAAGAAGCATTTTTACCTCCATTTGAATTTGCACTTTTGCATATGTCTATGGTTTTATCTTATGTTCAGTCATTTCCTTTTCATGCTTTCATAAGTTTATGCCAACATATTTAGTGTATTGTGAGTTTTTCTCTTGCAGGTCAACAAGAAGTGTCCAGCTCAGAGTATAGGTGCATGTGAACAGACTGTCCATGGTGTGTCTTAGAACATCTCTAGTAGTTCTTCCTCCCTATATCTCCATAGGATCCCGTGTTGAAACACTGATGCAAGAAAGGTTCTCATTTGAATGAAGTGTATGCTTGCTTCTCTCTAGTGTAAAGTGTATGTCCAAGTTGAGAAGACCAACCATTTTGGTGCATCACTGTATTAGTTTAGGTTTTGATTTCAGTAATTTGTTTCTCTTTTCAACCCCCCCCATTGTTAGCAGTAGGAAATCCAGGGCCTCAAGGTGCATCAAGGGGAGCTAGCCCCTAATCTAGAGATTCATCCCTCAAGTTTGCAACCCACAGCAAGAGGAATGTCTCCATTGTGCCGCGTGGAGGAAGAGCGCTGAGCTTCCCTTCAGAGGGTGCAATCCACAGCGTCAACATAAACTACGTATAAAGAAAACAAATTATCTCAAAAGAATAAGAAAATGCCAAGTTTGGAGGGGAAGGGGGAACTGTCACTTTTAGAGAGTTATATGAGGCAATCTCACAGGCCAAGATTAAAGGCTTCAATGCAGATTTATATTTGTATATCGATGAACAATAAAGGAATAAGCGGCAATAATGGATTAAAGAATGATGAGAAGGATTTAAAGCTTTGTTATTTCATTATTGAATGGTGGATCTTTATGGTTATAAGTGGTGATACAAACATTAATGATTTTTGATGATTTAAAATATCTTTTTAAAAATGCTTTTGTCAACTAAATGCATGTCAATGTCAACAATTCATATCCTAATCTATGAGAAGTGTCATTGACATTTACACCGGAATTAATTCATATCCTAATCCATGAGAAGTGTCACTAACAATTCATATCCTAGGACAGAAGGAAGGAGCCTTAAGCTATGCCATCTGGATATTTGAAGAAAGTAGATAGAGTGTTGCTTGAGTCCCTGTAGAGGCAGTGATATCTTCTCAGATATCATAGTAAATGGGGCATCTAAAAATGAAGTGTTCCACGGTCTCCACCTCTTGGAGGGAGCAAAGATGGCAGATCCGGTTCTGACGAAGATTGTGCTGATAAATTCAACTCATCACTGGTGAGGACACACTATCATCTGGCCAAAGAGGAAACCTCAAGTTGTGGGACCAATGGCACTGAAGATAGTGAGGGCGACGAATAATTCCATCCACTACTTGTAAGAAATGCTCGGCGTAAAAAGCAAGCTTGGGGTTGAGTGGCTCAAGGGGGGACATCTAGGTGGCCTAGATATATTGTTTGTAGATGTCCTATCTGGCAGCTTTAGTGATGTCCTTTGTGAGGAGGAGCCCTAGAGGGTGTTTAGGGAATACATGAAAGGGTGTAGCTTATCAATAGAGATGCCAATAGAAAGGAGCAACCTGGTCACAAAGTATCGATAGTGTCGGTGTCTAGTGGGGACTAGTGAAACAATCCTCTCTAAAGAGCAAAATGCTAAGTATGGATATCTCTCACGACCAAAAGCTAACTCCCTTAAGGATTTGAGTATGTGGATGTAGAAAGTAAGATTGAAGATAGTCTCAAGGCATAGTGGCTGGCCAGAAGATTCAGCTTGGATGATGCGCTGAGGAAATGCCTTCTTGCAACGGATCATGTGTTGTAGCATGAGAGTTTGGACCCTTTCAATACGGGCCTAGTAGGCATTTCATGCTCTCATGCTACAAATTTGATGATTGTATAATTGAACCATATAAAACTGTAGGTTTGATGATTGTATCAAAAAGGTGTAACTTGGAATGGGTGTCCTAGAAGTGGATATGGAAATGCTGACTTTCCAAGACAAAAAGAGAGGCATACCGCTTGTAAGGGCGCGAATGAGAGGCAAACTTCATGCTAAAGGATGGACCAGAAAATTGGACTCCCAAATATGTGTAGGCCTATGTGATCTCTAGAAGTTCCCCTTTGTAGAAAAATTGGAATTTGGAGAGAGAGTGCTTGGAGATACTGAAGTTCTTGACCTTAGTTTACTTATTATACTAAGGTTGATCACAAGCTACTGGAGTAAGCAGAAATGAGCAAGGGCATCAAATTTTCGCCGTAAGCCCTTGGTAGAGTGTGAGAGGATGACAACATCGTCGACAAAAAGGATAGTTATAAGCACCTCATGCAAAATACAACCATCATCCATATGGGTATGTTGCTGAAGAAACTCCTCTAACTCATCAATGTCGATGTTGAATACGGTTGGTGAGAGAGGACATCTTTGCTTGACCCCATTGGTACTCTTCATAGAGTCAAAAAAACCATGAGAAGTACAAATCTACCCAATAACTATCTCATTAAGCCTCAAAGCGATGGTAAACGGAGAGTTTGGAATGTCGATATCTCTCAACTTCTTGAAAAGCAGGTGTCTCAGAACCAAGTCAAAGGCTTTCTTGAAGTCAACAAAACAACAAAAGACTTTGAAAGACCCGTGATGAGCCTCTTCAATAATAGCCTTGAGTGTAAAAGATGTGGTCAATAGGCTAGTAGTCCCTTTTGAAGTCAATCTGCCCCCGAGCTATGATATTATCCCTTTCCAAGTACTTTGACAACTGCATGTCTAACACTGTGGCATAAAGTTTGGCAAATGTATGCCCAATCATAATGCTCTTGTAGTTGCTAGGGATAGAGAGATCCTCAGACTTATGAATAGGGTGAATGATGTGTGGGGACCATGATTGAGGGAAACTTGAATACACCACCATATTAAAGAGTGTGGCAAGGGGAATGGCAAGGGGAAAGGCAAGGGAATCCACACCATATTTGATGAACTTAGCTTTAAGACCTTCACAATCAGTGCTTTGCTGGTGCACAACTTTAGAATAGCTCTCTTGATGGAAGAAGTGGAGAAAACAGAGGAGGTTGGTGGAGGAGTGGGGGCAATGGCGAAACCGAAGTCTCTGATGAAAGGATTTACACTCATCATCATACCACCAGTTCATGGGGCAGGTTTTGTGGTGGGTAGGGGATGTAGAGTAATGTATTGTGTGGGGACAAGACTCAAGGGCAACGTCCCAGAGGGTTTGACGTAAGAACTCATACATAGAATTGTTGGTGGGAAGAGGGAGGGGGTTTTTAATTCAGACATAAGAAGGGAGAGACAGGCAACTTAGTCAATGTTGTAGTCATCATCAAAGTGGATTGTGGTATGTCTAGTGCTAGGGGGGCGTGGTGGAAGCTGGGGGGGAAGGGGTGAGAATCAATATGGAGGGAGAGTGTCAAGATGACATGGTTAGCAAGGGGGAATTGAGGAGAAAGAAGGATGCCACATGTGGGGGAAGAGGGATCCGCTGGTGAGAATTTATTCCATGATGCTTGCGCCACCGACACGGGGAAAACAAGTGAATCTACCATAGTTGGGGAAGTGAGGAAGCACGTTGAGATAGATGGTAATAGAATGATTATTTCATAACTTTGAAAAATTGTACGTAAATATGAGTCTAATCATCAAAGGTGCAACCTTTGATGATATTTTTTCAAAATGATAATTAAAAGATATTTCAGTAGCTTAATCATCTCTAGTCTACTTGGTGCTAACTATAAAATAAATTCACCCAATTACCCTCGAAGCTGCCTACAGCTTTCAGCTTCTAGAAGGATGCCCTTGTTACCCAAAATGCTTTTAAATCAGGTTTGCAATCCTTATGACAAAATCCTAGAGCATAGTCACCTGGAGATGTGGGGTATGAGCATGGGGACACCATTTCAAAATAGTGCACATGATTAAATGAACAAGGGTATGGCTATATTAAATACAAACTTAACAAGTATGGGGACACCATTTCAAACCAATGCACATGATTAAATGAACAAGGGTATGGCTATATTATATATAAACTTAGTCATTAGAGGGTGGGGGTACTGATGGTATCCTCGTCCATTCTAGAGTTTATTGGTAACTATGTACTAGAGCTTTGCTATCATGTAGAGTTTGAGTCATGCTTGCACAATCAAATGAGGACATAGAACTAGGTAAAAGTAATCTGGAAAGTCTAATTGCTCCACTCAATGCATTGTACAACGAACCCATACATGTATATATAGTACATGGATCTCTATTCTTGTCACCTTCATGAGACAACTTGGAAACCCGGACATAAGACGTCACCACAACATATGTTGGACCCCTTATAACTAATTATTAAGACAAAGTACATTTATTACAACTAATAAACATTTAAATAGAACAAAACTAGTGCACAAAATATATGAATAATAGGCATTGTTATATACCCATAATCAATACACTGTAGGGCTGCAACTATTGTTCTTATTGGGAGAGTATGTGTAAATACTATTGATCATTATCAAGTGACAAGTCAGTGAGAATTTAATACATTTTTTTCCCTTTTATTTTCTGAAGTCCGCTTGATTCCTATTTTTCAGATGTCCTTTTTTATCATTGTTAACTTGATCTTCCATACTTTGATTGGAAGGGAGGCATATCATATACCACAAGAAGGCTGTGAAGATGATGGTTTGAATTCATTGCACAATTTTCTCTTTAGTGTTTGAAGACTCGTTAGAATCCCATTGTGGGGCCATATGGTGATTGACTTGTTTTTACTAGGCGTTCTTAACACTTGGGTTTGTGGCATATCAGTGGAAAGATCTAATGAGATCCAATACAGTAGTGTCCACTGTGTAGTTTATCTTGTCAAAGTTCATGGATTGTCCAAAACACCTTTCTGGATATTGAGTCTGCACTCGTAGAGATATCGTTGGAAATTGGGACCAGGACCACCAGAAGAAAGTGATGGATAATGTAGCTGCTTAGCAGAAAAGAGGTTTGCTTTTGCAAGCTAAGTGGATCTTTCAATTACATTTGACAAGCAGTTCTCTCATCTAAAGAAGGAAATAGTGATAGTTAGCTTCTAAGAATAGAGGAACTGATGAGCACTTTATTTTCTATTTAATGCTAGTTGTGGTCATCATATGTTTGTTATATATATTATGTTCATTAAATGATAAACATCTAGGTTTGGAGTTTATGCTTAGGTCAGTTGTGTAACTCGCTTATCTAGGTGTCATTCATAACTTTTTTGTAGATTTGTTTTTAGTTATATAAGGGGTATTAGGAGAAAAAGCCTAAAGATCTTTTTTTTTTCTCATGTGCATTCATTCCAGAATTGGAAAATACCTCTAGATATTCTGTGCAAGTTGTGTATCTCCCTTTGCACTTTACAAAATTTCTGTTTTGAAGTTTTTCACCTTGCTCATGCTCTAATTATATCAGATCCTGATTCACTCTCTGATCTTTGAACAATTATTGGTGGTAGGAACACAACTTGTGTAAATGAGCTTCCAAGGATACATGTAAAGTTGTAAACCCTATCGTGCTTTAATATTATAAGGGTGTCATGACCCAAATTGCGGTCTGCATAAACCCAATATTTCAGTCCACATAAACCAATTGATTGGCCGGCCTGTACAAGGAGGATCTTGCCCAATGAAATTAATTTCTTAACTGGAGCCCTAGCAAAGCCAAATTCAGGAAACCAAATGCTTTGTTTGGCTAGCAGAATTAATTTCAAGTGTCAGAAAGTAATAAGCTGGAACATGAGCAGCATCCATATGTTGTATGAATACTATGGATTTCTAACTTGTGCTAGCTTAATACCTATCATTATAATTTTTTTGGATATGACTGCCTATGCTTGGGGAAGGTTAGAGAACCAAAATTTCCTTAAATATGCTAAGAGGAGGAGAAAGAAAGCGGTCGGGGGGAGGGATGTTGGCTGAAGAACTAAAAAGAGCAGTGGATGGTTACAATCTAATTATGTACTTCGCTAACATTATTTGTTTAATAAATAATTTTAGTACACTAATATATAAATGAGACCATCTAAGGTAAGAACAATCACACTAATTAATTAATTAATGATGTTAATTAATCAATTCATTTATTAATACGTTTGAAGAGAGGGCATGACATAGGGGGGGAGAGGGGAAAAAAAGGTTTGAAGAACACAAATGGCCATGGAGGGGGTAGCATGGTGGGGAGTGGGCGGCAGGGTTGGGACAGAGGGAGTGGAAAAGGATTACGGCTTATGCAAGAGGCACAACAAAGGTTTCCAAGTGTGACTTAACTTTTCAACCTTTGTCTTGATTCAAATTGTTCGGATGCTTCTCAATCTCTGCTTCTTCTCGAATCCTCCTATCAGTGTAGCAACTCTCCATGGCTATCATTTTGGTATTGTTTATGCATATGGAGTGCTTTCTATGGTCTTCATGTTCACTTAAGGCTGACTTATTGACCCTCACATGTTCTAAATCTTTACAATGCTCTTTAACGCTGTTTTGAAGTGAGCATCCAGTCTCACCAATGTAGGATTTACCATAGGAGCATGGGATCAAGTAGACACGTTTTCTTAGCTTAGGACTGATGGGGTCCTTTGGATTCCTAAATTTGTTTCTTATGGTGTTGACAGGTCTGAATCAGGTCTTAATGCCATTTTTCCTTAATATTTTGGATATTTTTTCTGAGGCACCTGTAATACCTATCTTTAGGCAGCTTTGATTGAAGTATCCTAGCATGAAAATTTTCATTACAATCTAAAACGTGACAGAAGTCTAGCTATATTTCTTATTTTAAACATGAGGGTCAAGTGTGTAAAAAGTCTCATTGGACCTGTTATGTGAGCCTTCATGGGAGGTGTATATATTGTCATTCGTATATTTACAATATTCTGTCTTTTAGAATGGATTGACTAAAGATTTAACCAAAAAGTGAAGCTTAAAATTTTCATGCTCGAATTGTATTCTATTTTTAACATACACTGTCTTTAATTCCTATCTTGTGCTTCTGCCAAACTTGACCTATTCGTGAGCTCCAGATATGTAATTTGATATTTTTGGATATTTGAGGGAAGGAGGGTAGTGGCTTAATGGAAACATAAAGTTCCTTTGTCCACAGATAAATAGTCCAAAGATCCTCTATATTCCAGCCTGAGATTGTGTGATATGAAGACATCACCCCTGGAGGAGAAATTCTCCAGAAATATTTCATAAAAGGGCTGAAAATCACGAACACTTGAAAATAACTTGCTTTACAAGAGATTTATTTAGAAACAACTCCATAAAGGGACTGAAAGGCAGGCAAATTTGAACAATGAGGTGCGCTAAAGTTTTGCTGGTCAGACAAATGGAATGTTTAAATCAGAAATCATTTGCAGTCTCTGCTAGTTAGTTTCTGGAGTGACATTTGAGGAGATGCAGGTTATCATGAAGACACAGTAAGCTGATCAAATTGCTCATTTTGACTTGAGAAGGTTTTGAGTTGTGAGCATCAACTTCTTGTGTCATTGATGCTAACAGTCTTTGGTGTTGATATCTTTATGAAGCATTTACAACTTGGTATAGTGTAAGTATTAGTTGCTATTTCTATTTGCTTATAAATATCAAGCCTATATCTTTTGTAAAATTAACTATGCTGTACATGCAAATGATAAAATATTTAAATCCTTCTGCTTAATGCACATGTCGTAGTTGATATCTATCGTCAGTATTGTCTTAAAAAGTAATGTTTTCAAGAACATTTTGATATGTCTCACAGGCACTTTTTTCTTGTTCAGGTCAGAGTTTGCTGGATATATCATTTTTCCCTCCACAAAGTTCATTTATTTTGGCATGTCAAAGGGCAGTAGCCATGTTTTCTGCTTCCTCCTTAGCTATAGCACCGGAGGAATATGCAAAGAGAAACTATGCAAACAATATTTCAGAGTACAACACAGTTATTGGATCTCTTACTGCACAGAGAAGGTACAAGCTGTGTTAAGCTTTAGTATCGGGTACTATATATTGTGCATTAAATTGCCGTGTAGCATGTTTGTTTTTCCAATCATTGATGTTCTGTTTGATAAAGGTTTATATTCTTCTTCACTGAGGATTTATTGGTGTTGGAAGGGTTCAGATATTTCTTGTTGCGGGATGTCTATGATGATATGCAATTGGATGGAGTCCAGCCGATTCGGGACTCTTTTCACTCTTTGATTGTAGGTGCAATGAAGGGAGCTCGACTACAAGATGCTCTTTACTTCATGGATGAAATGAAATCCATGGGCCTGGCTCCCGATGTAAGTTTTTATTTGTGCAAGTTATTATTGTTTCTTTCATTGTTGTTTTTAGGATGAAATGACATCAGGATTTGCAGGAAACCTGTTGTGAGGAAGTAAAATATTTCATTTCGTATTTGGATTGAGTTAATTGAATTAAATAATTTTAGTTAGTTTTAAATGCTTCCAACTCAAAAATAAGGTTCCATTAACTGGGTGAAGTATATAGTTGTCAATTTAAAGGAAATGCCTCAACTGCAATTTATGTCTTGTAAAGATTTTAGACGCATAAATAAGATACACAATTTTGAACTAGTATAAGTGAGGCTCTTGAAGATTAAATCAGTAAGTGCATATTTAGCCTGTATATAAGTTCAAATCTTGTACTTGGAAGCAAGATTTAAAGTAGACAAACAGATGAAGTATGCCTAAATTTCAGCAGCCTTGCTGATGGCATTGTAGTTTTAAGGGACCGGATAGCTGTCTTTGATGCTTGGATGCAAGCTGATTTGTTTGTGTACAAGAAGGGAAGACTCGTAAATGTTTATGGGTGACAAAAAAATAGTGGGTGGGACTAAAAAGCTACATAATTGTTGTACCTAAAAGGAGCACATAAGGCATCTACATTTATGTGAAGAAGCTAAATAAAAAACAAATTAAATAATGGTATAAAGAATAATTTAGCAAAATCATTTTGGTTTACAGTTATTAACCATTAAGAAATGTACTCACTACTACTATACAGTCTGCCAAGACCTGTTCAAGAATGTCATTTAGAGATTCCTTTAAAACATTGAATTTCCGTTGCTCAATATTGGGTGAAAACTTTTTAAAGCTTTGAAGTAGTAAAATTATCTAGCCTAAAAAAGGACAATACTTACAATTTAGAGTTGAAAAGCCTATTGGTGAGCTGCATGTAAACCTTGTAGGACATTTAGCATTAAGCACTTCTTAGGAGAGGGTTGTATGTATCGCCTTCTATTCATGTTTGGACAACTACAAGGTTGAATAGACCTTTGATACTAATGTTTAATTGTACCTTTGTACAGCTGAAGATTGAAGTGGTTGATAGAAAGAAGTATTCCCATGGAATTCATCATTCTTCAAAGAATCCTTAGTCGGTAGATTAACATTCTAGAAAAATGGTCAATAGCAACCTGGGATACACACATATAGCCCTTTCATATAAAATGATAGTGAGTTATCCACTGTGCTATGGAAGTGATATAATTCTCCATTATAGCAAAGAGATTTCCAAAGCTCAAGCTTAAAACTCAATAGATAAAAGGTGCCTTAAGTAGAGTTTGTATTGTACAATCCTTCTTTGCAAAATCAGCTCACTTGAGATTTCACCAGCCAAAGAATCTTGAAATAGAGTCTGAAATATTTTTCCCGTCATCTAATCTACAACTGCACACAAAGAAATTTCACGTGCCCTAACAAGAGGGTTTCAACAGATAACAATCATTGCTCCAAGCATAGAGTCACCAGCCTAAATATTGTTGGCTTGGAGGGAACCAAGTTGGCTATCATAAGGCCTCAAGCTAATTTGGCTGTCTACCTAGACCATCTAATTGAAAAACAGGGAATATGAAATGCAAGGAAGAAATTCATAAGACTGATAGGAGAAATTCGAGCCACTGCACCAAAGATGTCCGAGCTTGCAAGTTAGCTGCGGTGAACTGTTCCCACCCAACCATCCATTTTTTCCATCTGAAAGCAAGTATTGGAATCTTGATATTTATCTTATTGCAGACTGCCTTTCAATGATCAATTCGAGAGAACCACACAAGATGATCTTTGATGCTCAACAACTCTTTAATATAGCAGCCTTGCTAACATGGAAAGGAAACATGGGCAAAATCTCGACAAGTTTTCAAGAAAGCATGACCTAGACAAAATGCATAAAGATAACCAACAAAGGAAGGATATTCCACTTATCAATGGGTTCTAACCAAGTCCTTTGTGGATGTGTTGTGATTTGTTTGGTTGAAGGAGGGGAGGGGAAGGAAATTAGGGGACGTTTGGAGTCCGCATGAGACTAGATGCCACTCCTAGGAAGTTGTTTTTGTTAGGGCTATGGTGGCCTACTTTGCACAGGGATGCCGAGGAATGGTTGGTGGCATGTGATACATGCCAAAGGAATGGGTAACTATTGAAGTGAAATTTCATGACACTGTTGCTTTTGTAGCACTAGGAAATGTTTGAGAGATGGGGATTAGATTTCATGGGTCCCCTTCAAGAAGCCAAGTATATTAAGAAATTGCAAACACAGTTTTGAAAAATTACCTTTTTAAATAGGTTGAAGCAAGAGCCTTACTAGATAACTCAAGATTTTGTAGTAGGAAAATCATTATAAGTTTTCAATTCAACATTCAAAAAGGTAGAACAAGGTACTTAGGGATAAAAAACTAGGGTCCGGAGGGGAGAAATAAAATTTTAAGTTTGTGCATACGTACAAGCTTAGAGGTTGAGCCCCAAATGTTTGAATCCACGAAGGGGCCACTCTAAACCTATAGTTCGAGGCTGATTTAACACCTGACCCAGTGCACCTAATAGGGGCTACACACCAAGTGCATGTTTACCCATAATTTTTGAGCTCATTGGCTAGATGTTAAAGCCCACTAGCAAGCTGCATGAGATTGAATGATACTATTCTTTGAGTGATTTTTTTGAGACTGGTTCTGATTTTGAGGAATTCAAAGGGTTGGAGCAGTATTTTTGTGAGGAATTTGACTCTGACAATCAAGAATTAATTGTTGACGAAGGCGACTGGCCATTGACTACCCTTCAGAAGGACAACAATCCTAAGAACCTCTCATAAATGGTGTACCAAATTTAGTTTTTAATGAATTAATTGGAAAGCACAAAGCTAACTTGCTTAAGTAACGTGACATGGAGGTTAAAGATATTGTTGTTAATAGGGAATTAACAATGAAATTTAAGAATTAGTTACCAGTAAATAAGATCATATGGTACATGCCATAGGGGGTTGTGGCAAGGCATTGGTGGCAGAACAATAAGAGCCATTCCTTGAGGGACACACTGGTAAAGGCACAATTACATCATGCTTTTATGATGCTTGTTGTTGACAAGTCAGGTTATAAAGTCCTTCCTAATATGTCTCTTCAAGACCTACACACCAAAGATATAGACATCTTGTGACGATGATCGGTAAGAAGAGGGGTTACTAATTCTTATGCACTGGTTGACTTGCACAAGTTGATGTGAGTGCCCATGACTTGAGAAAAGGTGGAGATGGTGCAAGCACACTTTTATTGAAGAATTACGCTTCTATTCCATTTGAATTAAATGAAGGAAACACTTATTCTGGATTGAAGATCTAGTACATTTGCACCCTAGAGATCCAATGCTACCAAGATCAAATTGTAAGTAGGTTCGAAGGTGAATCTTCTTGTTTGGATTGACAAATTTGGTTTGTGCCATAATTGAAAGGCTAGTAGAAGCCACAATGCAGAATTGGGAAGAGTTCCACTCCTTTAAAATAAGACCTTGTCCTTGATGTATAAAGGTTTTAGTTTGTGTTTCTATATGCTACATCTATTTTATGATGTCTTCGACGCAACATGTGTAAAGCTTTTAGTTATTATCAACTATGTAAATATATGCAAAGCTGGTCCAAATTCTATCAATATGCTGTGCTACTGTTTTTTCAAACACTTAGCAGGCAAAGTCTGAAAATAAACGATGTAAACTATCAACAACTACACTTAAAACTGAACTAAATTAACCCAAAGTGTCTCCTAAATATGATATGCGAGATCTTTGGGAGTATAAAGCAGTTACCAAATGATTGGGTAATGCCCAAACCTCCTAATCTCACTGATATGGAACTGAAAATCATAAATCCAAAGCTAAACTATATGCAATAAGTATGAACAAGTGATCACAAACTAAAAATCAAGAAACATAACAAAGATATGGCTGACCTACTAAACCAATGCCCCACCCAGACAAGTAGATCAAGCAAAATTCCTTTGATGGTGCTGAACTGGCCTGTGTCCTTAGAAAGATGACCTCTGCGAGGGCAGTATTGCGAATTTCATCGCCTTGGTGACTTCCAAAAGAGGGTGAAGACCACTCAAGAATTGCAAACTAGCTAATGAGATGACTAATGTATGTAACAAGGCCTGACATGAACACAATAATGGCTCAGTTGAGTCAATTTGAAGGTAGATATTGACAGAGTACTGGCTGTGATCAATTGTTTAATCTCCTAAGAGCTCTAAAACACATATTTATAGACCTATGAGAAAGATCTGACTAGCTAAAGAATTCTAGAAGGGATAAGCAAGCAAAAATACCATCGAGACACGCCTATGACCTTTCATTTCCTCTCCCTGACCTTTCATTTCAGTTTCCAGAAATAGTAACGAAATTTCCAGTTTGCAGGATGGAACTGTCACTTTGCATGCAGAACTGCTGGTGGAGGTTTTGAGACCTTAGGGGGCGAAGGAGAGAACCAACTCTCGGGAAAGGCTTGTAATGACAAATAGTTGAGTGCAAGCAGCTAGTCAAATTGTATATAAGGTCTAAATATCATTTGTGTGCAAGGGTCAACAAAATATGCAAATGCAGCAATTGACAACTGGAGATGGCTTTTGGTGATGGAATGTAATTGTAAAGATGGAGGGTTTTAATCATCAATGGTTACAAATGTGGCACTACAGATTGTAAATTCTGGGTGCATACAGGTGCACCTTGAGGAACCGGATTCTGTAAGGGTTCATTCTTACAATTTCGTTTGCTCCTAGATCACTTGATATTCCTTTTACTCCTTTGCTTGTCACTTCGAGTTTAGATGGCATGGTTGAGTCAGCCTACTACTTAGCATCGCTCACCTTTTGCCCCTAATCTTATTGTGATCAAGTTTATAGCAGTCATTAAAGATAAGATTCCTATCAGTGACGTTAAATTTGTCACAGGGTTTTGTATTGACTTTCTTTGGTAGCTAGCCATGTAGGGATTCTTGGTGGTGAGCACGATGTGGCTACTTCACATTAGTCACAGCCACAATCATATCTTGTACCCATGGAATGTGATGCAACTTTTATGTGCAACCACACATTTTTTTGACCTTTACACTACTAGTACTTGAGACAATTTTAATGCTCAATGAAAGCCCATGTGTAGAAACTTCTTTTCAGCCACCTATTTTTCTTTCCCCAGATGATATTGGCACACAACCATAACTAGACGAGTCGGAAAACCAATTGACATCTCTCATAAGGGTGAATAACAACAAATATGATTTTTTCAAGTAGCTAGCATCTATTCACAGTGAATTCTGAACTTCACTCTAGTTTAGTCCCTGAGATTGATACTTTATACATCTTTATACATAGTAATGGCATTGCCGTTCTGTAGCATCAATTTTGTCATCACCTGTGTTTTTGTATATAACAATGAATACAGAAAATCATAATAATGGAAAATTATGCATTAATGTAATGTGCCTATCGCCTTAATTTTATTTTTGATTTAATGATGGGTTGGTAAGGTCATGCACTATCAAAGCATCGTGGTCCACCATGTACCACTTAACTGGATTGTCACAAATGCAGTTATCGTCTCTTTCTTATCTATGCGAGTCAGACCTGAGTGCAATTGGAGATCATGCAATTTATTCAAGATATTGATGAAGACATTCCCACGTTTCTCGTACTTTGTTGTGTTCATTCACAAATATGATGATTGTACTTATTTTCTCATATGCAGTTCTTTTGTACCTATGTGATGAATGTTTTATTTATGTTCTAAGACACATTGTATTGCTATCATTGCAATGTGTTGGTTATTTTGCCTAGGCAAAGTCAAAAAACGAAGATTTTTGCGTATTGTGCAGCCTAGGGGATCACGATGACAAGAATTGTCCCATGAATGAAAATTGAAATGATATGTGCTGATTTGGCATTGACATAGGCAGGAGAAGATGCTATGGTTGTGAGATGTAGATAAGCAAGGAAACGGGTAGAATTTCCCGATTCAATTGTAGAATATTGTTTGTTGACATTCATGATTTGAACAAAGTTTCTCAAAAGTAAGATCTATTGACCAAAGGAGGTTTTTGCTGAGATATTACAATTTATTATGTTGGCATATCACAATGGTATTGACATTGAATCTCACTCGACCCAACTATAAGCGATGAAGACTCATCCACTTAAGAACTGAAATGCAACATTAATTGCTGTTACATAGTAATGAGTGTTCACATATCCATTCACACCAATTCAAAGTAGACAATGACAGTATCATTTGGAAATAGCATATCTCACATATCAAGAGGTGGTATCAAGTTACATGTTGACCATGAAAGCTAATAGCCAAGTCATCTATACCATACTCCAACCCTGAAGTGATAAAAAATGAGTACCATACATCTCTAAATAAGACCATAAATGGCAGAATTGAGTCAAGGACCCTATGCCATTCTCTTCTGAATTTGATGTTTACAATGCTTTATATATGTATAAAATTTGAATCAAAAGCCATGTCTCAAGTAGTTGCATAGTTATAAGAACTAAGTGATACATGTCACAGTGACATTGCACTTACATTAATTGAGGTGAGTCTAGAAACATCTATGTTGGCCATGAGCTTGCAGCATACAAAACTCCTACCAACATTCTTCCCAACAACTATTTGGTTGTCTTGTTCTTGTAAAAACCATGTTATAAAAATGAAGGGAATAATATCTTTGAATCTTAATTGTTTTTGAAAGTAATTCCCCCTCAAATTTGTTTCATTTTGGTATGTCTGGTTAGATTGTCTTTAATAGCACACAATTTGTCATGTTGATGGTCATGATGTTTGTAGCTGCCGAGTCTTTTGAAGGCTGGATTAGATTGATTTCTTTGCAATCATAATCATCCATGGCCAGTCTCTCCTTCAACTTTCTGCGCTCAAACATTGCTCATGATGGAAAGCTCTCAATGTGAGCTAACTGCATTGGATGTTCTTTCATCGAAATATAAATTTGATTCATTTCATCTAGCATATCATTGAATTTGTCCATCTTTTGTGTGCTATCAACATCCTGCAAAATATCTCATGTTTACTTCCCCAAATTGTCTTTGTGACTTCTAGTTGATTGTACATGCATTACTATCAATGTAATGATAGCCTTCAAAATTGCTACACGAATATATTGATGAAGTTATTTAATTATCCTTTAATACTTTGCCACAACTTGCATTGAAATCTCCTAATCTGGTTTCGTCGCTACTTTTGGTGATCAAGTTATCTAATTAACTTTAGCTTTGACTAGTTGTGAGGTATTACCTAAGAAGTCATGGAACAAAACTATAGAACTTGGTCTTGTAAATGCTTCAACAAATTCTCTAACTTGGTATTATTTTTTTTAATAGTCTATATAGTGGCATGACAAGGGTGACAACTCCTTTTGACACTCCCATCGAAACAAATGCAAGGTGCCTTGTGCCAAGGGTATAAAAAAAAAATTGTACGTTATGTTGTAGCCTCATCATTTCGGAAGGAGATCAATGACATAGATCTTTATTATGCATTGTGTTTCTGCACTGCATCATTGTGTAATGTCGTTTTTAGGGAATCAATTGTGTTAATACTGATCTTACTAGGGGAAAAGGGGCCCATAGTTCAGCAGCATGTTGGGATCTTAATATATATGGCCACCAATTGATATACGAAAATGTTGATTTGAAAGTTTAACATGTTTTTGATATAAATGTTTTGTTTCATATGTTTAAGTGAAGGGAAAGTCACATTCTGAATTGATTAATAAAAGGAAAAGCATTAAAAATATATTGATCCTAAACATGCACATTGGATACCTAATAGTTGTCAATATGATGTGATTGACCACTTCACTTTCACTATTATTTGGTACAAGCTGTACAGTAATATGTAAATTAGATTATTGATTTTGGTGGGAAGTTTTTACCCGTGTATGTTTAAGGTATCTCAAGATGACCTCCATGAGTAGTCATGCCCCTAATGACATTTTTAGTCATGTATTTTTGGTAATAATCACAAGGAAAGGGGACTGCTATGCCCTTAATTGCTAGCATGTATTGGGATATGTGTGGCCGACTTGTGGCTAGCATAACCTTTTACATAGTCATATGATAATTTCAATACCTTCATATTGGTGGTAGTGTCGGCCTATAAAGTATTCATAGCCTTAGTAGAGTATAAATAGGAGGTAGTGGTTGGTATCAAATCATCATATAATAAATTTTATTCATATTGTAAAGTTGCAGAGGTTTTTCCCTTGAAGTGGCTCAGTCATATTTTATCAGCATTCAATTTTGCTATCAATCTTTGGTGTGGATTTGCTCTATTATGCTTTTATTATTACAATGTCCTAATGTTGCTCTGCTCTTGATATTTATATTTCGATTCATTGTTGTGAATTTGCTTTATCTATCTAAATAATTTCATTACAAATGGCATATTCAATTTGGGCAAGATTTTGTTTGTTGCATTTTTCAAGTCAAGATCAATGTCTATTTGATGTTGTTGAAGGATTGAAAAAAACATAACTTTTGATTTGAAAGGAATTTAAATTTTTTGTTGGCACAATATTGTTTTATTTTTTTTTAAAACAGTCATTGGAATCTTCTTGACGAGACGATCACAACAATATATGTTTTTGTCAACTCAATTTTTCAAGTGTTTTTGGCTTTTTCAGTAATTTTGTACCCTTGCCGATATGCTAGTCATTGGATTTGTCTTGACAAGACGATCGCAACAGTGTAATTTTTTGGTAACCTTATTTTTGAACCCAGAACCCTACAATCTTTGCATTGCTGGTCAACACACACTAGGGGTTGAGGCAAGAGTTTCGCAACTCTGAAAAATCGCCTAACAAAGAAGAGACGGAGTTCAAAATTGGTGTTTATTCTGTTTGAGGGTTTTCTATGATAGATCATAGAATGAGCCAAATTGATTACAATGTGCAAAACATATAGTTTGAAATGGCAAATAAAGGAGATCTGGATAAAATCACTCAGTGATTGGATAAGATCGGGTAGAGAATCGATCAATTATTTGTCTCGCAATAGAATCTACTAAACCAACCTTAGTTCATCAATGCACAACCCAACCATGGTGGATTTTCTGCTCAGCCCTTTCCAAATCCAAATATAGTGTAGCCACCGCCCTTAGTTGGTTCCAATTTGGGTACTCAGAACATGTTGCCCAAAGTGGACATGTGTATGTTCAATGGAAAATATCTAGTCCCTTGGATAAACTAAATAGAGATTTTTTTTTGATGTACATTTGGTATTGATGGTTTTGTGCTGAAGAAAAGAAGACTCAGTGTGTCACATGGCAGTTTTTAGCGAGGAATTGTAGACGCACTATCGCAACAATGTGATAGAGAATTATTTTAGCCATTTAGCAAAACTGCATCAAACAAGATTGGTTACAGTTTATAATCAACAATTCCAAAATCCATCATTGCGTGTGGAGATGATTATAGACGAGAACTTGAACAACCTATTTCTTGGGGGACTCAAGGATCACATCCAACATGAGGTACGCATGTTTAATCTGCTTACTATATGTGATTCTATTATCATAGCCCGTAGAGCATAGGGAAGAGCATTGGCCAACAAAAGACAGGGCTTCACAAGCATTAGAGATCAGAGCACTCTAACAACATCATTCCCTCCTACCATATTGACTCAAAAAATTAAAGAGAAAAGGGCAAAAGGGTTGTGTTTTAACTATGATAGCAAATATTGTTGTGGGCATAAATGCGCTAAAAAGTTGTTCTACCTTGAAGGCACTAATGAAGAAGAGTAGGATGGAGTAAAATTAGGTGTTGATGAACCAAATGAGGAGATAAACATATACTCAACCAACTATTTCTTGCCATGCACTTTCTAACATTAGCACGTCTGTAATGTCTCGATTTTAAAATTAAATAATATTATTACTAAAATAAAAGGTATTTTAATGTTTAAAATAAAGTAATAATAGTCTAATTTGCTTTTCACTTAAGTAGGGACCTTTTTGAGGGTCATGGGCTTATTTAGCCTTTAAGTGATTTTAAAAGCAAATTATCTTTATAATCCACTAACTCTTCCTTCATAACTAAAAGGTGGATATATAAAGGGGATTTGTATTTCATTTGAGTGTATGCTAATTTGGAATATTGAATTATTGATCAAGTAAGTCAAGCTTGTTCATCATAATTTGAGGATGAAAACCTTCAAGTGTAACAACGGTTTGGGAACGAAAACCTCCATTCCTACATTCAAGGCAACTCTATTCAAACGCTGTAATTGTGTTTCAGATTTGCATGGTTGCATGCAATTGAACTTACAAAAGTGCTTTAAAATACCACCTTGTTCAAAGACAAATTTAATACCTTGGAGAGCTGTTTGCATTGATTTCTCATTGTTTGGTTGCACAATTGAGCTTCATTTTCAGGTTTGAAGGAACCTAGTGTTGTAAGTAGGGTTTTTGGAACTTTGGGACAAGTTCTGAGGGACTTCCCATGGAGGGAAAATTTTGATTCTAATTTTGTTTGATAGCTACTATTTTTCTGATCATTTTGAGATAACTTTTACATTGAAATTCCAAATATTCTAGAAGATACAAATTTTTGAAATTTCAGTTGCTTGAGGCAAATAATAAATTATTGAGAGCTGAAAATAAGGTAATTAATTTAGAAAATTATTTGTATAATTTTTCCTAGTGGAGCGATTCACTTGGGTAGATTGTTAGAGTGTTTTTGGTCTCTAATATTGAAGGGAATAATTTATTTTACATTCTAGAAATTATTATAATAATTTCTCAAGTGGGGCAAATTGATTTGGGGAGCTTGGAGACCTTGTGGAAGGGATAGACAAGGGTTTGATTTTTTGATTTGCTTCTATTTTTTTAAAATGTGGTGACTTGTTTGGAGGGGTTTAATTGAATATTGATAACCCTAATTTGTTCTTTGGAAGCCCTAATAAATTGCAGGGATTTTTGACATATTTATTGTGAGTTTGTGCAATGGTTTCAAGGCTGATTTGAAGGGAAAAACATAGTTATATCAACATATTAAAAATTAGAATTATTATAAATAAATTCCAACCATATCACCATTCCATCTTACCACAAAAAAAGGTACCTTATTGTAGTTTCATATTCATTAATTATTGGGGTTATTGTGAAGTGTTATTGCTTGGAATTTGGATATCTATTACTACTAGTGTTTATTGGTTTTTAGGATAGAATTCAAATTATTTACAGTTTTGCCTAAGGGTGTGTTGGGAAACCCCAACTTGTCCTAATTGTCCCATTTGGGGACACTACAGTGGTATTAGAGCCAATTTTTTGGTCAACTGTGGGGTTTGAGGGTTTCATGTCAAACAGTGACATGGAAGATATGGACAGTACAAGGTTTGAGAGATCCCCTCAAACTCATGAAAGGAAGGAATAACCTTCCATTCGAACGGATTTGATGGAGATTTATAAGAAGTATATGACATACCCACCCCCTTTCAGGAAGGAGATGGACCTCAAGGATTTTGTATCATGGAAAAAAGATAAGGGTAGTACTTGGGTTAGACAAGAGTTACTTGATGCTTTGAGGAAGATTGTTCTTCCCACATTCGCTGGTTCTACAAACATTTCAACTAGGACATGGATTGATAAATTAGGTACTTACCTTGCACTTTGTCCCATGGAGATAGAGGAGGCCCTAAGATTCATCACAAAACATTTACAAAGGGCTGCCCATGATTGGTGGCACCATGGGTTGTTAACCCAAGGGCATCACCTCATAGACAACTATGCGGAATTTAGTAGGAAGTTCATGGCAAGATTTGACAAGGTTGCAACGTCAGACCATAAAAAATCAGAAAATTCAGAACATTTAAGTACATGACCAACAAGCTTTGAGAAATTAGAAAAGGTAAAAAAATCGGAAAAAGTAGAGCCAAAAAGGGAAGATTTGGAGGCATCCAAAACTGAAGTTGAAGAGCAAACCAAAAGGATGGATGAACCAAGAGAGATGAACTCTAGACACACCATGGAAGAAGGATCAAGTGGGGCAGCCACTTGTGATAAGAAGCAAGTCATGCAAGAGGAAGGTGAGTCCCTTAAAGACCTACATAATCATGCCAAAGATAAAGGGAAATCAATATTGCACATTGATGAAGGAAAATTTGTGAACAAGGTCCACACCAAAAAGGCTAATGATCACTATTAGCTTGCTGTAATTTTCGGAACAACAGATAAAGGTAAGCCATTTAACTATTTTTATGGCAAGTGTAGCATGCGAGTGGTGGTACCATGGATTAATCACATAGGTGCACAATCACATCCACTTATATGTGGAGTTCAGTACCAGGTTGATAGAGAGATTTGATAGAGTTGATCTAGAGGTCCATTTTCGGGATTTAGCTCAACTTAAACAAACCAATTTAGTGGATGACTTTGTTTTTGATTTTCAAAAGCTTTCAGTTATGATCCTTGATGTGATTGAAAGGAGGTTTGTGGTGTTATTCATAGACGGTTTAGCTGAACCACTTAGAGGCATGGTGAAGGCTTTCAGCCCTACCTCTCTATAGCAAATCATTAAAAGGGCTTTGGATCTTGAAATTGCAGCCCCTAGAGGAAGATTCCAACCTATAAAACAACAAAGACAAACACCCTATGAGCAACCAAAAACATCTTATGGGAAGCCAATGACAACTTCTTATGGGCAGCCAATGACATCAATTTTTGAGCAACAAAAGAAGCCATTTCAGCAAGGGGTTTCTCTCTAAAAAGAGATGTCACAAGCTAAGTATGGAGATAGAATCACGAAATGAACTTAGAAGGAAAAAACAATGCTTCACATGCAAGGATCCATGGGAACTAGGTCATAGGTGTCTTCCAAAAGAACAGGGGCACTACATTGAGTTGATATTTGATGATTAGAAGTACCAAAACCTGAAAGAGGAGAAGATGGAGATAGTTTAGGGGGCACCTATGCTGCACTTTTTGGTACACCTTGGTATCACCGTTTCAAAATTTGTGGAGTTATGCAGGCACATAAACTCACAGTTTTGATTAATAGTGGGGCAACCCACAACTTCATTGATGAGGGTTTGGTTGCCCCAAGAGGGCTAAAATCAACAAATTTTTAGGGCTTTAATGTGATTGTAGTTGGTAGTTATATTGTTCCTTGCACCAAAAGCATTCAACAGTTAGAGATCACACTTGATAATCACAGGGTGTGTGATGACTTCTATGTTGTGAGCATAGGAGAAACAGAGATGGTTTTAGGGGTGCAGTGGTTACATTCCCTCAGGGAATTTACACAGAATTACTAGATCATAGAGCTAAAATTTGAATTTGATGGGGAAGAGATTGTGTTTCGTGGTATGACCAATTGAGCCCATACAGTTGTTACAACAATTAGAATGGAGGGTGTCATTGGTGGTAGTACTCTCTCTAGATCATAGCTCATTCATGATTCTACTATCATGGATTCACTCAAAGTTTTTTGGAGAAGCATCAGTGGTTTCAAGGCTTCCAATTCCTAATTGTACTAAAGAAGTGCAACAGAAGCCATCTACATCACCGAGAGGAATGGTAGAAACAACAAGATTGGTTTGGGATCCTAGTATTTGTAGGATGGTTCAAGCATTGCTTGAGGACAAACAATTTTGAGAAGGGTGGACTGTCATGTCCCTTTTTTTGAAATAATTGTTATTAGTGTACTTTCAGTAGGGTTTGATCCAATTTGATTGTAATCAACATTTATAAATAAAATACTTTCAGTAGGGTTTGATCTAATTGATTGTAATCAACATTTATAAAAAATAATCATAATTCAGTATTTTATCCAAAAATGTTTATTTCAAAAGTCTCCATGGTTAGCTGTCATCAGATGCAGAAGATTTTAAAAAAGGGAGTGGAGGGGTTTGTGGCAGAACTTTTTTCATTATAAGCACTACTAGCAAAGGTGCCTACACCGCCAATCTACATGCAATTATAAAGGGGCACTCAGTTTTTTTTGGAGATATGTCGATGGACTACCACCTAGAAGGGATCATGATCATGCCATTAAGCTGGTACCGAGGGATCATGATCATGCCATTCAGAAGAGTGAGATTGAAAAGATGGTACAGGTAGTGCTCGAGGCAAGAATTATCCAACACAACTAGAGTGCTTATTCCTCTCCAGTGGTGATGGTGTGTAAGAAGGATGACACCCGACACGTGTTTGGACTGCAAAGAACTCAACATATACACCATCAAAAATAAGTTTCCAATCCCTGTAATTAATGGTTTGCCAGAAAAGTTACATGGTGATGTATACTTTATGAAACTTGATCTTCGATCAGGTTATCATTAGATTAAAATCAAAGATTAGGAAATAAATAAGACAACTTTCATAATCCACGAGGGCCACTATGAATTTATGGCATGCCCTTTACTCTCCCAAATGCACTATCAACATTTTAGAGTTTGATGAACTCTGTCGTTTTGCCATTTTTGCCGAAATTTGTTTTAATGTTTTTTGATGACATCTTAAAATACAACAAAACATGGGTTGAACATTTGCAGCATGTGTATCAGGGTTTGAATATTCTGTTACAACATTAGTTGCATGCTAAGCCTTCCAACTGTGCTTTTGGAGTCAAGGAGGTGGAGTAAATGGGTCACATTGTTTTCCTTGAAGGTGTAAAGGTCGATCCCCAAAAGATCAAGGACATGGTCAAATGGCAAGTGCCTAAAACCCTTAAGCACCTATGGGGCTTGTCAGGGTTCATAGGTTATTATCACCTTTCTGTAAAAAAATACAACATAGCAACACCACTCACAACTTTATTGAAGGACTCCTTCCATTGGAATGAGACAACCACCAGGGCATTTGAGAAACTGAAGGAGACCATGTGCACCACTCCAGTTCTAGCTACCCTAGATTATCCAAAACTTTCATTGTTGAGCATGATGCTTCAGGGTGTGGCATGGGGGCAATACTCATGCAAGACGAACAACCTATTGCTTTTTAGAGTCGTCAACTCAAGGGTAAGAATTTGCTAAAGCCCATTTATGAGATGGAAATGATGGCTATCCTTCACAGAGTCAAGTAATGGAGACCTTTGGAAAAGAGAATTTTGGATCAATCATGTTAAAAATAGTAAGTCCGACATTTCGGGTTTAGTATGTTAACGCATCCCCAGAGAGAAGGTGAAAGTGAATAGTACTATGAGGAAATTGCAGCCTTAGTGAAACATAAATAATATAGAAATATGGAAAAGTTACTAACGTTAGCTCTCCTAAAGAAAAAGAATTAAATAACAAGTCACAAGTTAACTTTAATGTTAAAATAAATTCTTTAATGAGCAAGTCACCTTTGGTTAGCCCCCAAATTATCTTGCATTTATTAAATGATTAATTATAGGTCTTCAAGAACTACCAATACCAATCCCATTGTCTCTATTTAGATTGACCAACCTCTTCCCAATTTCAATTGTTTCTCAACCTTTCTTTCCCAATAATCATCTTCCTTAATAAGAAGTTTTGCCTTGTTCGTACAAATAAGGTGTTTGGTGACATGGGAGTGTTCCGCTAAGGCCAAAACATCAAGATGAGAGTTATTAATATCTCTAGTGTGTTCTTTTAGCCTTGTTTGAAAAGTCCTACCTATTTCACCCACATAGGACGTATTGCAAGAGCAAGGAACTAAGTAAACACCTTTTTGTACCTTAGGATCTAAAGGATCTTTAGCGGAACCCAAAGAAGTGTGAAGGGTGTTATGCGGTTTGAAGGTTGTTTGTATACCCCTTTTTCGTACAATTCTTGCTATTTTTTTGAGATTCCCTTTTTTTGTGGGATGGTGATCTTAGGTGCTTATGAGTGTTCATTATTTGATGGGAAGACACTTTAAGGTGAATACAAATCATAATAGTCTCAAATATTTTTTAGAACAAAGGTTATCATCAAAAGAACAACAAGAATGGGTCACAAAGATGTTGGGATATGACTTTGAGATCATCTACAAGAAAGGAAAGGATAATGTAGTCGCTGATGCACTATCTAGGAAGGATGAGTCCACATAAGCACTATTGGGTGCCATATCCATATTATAGGTAGATTAGGTGGATGCGGTAAAATCGGAATGGGCAAATGACACAAATACATATATTCTCATTCAGGATGTCCAATAGGATCCAAGTGTGTTACACAAATTTGTATGGAAAGGGGATGCTCTATGGTACAAGGATGGGTTATACTCGTGCAAGAACTCAACCCTTACGTAGAAGGTTCTTGTGGGGCTATATGCTTCACCAATTAGTGGGCACTCATACTTCTTAAAGACTTATCATTGAATCAAGCAAGAATTCTTTTGGGAAGGGCTCAGAGGGGAAGTCCTAAAATTTGTGGCAGAATGCATGGTGTGTTAGAAAAACAAGGGTGGGACAATTAAGACCCCAAGTCTTCTACAGTGGATGTTTGTTTCTAGACAAAGGTGGGAGGAGTTTTCCATGGATTTCATTACAGGGTTGCCTAAGTTTGAAGGCAAAAACGTCATCATAGTTGTCGTGGATAGACTCACCAAATATGCCTGTTTTTGTGCTTGGTCACACCCTTTTGTACGAAGTACGATAACATCAACTTTTATGGATACAATTCGTAAGCTACATGAGACCCTAAAGATCACAATAAGTGATCTTGTCTATATTTACCAATAATTTTTGGACTGATTTGTTTTCTTGCATGGGTGCTCAGTTGCATCATAGCGTGTCATATCATCTCCAATCTGATGGATAAATTGAAGTGGTTAACAATTGTAATGTTATATCCAATGTTGTGCTTCGGATAAACATGAGAGATGTGTTCAATGGCTACCATTGACAAAATGGTGGTATACCACTTCTTTCCATACTTCATCCAAAATGTCTCCATTTTTGGCATTGTATGGGTACCAACCACCATCCATCAACTCATTCGTGAGGGTTCAACCAAAGGTTCGGGTAGTTGAAGGCCACATTCAACACTAGTAGGAGGTACTCTAATCTTAGAAAGAATTTGGTAATGGCACCAAACCAAATGAAACAACAATCTGACAAACATTGCATTGAAAGACATTTTGAAGTAGGATATTGGGTTTTTCTGTGATTACAATTATATAAGCAAATGTCCTTGAAACAATATAAGGATAACAAGATTTCACCTAAGTATTACTTGCCCTATCAAGTCTTGTAGAAGATTGACAATGAAGCATACAAACTAGAGTTACCTCATTCATTGAAAATACATCAAGTATTTCATGTTTCCTACTTGAAGGTCATTGGACACAGAGTTTCAACCCAGTCAGAGTTACCAGTGCTTAATGAAGAGGGAAGAATCATTTTGGAACATGAGGATTCTCCAGACATGCACAAAGAGGTTGTGGACGAGTGTGATTACAGAGTATTTGATCAAGTGGAAGAATCTGGCCAGTGAGGATGTGACATGGGAGGAGGAAGTGTTCTTGCAGAAGCACCCATAGGTCATCAACATTGAGGACAATGTTGGTTTGAAAGATGTAAATTATATTATTGTTCTATGGGATGTTTTTACTTGTGTGTGTTTAAGTCATCTCAAGATGATCTCCATGAGTAGTCATGACCTTAATGACATTTTTCCTCGTGTATTTTTAGTAATAATCACAAGGCAAGGGGACCTAGTTAACACACAAACAAAGCTTGGTGAAGTGTAAATTGTACTATTACTTTTCATTTTAGTTCATTCAAAGCTTGGTTATTTCGTGCTCATGTCCCATGGTGCAGGTCGGGGATAGGGGGTCAAGTATGACTACCTATCCATGTAGCTTAAGCTCGAACCTTACAAACAAGACACACAACAATGGATGCACTCACAATTTTTAGGAGACCAAAAACAAACTTGCAAGCAATTCTAAGAGTAAATTTTTATTGATCACTCATAATACCTTTTGAATTACAATCCATTGAGATTGTAGACTTTACAGAAGTTCTCCCTTTTCTCTTTCTTGCAATCTCTAAATTATCCTCTTAGGATTTTTTCTGTATGCTTCCCTGGAAGAGGAATTTTGCTCCCTTGAACTCTTCTTATCTTGCTCGCTTAACTGACAACTTAATCATGTAGCATCCCAACCGAGAATACTCTCGAAATTCAACACATTTTTTGTCTAATTATGTACAACTCATTTAGTAACTGAAAAACAACTATTTTTTGTATATAATAAAAACACAAGTAACAATTTAACTATTTCCAAACCATATAATAACACTAAAGGACACCTTTAAATCACATAATATGTAATATTACATTTTGACTTTTACTATAAAAATATGGATACAAAGGACAAAATTATTAAAATCGTCCGTGGAAACAATTATCTACCCACTGACATATAAATGTATAAACAATATGGTGTTTGATCAAATGGAACAGTTTCCAATAGGATTATACATCCAAGAGAACAATAAATGTGTTCAATAGTCCTTAGTAAGCAATTTGGTTTTAGTTTCAATTAGTTGTAAGGAGGGAGAGTATCATCCAGGTGCTTTTCCTCCAACCACAGGCCTGGTGGTCCCCCGCACATCCCCCACTCCAGGAGTGGCCCTACCCTTCAACGAGGCTGGCAGATAATGAATGTCCATGGAAAATATCAGAGCCATCTGAGAACCGTGTGATTTCAAATCTAGTCATTATTACATGAAACCAGTCAAATAGACCCTAGCCACCCTCTATCTACTCATGACTTCCGACAAAACATGCAACTCTAGCAAGTACAATGAACTTACGATGCATACAACTATAACATCACTTTGGCCAAAACGTTTAATTTATAATCATATTTCATAAATATATAGAATTGTGGTTCATCTATTCACAACACAACTATCTCATGCTCAACTCGCTCTTAACAATTGTTTCCAAGGTTTACATGCTTAAAAGAGGATGTTAGGGAATAATTTCTGGTTTATAAAGAATTTACTTCCACCTACATCATCCATTAAGCAAGTTTAGGTTAAAATCATAAACAAGATCAACTTAGTCACATAGTACGGATTCACAACAAAAGACCACTAGCTCCGGAGTCCCATACATCAATAGCTCTGAAGTCCTACAGCAACTCCAGAGGCCTATAGGGAATCATCTCTGGAGACCTACAATAGCTTCAGAGACCTACAGGAAACGAGCTCCAAAGACCTACAAAAACTAGCTCCGGAATCAGTTCAAAATCAGCTCTGGAGTCAATTCAAAATCAGTTCTTGAGTTAGTTCAAAAGCAGCTCTCGAGTCAATACACAGTCAGCTCCGGAGTCAGTTCAAAAGCAGCTCCAGAGTCACAATTTTATAATCAGGCCTGCATAAATCATTCATTATATACACTGTTTAAAATCAGGGCTGCATATATCATTAATTATTTACATAGTTTCTAATCAGGCCTGTGCAAGGCAAAACATCTTGCTTGTTCATAATAATCACTCTAGGAATGCGGCGTCTCATGTCCTTATTAATAATTAAAGGAACTTGGAAAAGGGCACATTTGAACCGAATAACGTATTGGCTTAGATGAGCCTAAAAGATAATTAATCACAGATGATACCGTACCAAAACCTACTATGCAGCGAGACAGACTACTATCTGGTATTTTCATGAAATCATAAATATTGTTCCTCCCAACTATGGATTATACTTAACGCCTTCAGAATTTATTACATATATTTTGTGATAAGGAGACCATATTCAAATTGGCAAAGCTCAGATTATGCCCTTAAAGCACACATAATAGAACGAAAATAGACTGAGTAAAGACAGAAAAATTTGAAGAATACATGCGGTTACTGTTTTCATGATTTCTTCAATATGACAATTTGGGTTGAGCCGGAATTTTGATGGTTTCTTCCTAGATCACCAATTAACAAACCCAAAAGTTTAGAGAAACTCAGTTAACCAATCCAAAGATATAGCCATTTTTTTTTTGATGGGTTTAATGAAAAATCAACAAAAGCCTCAATGCCTTAAGTTCATTAACAAGAAAGATTAAAGGAGATGAATGGAAGTAAAATAAATGGCAGTAGAAGAAACATATTCAAGCCTCTTTAAGCTTAGAATATCCTTTGTGTGATGATATAATCAAAATTATGACTCACATAGATAAATGAATTGTCTGACATTGTGTCAAACACTTGGCTTGCATAGCCTAAAATATGGTTCACAAAGGTAAAAGAATTCTCTATAACATTTCGTCAAACACTTGACTTGCATCTTAAAAGTATGGTTTACAAAAGACAGTTGTTCTCATTGACATTTCGTCAAACAGTTGGCTTACATCCTATAAGCATCCATAGTTGGTGATAGTAACCACAAGGCACTAGCAGTTAAATTAGACCTATAAAAATGTATATTTTTCCTTCTATATTCTCATTTATCTCTCATTATCACAGCTATAGCAAATCACAAGCACTTACTTTCTATTATAGGTTTACTTTTATTTCAGTTTAGATCTATCTAAGGCTTTCAAACAACTATTACCCAGCTGGTAACAATTTCCTATCTAAAAATTTATTCAACAAAACTGAAAATAGAAATAATAATTCCCTGTTAAAATGCTTCTCTTGGATTATAGCCGTCTACAACAAGCAAAAATGCAAATAGTTTCTTCTCAATCTCTAGGTTCCTTCTTCCTATGCCAAAATCTAGGGCCTGATATCCTTAAATTCTAAGATAAAACCTGCTCTCAAAATTTCAAGGTGGTTGTTATGCATTCCCAGGCTTCGTGGTAAGCAAGTCCCAAAAATGCAGCCTCTATGGAAGGCATTTTAACTTATTTTGCCACAAAACTGCCAAAACATTTGTGGCGTATTGACGTAGAAACTTCCTTATTGTGCAAAATTGACAAATGGTGAATGGGGGAGTTTGAAACCTTCTCACCCATGTCTGCATTGTTAAGCAAGACCTCCATTTGTGCAAAACATTTTTGCCATCCAAACAACAACCATGAAAAGGTCAATGAGTAGCAAAACATACTCATTCCTCCTATAGTTGTGGGTTTTCATCCCTAAAACTATAGAATATGAAGAGTTTTAAATGTCAAGTTTTAATATTCATGAAAATGAAATGTCAAGGTCACTAAATTAGGAAATGACCCCAAGGGTGACTGTAAGACCTTTCTCATAGTTTTATTGCTATTTGCAAATACACAAACACCTTTGTTATAAACAAGCATATCTCAACAATTGCAAGTTGATCAACTCACATTGAGGCAATATCTTTACTAGGCATATTTGATATTTGTATTCAAGACCGTCAAGGAGGGTCAGGAGCTTAGAGAAAGAGTTCTTCTTCCATTTTTTTCGTACTTGGCAGTCCCAAATACAATTGCATTGATTTAAGCAGTTACCTATAAATCGGCTAAGGACCGGTTACCATAAATTTTACATTAGTCCAAACGATAAACGAAAAGTTAAATCAATCCAATCACATATCTCAGAAATCATTGAGAAGATGATCTACATAGTCCAACTAATTGAGGCATCATTGGAATGCCTACAAATGCAACAACAAGCAAACATGATAAAGACTTGTGCACACGTGTGATGGGTTCTTAGAAAGTTCAATACATCCACACATGGTCACGATCAACCTCCCTCTTCCATATGATGCCCTCCCTCTAGGAAACTCCCTTGCAAGGGGTAAAATAGATGTCCTGCATCCACCTCAAGTCAAATAGGGGGAAGTTAGCTCGAGAAATAAAATCGTAAATCAGAAATACTAAAAAAAATAATAGCTACATATTGATAACATATGATAATCAACTTTGTCATAATCAATGTACTATCATATTATATCATTATGCTACAATGACATATACATATAGAACATCACAAGTACAATCATCAGTGAATATCATCTCAACCATAGTGCAAAGGTATAACATGCATGCCAAGTACAATAACAATAATTATCATATCATCTATGCTGTAATAACAAAATGTGCAAAACAAATATAATAACAAAAATTGTCATATCTACTGCACCATCAAACATATGTATCTATCTCGGCAATAGAATCACATCAAATCATAAAATTTATTGCACAAGCTTTTATTTAAATACCATTAATTTCCCCCCTATCAGCAGGGAAAAGTGGGATGTGACATACTTCCCCACTAGAGAAAAGTCATCGTCCCAGTGGCTTAATTAAAACATAAAATAGTATGAAAGTATTATAAATTCATAATATCTAAGCAAATAAATGTGGAAATACTCTATAACACTCGTCATAGTCCTCCCAAGTGGCACTATTCTTGGTGTATTGGTCCCACTGGACCTTGCATTGAGATATTTCTTTGTTATGCAAGCGAAGCTTGTGAACCTCTAGCACCCTGAGGGGCTCTATTATTACCACTCCTTGGTCCAAAACTTGTAAAGAGTTCCAATCAAGAACATGTGAGATATCAACCACATACTTCTTTAAATAAGAGATATAAAAAAATATTATGCAATCGAGCAAGAGTTGGTGGTAAATCAAGTTTGTAAGCAACTGGGTTAATAACTTTAAGCACATCAAACTGGCCCACATATCTCGGAGCTAATTTTGCTGATTTGCCAAACTCAATCAAGCTCTTTTGAGGTTTAACTCTTAAGAAAAACCTTGTTTCCAACTGAAAATTGTCTCATTGTTAGTTTCAGATTAGCATAGCTCCTTTGTCTATCATTAGCTTCAGCTAATCCTTTCCTAATTAGTTTGACATGCTCTTCCATTTCTGCTAACATTTTTGGCCCAATGCTTACTCTATCCTCTCATTATCCTAGCTGATAGGAGTTTTGCATTTTCTGCCATATAATGCCTCAAAAGGGGGCCATTTTTAAAGCAGAATGGTATGAGTTATTATAGACAGATTCAACCAACGGAAGATATTCTTTCCATTTATACTGTCAATCAATGCAATATATCCGTATTAAATCTTCCAAAACTTGATTTACTCTTCTAGTTTGCTCATCTATCTGTGGGTGATATGCTGCACTAAAATTAGGTTGAGTTCCTAAAGTTGAATACATGTTCTGCCAAAACCTTGAGGTCATATGTGTATCTCTATCTGAGATATTCTTCTTTGGAACTCCATGAAACCTAAAAATTTCTTGCACAAACATCTTAGCCAAAACCAGTGCATCATCTATCAGATTACTTGATATCAAATATGCAACTTTAGTAAGCTTGTCAACCACAACTAAGATCATGTCATATCGGTTTATGGACATGGGAAGACTTTGCACAAAATCCATATTGATGCCCTGCCACTTCCAATCTAGGATATCACAAGGGTACAATAATCCTGAAGGGTGCACATGTTCAGCATTAACCCGCGACTCTCTAAACATTTAGCCACAAAATTGGTTGCATCTTGCTTAATTCCCTTCCAGAAATATAGTGGTCTCAGTTTTGTTGTCAATTTAGTCACTTCGAGGTGTGCAAAATAAGGTGCAAAATGTATTTCTCTAAGCAATAGTGTTCTCAAATCTTTTGGATCTGGAACATATATTCTATATTTGTATCTCAACAATTCATTGTGCTCAAACTGATATCCCTCATACTTGTAATCTTGCGGATTCATTGTGAGGGCTTTCTCGACCTGTTCATAGAGATCATCCCTTGAAGAGTATCTCAAAAGTTGTTCTTGAAAAGTTGATCGAACGATAGCCATAGCTGCAATGTATCTTCGACAGATAAGGGCATCAGCTACATGGTTTTCTTTGCCCTTAATATAACTAATGTCAAAGTCATAGTCTGATAGAAATTCCAACCAATGTCTTTGGCATGCATTCAAATTTGGTTGCGTGAAAATGTACTTAAGTCCCAAGTTGTTAGTCTTGAGATCAAAAGGTTTTTCTAGCAAATAATGTCTCCAAACTTGTAATGTGTGAACTATTGCTGCAAATTTTAGATCATGTGGAGCATAGTTCAATTAATATGGCCTAAGTTTTCTTGGTTCATAGGCCACAACCTCACCATCTTACGAAAGTAGACCTCCAAAGCCTTCACTTGAAGCATTTGTAACAACTACAAAATGACCATTTGGATCAGGAACCTTGAGAATTGGTGTTGAAGTAAGCCTTTCCTTTAGGATTTGGAAATCTTCTTCACACTTGTTTATCCACTTGCCTACAATTTGGCTAAGGACCGGTTACCTTAAATTTTACGTTAGACCAAAAGATAAACCAAAAAGTTAAATCAATTCAATCACATATCTTAGAAAGCATTTAGAAGATGACCTACATAGTCCAACTAAGTGAGGTATCATTGAAATGCCTACAAATACAACAAGAAGCAAACATGACAAAGATTTGTGCATGTGTGATGGGCTCTCGAAGAGATGATGCCCTCTCTCTAGGAAACTCCCTTGCGAGGGGTAAAATAGATGTTCTGCATCCACCTCAAGCCACATAGGGGGTAGTTAGCCATATCGTAAATCAAAATTACTAAAAAAAATAACAGCTACATACTAATAACATATGATAATCAACTCTGTCATAATCAATGTATAGTCATTTAATATCAATATGCTAGTATGACATATACATATAGAGCATCACAAGTACAATCATCAATGAATATCATCTCAACAATGTTACAAAGGTATAACATGCATGGCAAGTACAATAACAATAATTATCATGTCGTGTATGTTGTAATAACGAAATGTGCAAAACAAATATAATAACAAAAATTGTCATATCTATTGCACCATCAAACATATGTATCCATCTTGGCAAAAGCATCACATCATATCATAAAATTTATTCCACAAGCCATTATTTAAATACTATTATTTTTTTTCCTATTAGTTGGGGGAAATGGTATGTGACAAATCCATGAGGGAGTGGTCTCCCTTGTCCTAGAAGTACAATTCAATAGATAAATTCAATTGAGAGATGTCTCCCCATGTTGCTTAGATCCTCAATGGCTTCTCAATCCTTGCAATTTGATTGAAAATATGGATTGCATTAAATCTTTTGTCAGCTTCTTGTCCCTATGTGTATTTCTCACATTATTTTGCTACTTGGAGAAGATTATTGACTGAGATTCAAATTTGGGAGATCTACGAGATATGTTGCATCTTTGGTGTTTCTATAATCTTCAAGTTCAGCCCCAAATCACTGACGAATAACTAGGATTGAATCATGTAGAATCAATTGATCGCATTGAATTGGGGGTCACCCATGTATGTGTTCATAACCTCTAATTGGCCGATGGATGGTTTGGATTGATTGACACAAAATCAATGACTAGCATTGATTTGTGGCAAAATACTTCTTAAGGCTTTATGCTTTAGATGCTTCAATCACCAATTGAGATTAAAGCTTGTAAGATCAATGATTATTGTTGAAGCCCGACACTATCTGCATTTGCATTGAGGTGCTCCTTTGTGGAAGTCGACGATTGCGACTTAACTATGCACAAACAATGAGTATCATTGAATTATGACCACCTTCTTCATCTATGCCTTCAAGCTTTGCTATGGTGATCAACGGTCATGATGCGATCTAAGTAGATCAATGATGTGTGTTGATTTGAAACCACACCTGCTTTTGTATGCCTTTATGTATGAACTAGCGATTGACAACCAAGATCTAACGTCTCCAGATCAATGGCTAAGAATGCATTGGTGTCACATTTTGCTTCTATGCTCTTAACTGCCGACTCTTTGATCAGTGGGTATGATTTGATCTTGGAAGGTCATTGACTAGCAGCAAATTGCCTCACAAACTACCTTATGCATTGACTTCTGGGGGTGAGTAATGACTATGATCTTTCAAGATGCATTTGATTACTATTGTTGTTTCATTACTCGATCCTTGATTTGCACTCCCTCCCTTTAATCGTTGTCATGTTACCATGTGCCCGAAAGATAAGTTGCGAAAGATGAAAATACACAAAGGCATATTTGATCTCGTGCCTTCTACATGTGGGATATATACCTAACACTAATTTGAAACATCACCCGCCATTGAAGACTTGCAACCTTTCCTGTAAAGCTTGAAACTTCAAAAACGAAGAGGTTGATTTTATTCCTATTGGCGCCATATTTTTGTTTGGCATGGGATTTCTAATTTGCCGAAGGATATCATCCCATCACTGTAATTGGTCCCATCACAACTAATGACACCTTTGCCCTGTCCTCCTTTCCTCCTTCTTAGTGCCTACATACAAAAATTGATCCAAATTGGATCATGAATTAAGATATAATGTAAATAAGTAAAATTTCAGAGTTTGTATGAGTACGTGAAGAACTAAAGACACTCCCACACTTAGAAGGCATGATTCAACAATGCAAAGTTGCAGGACAGCACAAGGATAGAATAAGCTGGTGCTAGAAGGCCCAAGGGTGATTGATATACTTGAGGCCCTGAATGCAAGGGAGGATCAATGATACACGATGGGTTCGAATTTAATAGAACTTGTGAGGCAATTTTATGTCAGAAGCCATCCTGATTAGAAAATCGTTATGCATGAGGGTTTGTCCTCATTTGAACATGTCCCATATAGGACAAAATAGTAGACTACTACCTATGGTTTCAAGGAAGTTTAAATGTTTCGAATTCTGTCTTTTCAAGCTCTTCATCATTTGGGATCTTAATTTTGTCTATTTGTTCATGTATTTGGTTAAGCATACTGCTTGAGGTCATTTAATGGATCTTTTGTTGAATTTTTGGTTTGTACTGCATATTTACAATTGAGTAGAGTAGTGAGAAAGTTGTATAAGCAAGTTTCAGAGCAAGGCATGCATGGGAGAGAACTGTAGTAGTGCTGCAAAAGTCCAACAGTGTTCTTGGAGGTTTCATTGAAGCAATTGGCTTGTAAATCTTCCATGATGATATTGGAGATGAGGCATAACTCCTCTCTTTTGGAGTTTTCTTGCATTGGGATTCTCTTGGTAATTTGTTGTCTTGAGTCTTCTTTCTTGTGTGTTTTCAGTTCTTGATTATTTTTCATACATATGTATAAATTTCTTTGGTTGTTCTTTCCACCATCATATTAAAGATATCAAACATTTTCTAATTCACTATTAGTTAATGTGTGTTAGTTATTCATGTATGACATCCTCACCTGAATTTGTAACTTCATTTTGCTTAATAAAAGACGAACACAAACGAGTATGTCAGTGTGCTGTGTGCCTTCCATTTCTCTTCATTCCTTATTTTATTCTTAGCAACGTTGGGATTAGAGCATGTGTTTGGGGAAGCCCTAGGAGAAGGGTACGACTGGTGGCAAAGAAGGTGGTGTTTGGGGAACCCCTAGTTGGGAACAAACGAAGGAACATAGGAAGATGTGAAAACTGATTTTTAGAATACGCAATGATAAAGAAGATCACGAGTTGCAGACGGGTCGTAGTTTCCACTTGATAGTGAAGCAAGACAAGTGGCAGAGGAAGAACGATTTTGGCAGGAACGTTTGGAGGAAATCGTGATTTGCAAAGGAGTTTGTAGGAGTTATAGATGTTGTGAGATGTTTTTGCTAGAGCACATGACGATGAAAGGAGAAAGTGTAGACCTAAATGAAAACGCAAAAATATTCATGATTTGTATATGGTTTCTTTTATTGAATGATGGTTTGCAACAACATTGCTAGGAGGTCGAGGCACTGAAAAGTGCATATCAGGTGGACGTCAATGCAAGGAAAGGACACGAGTTGATTGTTGATTCATGACAACAGAGCATGAGAGGAGGATTGGCAGTCATCCGTAAAGAACGACAGACCCGATGCAATGTTTTCAGTGTTTTCGTGGCATTTTTGTGAACAAACTAGGAGGAACGATTCCCAAGTGCAGTCACCATGCGAGAGGAGGAAGATTGTGCTGGAGAACGAGAAAAACAACCCAGACAGTAAAATCACGATTTCCAGGGGATTACTAGTTTATGCAGACCAAATAATCACTATTTGCAGAATTTGCATATTCTCAATTAATAGGGTTCTCATTTATACAAGAACTAAATTATTCTGATTATTTTTGAAAACTATAAGTCCAAAATAATGGCCAATATTCAAAATCTGGTCTTGTCAGAAGCACATAAAATTACTAGCCAAAACTATAAGTTTGGAGTCACAAGATACTCACAATTGTGGAGTATCGGGATTGCAATCAAATTATTCTAAAAATGGAATTAAGACATGCTACGAACCTTGCCTATTATAATAAATGTCATAAGGAGGCTCTTTTGCTATTAAAATTCTCTATTTTAGATGGTTTAATCCTTTTGAGGTTTGAATGCCACTGTGGCAAGTGATCTTTGGACCAGTCTTCAAGACAAGTGTTAAACTTCAGAGAAAAGTAGAGCCCTGTGAATCAAATGTTTTTCGTAAAGATGGACGAGGGTGAGTCCCTGTTAGAACATCTTCGGATGAAAGATCTCCGGGACTATCTTGCTGCCATAAAAGAAAAGGTGGATGATGATAACTTGGTTGCTCTTGTTTAGAACAACTTGACGCCCTCCTATGTATCATTTGTGGAGGCTTTATACTTGGTCAGGTCAGTGCCTATTTGTTGTAGAAGGAAAACAAACAAATGAGTCTAGTTTTGGACAAACAAAGGGTGCATTATCTTCTTAGTCAAAAGGGAAGTGGAAACGTATATTTGAGGAATTATCTTCTAACTACTAGGTGAAATGTTGTTGCTGTCATAAGGCCGGGCATGCCAAAAAAATATTGTCGGAAGGGACAATATGATCTTTCCCAACAAAGAGGTTGGGCAAATGTGGTAGCAGTTGAAGATGAATAAGAGTTTGAAGAAAAGTATGCCCTCATGCAATCATACTTGAATGATAGTGCTACCAGTTGCTGGTTCTTTGATTATGGCATAGCCAGACATTTCAAGCGTTGTAAGGATTGGTATGTAAAATTTTCTGCTAGTACAATTTTTTCTATTTGGTTTCCTTTGCTGATGGGTAGTCACATGCAATGGAGGGGATAGGATATCTCTACATAGTGTTGAATAATGCTGAAAAATTCATAGTAAGAAATGTTAGGAATGTTCCTAGCATGAATAAAAATCTTGTTTGTCAGTCAACTAACTGAAAATATCAACATTTCGGTTAATTTCTCTGTGAAGAAGCATATTGTGTCTGATGTGAAACAAGAGAAGGTTGTTGCCATAGGCATTGAGCAAGGTGGCTTGTATAGGTTTGTTGCCTTGCCATAGTCAACCTACATGCATTAGTTTTGGAGGGAGACTCCGCTATACAAGTTGTGTGGGAGGCTCAAATGCCTCTATCAAATGCATGGTTAGTTATGGAGGGAGACCCCGCTATCAAGTATGTGTGGGAGGATGAAATGCCTCAAAGAAAGGCATTAGCTTGGGGGAGCGGAAACAAGGTTGTTAATTCAACAGAGCATGTTCAATTTACCCTCGCTTTTGACCTTTCTATGGTACCTGACCCATAGTGATATTTTGGAGCAAAAGGCAAACCTGAATTGGAGACTCCCATGCAAGCTGAATATGACACCTTGATGAAGAATCATACCTAGGAGTTGGCGGACTTACAATAAACAAATCATTGGATGAAAATGGGTGTACAAAGTCATATGGAAAGCCGATGGTACTTTGGACAAGTACAAGGCTCTTCTTGTTGTGAAAGGATTTTCACAATAAGAGGGAATAGACTATGAGGTGACTTTTGCTCCTGTTGCGAAGATGGTCACATTTCGATTGCTTCTCTCCATAGCAACTCAGTTTGGTTGGAAGGTGTTTCAGATTGATGTAAAAAGTGCCTTCTTGAATGACTATTTGGACGAGATCTACATGGTGCAGTTTGAAGGTTTTCAGGTACCTTGTTGTGATCATTTAGTTTGCAAGTTGATTAAGTCTTTGTATGACCTTAAGTAGGCTCCAAGAGCTTGTTATATCAAGATTGCTCAACTTCTACAAGATTTTGGATTCAGAAGGAGTCTATCTGATCCAAATCTTTATATCAAAATCAATGGTGATGACATTGTGATACTTATTATCTATGTTGACGAGCTTGCCATCACAGGTAGTGAGACTACTACAATTCAAAGAGTAAAATCAGATGTTTGTGCTTCTTTTGAGATGACCAAGCTAGGCCTCTCACCCTATTGCTTAGGTGTAGAATTACGACAACATGATCATTTCATTTTCATGGCTTAGGTCAAGTATGCCACGAGACTCTTGGAGAAGTTTAGGATGACAGATTGCCATCCCTCATCTATGCCTATGGAGGTTGGGCTGAAGTTGTCAGTGAATGATGCTTCATCAATGGTCGATGATCACTCTATAGAAAAGTGGTGGGCAGCTTAATATATCTTACATCCGCACAACTGGATCTATGTTTTGTTGTTAGCTATCTTTCTCGATTTTTGTTTCAACCGAAGTTCATACATTGGATGGCAACAAAACAAGTTTTGTGATATGTCAAAGGAACTCGACTTTGGCATCATATATTAGGGGACTGTAGATATCAAATTGATGTCTATGTAGCAACTTGCAAATCTAATGACTAAACCTCTTGGTTCCATTTTGTTTGTAAAATTTTGGGACAAACTTGGAGTAGTCTCCGGTTTAGCTATTGGGGGCGGCTATTAAAGATATTTGACATTAACTAATTAACCATTAGTTAATGTTTGTGGTTATTCATGTATAACTTCCTCACCTAGATATGTAACTTTATGCTTAATAAAAGACAACCACACACGAGTATGTCAGTCTGCTGTGTGCCTTCCATTTCTCTTCATTCCTTCTTTTATTCTTACCAACACATACCCTTTTTTTGTTATTCACCTTTGTGTCATTCTCCCTTGATTTTCTTTCAGTTGTGGTACCTTTTGTTTGCTAGCATTGTTCTCTTTTCCCTCACAGTGTTTATCTGTTTGGTTATATTATTTTTTCTTAGATCTTCCATACATATCCCTATCCTTGTTTAGAAAGAGACATTCTCCCCTACTAAAAAGACAAAAAGACGTCTTGATTCACATATAAAATAATAATGAAAATTCAAAAAGCTTATTGATTTAGGAGTAAAAAAGATGCGTTTAAAAAGTTTTAAGGATAGAATTGTTTAAAACCAAGTTATTCAAAAATGCATTGAAAAAATTAGAAATTAAAGTGATCCTACTTTTAATTCACTAAATTGGCCCCATCAATTAACGTAAAGATTACATCAATTCAAATAAAGAAAAGGATAATATTGAATTCAAGTAGTATTAAGGATTTTCACGGGCATTTAATGTTTTCTCAAAGTGAATAAATAATTAACATAAATATTTTCATCAATTCAAATCAAGAAAAGGATAATATTGAACTTAACAGGGGTAAAAATATATTAAAAAACGAAAAGACCAAAATTACAAATCATTCTCCTGGTTCACCAACTGAACCAGCTCCTGAAACGTACTAGCCGAGAACATACCCGGGTCAGTAATACTCCACATGGAACCATTCTCCGAAGCCCATTTGGCAAGGCGATCCGCAACACCATTCCATTCTCGTGGAATATGTTTGAAAACAACAGAATTCAAAGAGGTACTTAAATGCCTGATCTGAAGAATAATGAGATTCAAATGCCAATCTATTATACCAGCATTACCGTTATTTAGCAAATTAATCACCACTTGCGAATCCGATTCGCAGATGATATTGTAGCAACCTTGTTGACAGCAGAACTTCAAAGCTTCCAGAATCGCCATGGCTTCCATGAGATTGTTTGTGTGGCAGCCTTTGTAAATCGAGAAAAGAAATTGTATGCAACCGAGACTATCTCGAGCAATACCCCCAATTCCGGCCTCTCCTGGGTTCCCCTGTGAGGAGCCATCCGTATTTACTTTGATAAAACCAGGTTCAGGGCGGGTCCAGCGTCCTTTCCTATTAACCGGGCGCATTTTAACATTCAGCCCATGCTGCGCACCACAGCCCAGCGCCAAGTCATTTCCAGGTTGTAGACTCATACCCAGCCGCTTAAGTTGACCGTCCACCTCATCATTCGAGTCCGCTCCCTCCACACACTTAGCACGCAATGTTTCCTGCAAAGAATTAAGAATTTTGGACCAAAGCTGGCGCCATTCTAGGCGCTCTCCCCTGAAGACTCTCCTATTGCGCTCTAACCACAAATTCCATAATATGAAGGAAGGGCCCACAGTCCAAGCACTCTGCAGCAGGGAGTTCCTAGCAGGCGCAGGGCCCAATTGATTCCAGAATTCACTCAATGAATGAGCATGACAGCAGGGGGTGCCCCAAGCCGCCCACCACAAATGCCAGAACTGAGTAGCAAAGGGGCATTGGAAGAATAAATGCTCCCCTGTCTCCTCACTACTGTGGCACAAAACACAGACCGAAGGCCCCTGAAAGCCACGTTTACATAAGTTATCCCAGGTCAGGCACTTGTTGTGAGAAAGAGTCCACAGAAAAAAATTACATTTGGGCCAAGAAATTTGGTTCCAGACTTTTTTCCCCCATAAGAACTGATTACGATTAAAAGCTTGCTTAATCAAAAGCGCATAACCAGACGAGACAGAATACTGGCCAGTTGTATCTCCCCCCCAGGCAAGAACATCTCTGCCCTGAAGATAATTGCATTCTCTAGACTGAAGGATATGGCTTAACTCACTTCTAGTCTCAGCAGATCCTCCCGGAGGCCAATCAGAAGAGTTTTTCCACCTATATCCAATAGCCATGCCCAAGCTGACAGCTTCCTTATAATGCATCACGGTATCCCAACCAGCTGAGATAAAGATATCAGCTAGAGGCTGTAACTGAGGATGAGAAACTAACAGAGACGGTTCCCCATTCCAAGAGTCTTCCCAGAACAGAGCTTCAGTCCCACTATTGCACACCTAGAAAAGACTCTGCTTCACCAGCTGCGCTCCCACCTTAAGAGTGCTCCACACCATCGACCCTCTACCAGCAAGAGGAAGTCTAGCCATGTCATGAGGCTCAGTGCCCGGGAAGTACTTAGCAGTCAGAATTTTGGCCCATAGGGCAGAATGGTTAGAGCACCACCTCCAGTATAACTTAGCGGCCAAGGCTTGGCTGCCTAAGATAGCGGAGCGTAGTCCCAGGCCCCCTCCCTGCTTTGGTCTACAAACCATGTCCCAGTTGACGAGACTCCATTTAGTGTTCTGAAGATTCCCACTCCAAAGAAATCTCCGAGAGAGGGCATCATATTCTTTAAGGAAGTAGATAGGGGCGGTTTGAATCATGCACCGATAAATGGGCAGCGCTTGAATAACAGATTGCAAAAGAATAACACGACCAGCAGTGGAGAGCCATCTATGGGTCCAATGGCTGATTTTCCGTCTTAACTTGTCCAACACATTCTGCCAAAAAAGCCTGGGCTGCCGCCCCACAACAATGGGAATGCCTAAATAAACAACAGGAAGAGCTTGAATTTGGAATCTAAGAATGGCAGCGATTCTTCTCTGGATAGATTCAGGGGTGTTGAAGAAAAAAATGGAGGACTTGTGCTCATTGATCCTTTGTCCCGAAGCCTCCAAATAGTTGTCGAGGGTGTGACGGAAAGCTTCAGCTTCACGGATCCGAGCTTTACCAGCTAAAATAGTATCATCGACAAATTGGAGATGAGTCAAGGTAGTAATGCCATTTCCCCAATTCCAGCCCTGAAGGGTACTCTGAGCAACCCGAAACTTGAGAAGCCGTCCAAGCCCCTCAGCGATAATGATGAACAAGTATGGTGAGAGCGGATCTCCTTGACGAAGACCTCTCGAGGCCCCAAAAAGTTCCGTAGGGGCTCCGTTAATAAGAACCGAAAAGGAGGGCGTCGTAATACAACTGAACACCCAGCTGATCCAATCCTGATTGAACCCAAAAGCTAATAGGACTTTGCTCAGAAATCTCCAGCTGACTTTGTCATAGGCTTTGGCAAGGTCAAGCTTAATAAACATAGATTTCTCTTGAGAAGTACTCATAGAATGGATTGCTTCAGCCGCAATCACCACTCCATCCAAGATTTGCTTACCAGCAACAAATCCACCTTGCTCCTCCGAAATAAGGCGAGGGAGGAATCCTTTCAGTCTTTGAGCAATGATTTTGGAGATGATTTTATAAATAACATTACAAAGCGCAATTGGCCTATACATCTCCAGCTTATTAGCCTGTTCCTTCTTAGGAATAAGAGCCAAGAACGTGGCATTCAAAGCTCTAAGCATTTCTCTGCTGGAATACGATTCCTGTATCACTTGCATTAAGTCATGATTTATAACTCCCCAAAAATCTTGAAAGAATTCAGCCGGGAATCCGTCAGGACCGGGGGCTTTACCTCTCTTCATGCTAAAAACAACCTCTTCCACTTCTGGCAAAGCAATTGGCCGCATAAGGCGTTCATTCATTTCCTCATTCACCAAAGAAGGAATGCAAGACAAAACAGTATTTTCAACCCCTTCAGCTGGTATAGGATCACTAGCAAACAGTGCTGAAAAGTACCGAACAGCTTCTTTGCTAATAGCTTGGGAAGAGGTTAGGAAACATCCATCCTGAGAAACAAGAGAAGTAATAAAGTTCCCATTGCGCCGGGCCTGCACAGACTTATGGAAGAAAGCCGTGTTCTTGTCTCCCTCTTGAAGCCAATTATTGCGAGCCTTCTGCTTCCAGTAATCTCCTCCCTAAGCTCCCACTCCGCTAAGGCATTGGCAGCAGTAGCTTCTTCCAGACGAAGCTCCTCCGAGAATCCGCATTCTCTTATTTGCCTGGTTATCTTATCAAGCTGCTCTTGTGCCATCTTTTTCTTACAATGTAGATTCCCAAAACTACTATTCCATTCCTGCAATTTCCTTTTAACATACTGAAGCTTTTTAAGAAATGAATACATAGCTGTACCATACGCTGGCCCTCCCTGTCTCCACCACTGCGCCATGAGATCATGAAGGGATGTATCTCTAAGCCACATCATTTGAAACTTGAAAGGAGGCTTTTTGGGCCTTTCTATAAAGCCTATGGCCAGCTTGATAGGCCAGTGATCGGAGCCCCTCCAGTCCAAAATTTCGGAATTGATAGAAAAAGCACTAGATTGCCAAAAACAGGAAACTAGAAATCTATCAAGACGTTCGGCAATGGCAGCGTTACCTGTTCTTCTGTTGCTCCATGTGAACACCCCATTAGAGGGTCTAACATCGGATAAGCGCAACGCTTCCACATTGTGGCGAAGGCAGTCAGCAGAGGGACCCAGCCGATTTAAGCCGCCTCTTTTTTCCTCAAGACTCATCACCGCATTGAAGTCTCCAGCAACTATCCACGGCATGAATGGGTGAAGGAGACGAATATAACGAATGTGCTTCCACAGCTGCACTTGGCCAGCAATATCAACAGGGGCGTAGGCATTGGTAATAAGAAATCTTTTCCCGGTATCAAGAGAAGAAGCCAACACAGTTAAGGCAGACAAGTTGCATATCCAATGAATAGGTAGAATTTTCCTTGGATTCCAACCCACAGCTAAACCTCCGGCACTACCGCAAGCACCTATACATTGCCACTGCTCGCTAGGCCAGACATTTAACATACAAGCTGAAAAAGCTTCAACCGACAATTTAGTCTCCTGAATACAGAGGATATCCAGAGAATTGTCACAGACCAAATTACGCAGAGCCTTTTGTCTAGGGGAGCTATGCAATCCCCTTACATTCCATGACAGAACTATCATTAGGTTGGTTGAGGGAAGTGCTCATCCATAGTTTTGACCACTCCAGTTTCCACCAACAATTCACCAGTAAGTTTCAATCTATCTTGATCCTTTCTTCTTCCAGCTTTGGAAGGAGCAGCCGAGTTGGCTTTCTTGAATTGTTTTTGCATAAGCCCAAGAGCACTGCTGGCTCCTTTTCCTTTTTTACCAGCATCCCCTTCTTTGGCCAAATCCGCCCAGCTCACTTCCTTCTCAGGCTGCTCATACTGAGCCTCAGATGGACCTCCCTCCTGTTGCAGAGAGCAGTCAAAAGGCGCTTGTCCCTGCCCATTAAGAGTTCCATTGACTTCAGAGGCCTGTCTAGGTTGCACCATCTCATCCCCCTGATCCTCCATCGGGATGCCATCTTCAATGACCATACAATCTGAAGCTTCGAATCTATTAAACCCCAGGTCTACTTGTCTCTCAGTATTGCCACGCCTTGGTCCCCGACCTCTTGCTCGCTTTTTGACAGTCGTGAAACCATCCGTGCCTACTTGAAATTGTTCTCCAGACCCTTGCGCCAAACTTGGAGACAAAGCATTTTTCCCTTTATCTGATTTATCAGGTAAAGATTTGGTGTTTTCAACCAAACTTCTGCGCCCATTTCCTTTCCCAGATTCAGCTGTAAAATTCATTCCAGAATTTATCCCAGTGTCATTAGTTTTGACCGCCAAAGGGCATTGCCGATGAAGGTGTCCATAAACATGGCATAATCGGCATCTGAAGGGGATGGATTCGTAATCAAGCTGCTGTATCCAAGACAATGATCCCATGCAGATTTCTACAGAATCTTGTAGCGGATTGTTTAAGTTCATGTCCACACAAATTCTTGCATATGAAATAATCTTCTTGTCAAGTGACTGGTGTGCAATAGCTGTTGGCTTACCCAACATTGCCCCAATCTGTCTGAGGATATCTTCCCGCCAAAATTCCAGCGGAAGCCGCGGAAGACGGACCCAGACTGGGACACAAGCTGGGAGTTCATCAGCGGAGTTGAAACCCATGTGCCATGGTTTAAGAAACAGGCCCACACTTTCATAGAAGTAGGGTCCTCCCTCAAAAATGCGATTTCTATCAGAAACAGAGGAAAAACTTACCAAAAAATATCCATTTCCTGCCAACATGAGGTCAAAATCTCCTTCAATGACCCAAGAGCGGCGAATCCAGGATTCTAATGCTGACACAAGGATTCTAATACCCAGAAACTTGCAGATTAGGGTGTGTGCAGACAAATATTCCACATCTTCATGGACTGCTTCCTGTGGGATGACCAATACAGGACGGTCTTGGGCCCTCAAGAGACATCCATTGACTTTGGTTAGCCGCGAGCGCTCACTGGTATAGAAGTGTTCCTGGCCGTGAAAGTTTGCCCCAGGGGTCTCTGCCACTTGCCTGGGGCCTGTCAACGGACCTGCTGTTCCTCCTTCGCGCGCAGGCATCTTCTTTCTCAAAAAAAAAACCCTGTATGAAAATCTAAGAAAAGGATAATATTGAATTCAAGTAGTATTAAGTAATTTCTTGAGCATTTAATGTTTTTTCAAAGGGAAAAACTAAATTTTGCATATAATCACAGGTTTTCTCCATTGGCAGTTTGAGGGACCACGGAATGCTTGGGATCTAGCTGCACATCCTATTTGGACCTTCATCTCACAACAGGACAGGTTAGACTTCAGCTTTTCTTTGTAGGCAGAGGGTTGGCAAGGAAGGGTCTGTTCTGTTGGGGAGACCTTCGGAGCAATGGGAGGCAACAATGGAAATCTTGGAGAGACTTAAACAAGGCTCAAGTTTTGTCACCCGCAAACAAAACAACTTTTTAAGAGCTTTGTAAAATGATTCCTAAACAATGTCTTTTCAAAATGCATTTATAGAGTTTAGGCCCCTATTGGAGGGATTGGAAGTGGAATACAGGAGAATCCCTCCACAACTATAAATCAAAGGACTTGTATAAGCAAGTATGCCATTCTAATTTCATTGCTCCACGATTGAACAAACAATGGCAGGTTTAGGGTCCTGAAGTGAGATGGCAAAGATGTTGTCAAGTTATTTGGAAAACTAGAACGTATTTTAAACATAAGGTGATAGGATGGCTAGTAATACATCAGGGGCTAGCTGTCAAAGCAAGGTTGAGCAAGACCAGTTTTACAGATGCATTTTGCGTGGTGTGGGAAAGAAGAAACAATTGATCATATATTCTAGAAATGTTCAACAGCAATAGGCCTTTGGGGGTGGCTGCAAGCTGAATTCAATTTCCTTTTTATTTCTCCTCTCTCCTAGAAAGGGCCTCTTTTAGGGGATTCTTGGATGGTTAGGGACAGCTGTAAGGGTTTATGGCATCCAACACGGTTGGCAGCAATCAACTTTCTTTGGAGGACAAGATGCCAAGCTATCTTTTAGAGCGACACCTCCCCTCTCTGTATGGGGAAGTTGAGACTTTTCAGACAACAATTGGCTTTGATTGTACTAGCTAAGTTTGAGTGGTTTTGAAGAGATGTGAACTCTTTGCCCATTGGGGTGCAGGGTCAGGGCTTTTGTTCCTTGCCTATGCAGGGAGATATGCTTCATGTTAACTTTATGTTCAGATGATGTCAATCTTTGCTTTTCTTGCTTTATACTCTAGTGATGTAACCATTTGTTCCTTGGAGTAATATATGATGCATTTTTGAAAAAAAAAAAAAAAGCAATAAACATAAAAAATTAAAGGCGATTCTGATTTAATAATAAAAATAAAAAGTGGAAGTAAGGTCAATTAAAAAATAAGTTAATTGTCAAATTCAGTAGAGTTTCCTCCAAAAGAGGTGCAAAAATTAATTGTTTAAGAAACCATAACAAATCTCTCCTTACCCATGTTTTGTGATTGAAATAAAAGAAACATTTGTTTAAATGTGATAGATAACACAATTATTACATATTTCAATTGTAGCAATAAGGAATTCCAAGTTGATAATATGACATTAATATAGAATATTATAGTAAATCATAAATGTGATAGCTGATGAAAATATTGCGAATATTGATGAACAAGAGCTTAAGAAACCTAAAATTGAGCCTAATTGACCTCATTATTGACAAACTATGCAACATAGTTAAAAAATCCGGCCACATCTTGTCTAAATCCGGAAAGATCTGATTTTTTTTCATTTTCATGATTTATCCGATCTGGTTTGGGCATTTTATCACATAACAAAATAAAAAAGTAAAAACGCAAAAAAAAACCTAAAAAAATGCTGTAAACATCAATGAACCCGTAAAGAGAGCGTTTGAAAACCCTAAAACGCGTTATATAAACCATTGTGGAAGAGCTCGATTGATAGCAACGTGGTTTAGTTTGTGCCGCTGGAAGAGAGAGCAGTGACGGCAGTGGAAAACGACAAGTCATCCAAACAACGACGACAGTGAAACGCGGCGATGGTAGTCTTGCAAAACAGCAACGACGAGGGCAGAGTTATAGGCTCAGTCGACGCACACAGCGGTGACGACACACGACACACAGGCAGAGGTAAGTTGATTTTTTCATTTGGTTTTTTCTTATTCAAAATTACACACATTTTAGGTTTAGGTTAATTATTAAATATAGGTTTAGGTTTAATTTTAGGTTTAGTTAAATATTATAAAATATAAATAAAAATATATGAAACTCGAAAATTATAAAATATAAATTAAGTATTTTTTTAAGTTTACGTATTTTTTATATATAAAATATTTAAAAATAATTATATTAACATTTATGTTTGTGTATTTAATATTTATATTATAAAATATTTAAATATAAATTAAGAAATCTAATTTAGGTTTAAGTATTCGTAATAGGATTATATAATACTAAATATAATTGCATTTGCATTTATATTATAATTTATAATATTTTTTGTTTTAATAATTTTTTAAAATTTTAATTTTAATTTATATTACAAATAAATTATTTACGTAATATATGATAACATTAAAATTAGTAATATCATGATATATTTTTATTATTTTGTATAGTTTTATAATTCTATTTTATATAGGTCGTTGAATATTAATATTAATAAATTAATAATATTACAATATGTTTTTATTGGTTTTTAAAGTTTTATAATAAAAAATTATAGGTCATTTAAAATTAAAATTAATAATATTGATATGTTTTTATTAATTTTTATAGTTTTATCATTCTATTTTATGTCATTTAGTTAAATTAAAAAAATTATTTTTACAATTTTTTAAATGTGTATTAAAAAAATGTTTATAAAACTTTTGCAGGGGACCTATCATCATGGCAAGTTGACCGCTTGAGAAGAAATACATTATTCAGCGAGATGCCAATCCCAGAAACATGCAATGCACTCTTTGTGGCTCAAATATCACAGGGACTATAACAAGAGTTTGGTGCCATTATATTGGAGGCCCAGATGTGAAGATTTGCCCAGTAGTATGGAGAACCCCGTATATGCATCATTTGTAAGTCAAATTCGAAGCAAATATGAAATAAAGACAGTGGAATCAGCCTCTGAATCTTCAAAGAGGGTTAAAATTCAACGCAGTTGACACAGTTTGGCTCATTTTTTAGCTCAACACATTCTCCAGCGTCTACCCAAGCCAACGAAAGTGCACATCAAATGTCCCACGCTCAACGTTCTTTGAAAGCTATGTGGAAGCCGTAGGAAAAACAAGAGATAGACAGATTAGTGGCCATTTTTTTCAATGCAAATGCCATCTCCTTCAATGTTGTTCGAAATCCACATATGAAAGCAATGGTAGATGGGATCGCCAATTTTGGAAAATGGTACACAATGCCATTTTTTGAAAGCCTAAGAATTGTTTTGCTGGAAGAGGAGGTGACATCCATATCTAGTGAGCTAGATAAAATGAAAAGGCACTGAAAAAAATCAGGTTGCACTATAATAAGTGACGGGTGGTTTGACACAAAGCGAAGGCCCCTCAATATATTGACTCAATGCCCTAAAGGTTCTATGTTAATCAAATCAATTGATACAAGCAATGATGTGAAGATTATTGATTTTATTTTCAAATGCATTGAATCCGCTATTCTAGAGATTGGAGAAGAATATGTTGTCCAAGTTATTATGGATAATGTAGTGAATTATAAAGCAGCGGGGGAACTTCTTATGGGTATGTTTCCTCATTTGTTTTGGACTCCATGTGCAACTCATGTTTTAAATTTTTTGCTTGAAGATCTTGCAAATTTGAAGTGGGTAAATAGTGTTGTCAGAGAAAAGAAACAAATTTTCAAGTTTATTCTTAATCATTGCTTGACCTTGAGCTTGTATTGCTCATTTGCAAAGTGTGAACTTCTCTCTCCGATTGAAACAAGATTTGCATATAATTTTATCACTCTACAAAGGGAGTTAGAGGAGAGGACAACATTGAGAAGAGTTGTGGTTAGTGAAGAATGGACACAATCCAAGCTTTTTAAGCAAAGCGTTGCAAATGATATTGAGAGAATGATCTTGGGTGGTTCATTTTGGGAGGGCGCTGAGAAGACCATTAATGTGTTTGAGCCACTTGTTCAATTGTTGAGATTGGTTGATGGCATGAAACCTTGTATTAATTTTGTGTATGAGGGCATGGAGCAAACAAAAGAACAAATTAAAAAAATATTGATAGGGGAAGGTGATGAAGTTCAGCGTATTTGAGACATTGTGGACATCCGATAGAACACGTTACATCGACCTATACATGCAGCATGTTGCTATTTGAATCCTAAGTTGATAGAGGTGGATCATGATGCAAATGAAGAGGTAAAGAATAGTGTATTGGCAACAATAGATAGGGTGGTTCAAGATGAAAATGAAAAGGCTAAGGTGAGAAGACAATTGACTACATTTAAGAACTAAGAGGACATGTTATCCCGCAAAGAAGCACAAGAAGACATTGTTAGTATGGATCCCCATTTATGGTGGCAGACGTATGGTTCTTCTACTCTAGAGTTGCAAAAGCTTGCTGTGCGTGTCTACAACTAGTGTGCCAATGCTTCTGCATGCGAAAGAAATTGGAGCACGCATGATTTGATCCATACTAACAAAAGAAACCGATTAGGAGCCAAAAAGCTCTCACATCTTGCGTTTGTCCACAGCAATTTAAGATTGCTTGAGCACAATCTTGCAAAAGAAGATGACAATCTTCATCTTGGAGAACCATCCTTTGAAGGAGTTGAGAAAAATATTGATAGTGTTGATGAGCTTGATAGAGAATTTGTGGATGGTGCTAGAGCTAATTTAGATTTTGAAGCAGTGTTTGATGTTGCAAATGTTTGAAACTTTTAAGTTTTATGTCAATTTTGAGCTTAGGCTCTAAAATATGAATATTTTGTTATCTTTTAATATAATTCAAGTTTGAAACTCTTAATGCATTTCTCAAAATTTTAAGTGTTAAATTAATGTCCATTCTTTAGTAGATCGCAATATTTTGCATATATATATATATATTTTGTTTTTTTCGGAATCGGGTTTTACCTTTTTTTTTGAACTTTTTCAAGAATTCCGCATTCTGCATTTTTTTGGCCTCCTGAATGCATTCGTTTTTCCGAACCTGGTAACAATGCCATGCAATTATAGTGCCCAAGTTTTAAGCTTGATCACAATTCTATATAATACACATGGAGTTTTAATATGAGATATTTCATAGATCAAAATTTCAATGTTAAAATGCACAATTATTCAATGCCGATTAAATTAAATCTTAGATGGATTGATCCAAATTCAATGCGATGCTATTGTGTTGATTAGTTGTGATTATATTGATTAGTGTCATGTAATCGTGCTTGAAGGACAAAGCATTTTCGACATGTGAGGCAATGTCATGAACCTAATTATGCTATTAGTTATGAACAATTACGTCTTAACAATACGACGTATCAAATGGTCACTTGACAATAGTTCATGACCCTGCATATGTGACCCTATTTTGTTTATATATTAATTCCCATATTTTCTATTTCATATCTCATATTTGTTTATTTATATGTTTACATATTTCTTGGCCTACATGTATGCTATATTTGCATTTTTCTTGGCATACAGGTAAGCCTCCTATTTAGGTATGCTACAACCTAGGCTTCCTAATTGAAGAAAGTGAAAGCCATGGTGATGATAAAAGCAATCAATGTTTGTCTTTCCTCCAAAAATATGCACAAAAGCATAGACGTTTTTTTTCCCAAAAGAGGAAAAATATTTTTCTTCACAGCTCCTCCAAAGGAATCTTTAAAAACTCCTCTTCTTGTCCAATTTAATGAAGATTTATGGTTTGAAACATGGTGTGCCTTGATAGGATGTTTTGTGTGGATTTGTTTAAAATTATCTTTAATGATTATTTGTAGCTTGGAAAAGATAAATTGTAATTGCACTATAAGAAATTTAATATAAATGTGTAAGTAGGTAGTTTCAAGTATTTGCACAATATGTGTTGTCAACCTGGAGTTGCACTTTGAATAGAAGATGTGTTGAAATGGCCAATCCTCTCTCCAGTTGAAACAATGGGATCTTCTCACGAGGGTGGGTGCTTCAATGGTGAGAAGAACCTCCAGAGAAGGCTGGTTCTTGTAAGATGTATCAATGAGGATCTCTATTTTGTGCTGTGAACTACCATGAAAAAGGGAGAAAGAAACTTGAAGGAGAAATCCTACCTAATGACGGTGATACACCAAAATGTTGATCCACCCTACTTGGAACCTTGAACACTGAACAAACAAGGGAAAAGGAAGACCTTTGATTTCAATTGATCACTATGCATAAGTATTTCATTAGAAAGTTCGATCCAATGACAAAAACGTGAGGGAAAATGATGGAGAGGGGTCTGATACAAGACACTATGCAGCCACCTAACATCCACTTACAGCGTCAGCAAAAGACATAAAACACTGAACATGACCTCCATAAGATGATGAGCTAGCAACTAGGTATGAATTTGAATTTGGGAAGGGAGAGAAATCTACCACGTATGCAAATTGCTGAATGAATATACACTATGCCAGCACATGAAATCTGAAAGTATAGTCCTTCTATTGATTAAAGAGGTTACACAACTCACCAATGGCAAAGTATGGTTTTACCAAGAGAGGGATGGATTTTTACAATGCTGAAAAACCATTAATATAGAAAATTACAAAAAGCCAAGAGATTGGCATTGAAAAATAGAGACGGAGTAAACTTAAACCAACTCAACCTTTACAAAAGTCTATTTTGCTTTGCATGAAAATTTCTTGCGTTGAAAAAAGAAGACGACATGCTTTGGATGCATGAAATTTACGAATAGATGTCTTGACTTGAAAATCAGTCAACTTCAAAACACGAGTAGTCAACTCCACTCGAACTGCTAGAACGTTTGAAAGTCTCCCATTTGCATGAAATCAATGCAAATGCCAAATTAAGAATTACGTTTGAACCGTCGAAACGTTTCAAGCTTTGAGACAAATGAGATTGCGTGCATGGATTTTTTAGCTATTTGAAACGTTCAACACTTTGCCCATTCATTATGCAAGACAACTCTATTTTCAGAACTGAAGCATGCTTGTTTTCTTAAATGTGTTCACTTCGTTGGAGTCACTCACGTTAGTCTGTGCATGATCTTTGATCATCTTGCCTTTGTCTTTATTATGCGTTTGTCGTAGTCACTGTTCATTATTTTTTTGTACTTAAACGAGGTTCACCACCCAAGTTGAGTGCTTGATTGGAACTATAATAGGTGATTCTATGAGCTTGTGAAGCTCAGCTCTCATCAAAGGCTCAAGTTTTGGATTGATTGGCCTTTGTCTTTGTCTCATTGGTTTAGTTTCCTCTTCAATCTCAATGGTGTGTTGAGCCAAACTTGGATCAAAACCTTTGAGATCACTATACTGCCATGCGAATATATCAGCAAAACTTGTGCATAAATCAATGAAAACTTTCTTTTATGGAGGAGTGCATACCTTGCCCAATTTCAAAATTTTACTAGCTGCAATCTCTATGATGGCATAGTGCTCTTCCTTTGTGGACAAGGATGATTTCTCTTTCCTTAGCTCATCATCTTCACTGAAAATATTTTCAAGAGTGACCAATCCCTTGGGTAGCCTATTCGTTTTCAGTTGTACAATCTGATCACCATACTGTTGTAAGTGTTTCGACTGATTTTTTGAAGAAAATTCAGCCTCTTCCTACAAAAATCTCACAATTTGATTGTCATTTTCAAAGACCTGCCAATTGTCTTGGTTATTCGGAATGTAAGGCCTTACAACTACCTTTATATGATTGAAAATTGTCACTTTTTATATCAGTTGGTCTGTTAAATTGTGCCCCAACAACAGCCAACTTATCGGCATGTTTATTCCTATCTCTTGGTATTGCCTGAATATTAAATCCTTGAAAATCTTCAAGTAAATTCCAAACTTTGTGTCTGTAAGATTTAAGCAACAGATTCTTGCATACATTCAAACCTCTTACTTGGTGGACTACAAGTTCACTATCTCCAAACACTTGCAAACAATTGACTTTCATTTTCCTAGCCCACTGCAAATCGTGAACTAGTGCTTCATATTCAACAACATTGTTTGAACAGTCAAACTGAAATTTAATAGAGGAGAAATACCTTTGTTCTGTAGGAGAAATTAACATAACTCTAGCTCTGGTTCCATGCTTATTTCTCGATCCATCAAAGTACAATTGCCACAAACCTTCATTAGATTCGTCTTCTTTGACTATGGCTGGAATTGGTGCATCGTTCTGATGAAGACAATACACCCCAAGACCTTCCTCTTCAATCAGCTTGTAGGGATCATGATCATGCAAGGTAGAAGCCCACTCATCAAGAAACAAATCTGGAACTCCATCCAAAGGCGAGTCTTTTTTTACATCACTAGTTTGTAATATTTCATCTGAGATGATATAATTTGCATTGACCACACTTGGCTTATAAGACTCCATATGAAAATGTGCAATAGGCTTTGAATGAATTGTTACCTTTGTACCATACTTGGTTCTGAACAACAAATAGGTCCAATCAGTTCATAAATATCCCCCAATCTTTGAGGTGAAGTCCTTTGAAAGACACAGCGAAATAAGGAGGCAAGTCCACCACTACAACATCCTGCTAAATAGTAACGTTAGGACAAACATGTAATGTCAATTTCAAATTTTTGATAATGCCTACCGTCTTTGTTGGTGAACCATCCAACTGCAATACCTTTTTAGTATTTGGCTCATAAACAAGGCCGAACTTGTCTGGAATCTGTTTGGGCATTATTGTACTGCTAGCTCCACTATCCACCATACAATTATGAACCAAAGTATCACCCACTATCAAAGAAAGATAAAAATGAGTTTTCTTTGATTTTACCTCAATTTTGTCCACCTTTGACATCTTATCTCCTTGCTGTCCCTGTTGCTTAGTTGACTGATCCAAATTTGTCAAGACAACACCTTCTTTCTCAACTTATTTTGGAGACAATTCAAGAGCTGAAAGTTCTTGAATGAGTTTATCCTTTTGCACTGGAATTGAAAGAGAATCCCACATGTTAATGCTGATGTTAGACTTCTTCATTTGATCTACAATATTGAATTGAAATGCACTAACTTTTGATTGCATTTTTTAAGGTACTTGTTGCTCACGAATTAGAGGTATTTGTTGCACTTTACTAACCTCTATATTCTAATTTTTCTGCGTGTGGGGCAGCAAGCTGTTTTTTTGTACTTTTAGCAACAATACTAGGAGTACTTGAAGTATTTGCTACCGCTTGGGCTTCATCAACAACTCTTCTTTTAGTTCTTTGATAGGTTATAGCTGCAACTTGACCACTTGAATCGTTAGTTTTAACATCTTGAGTAAAAGCAACATGATCATTGACCTGCTAATTTACATTAATAGCATTAGGTTGCCCTTGAACTTGATGAGTCACTCCTTGTGATGTCAAACCTGTATCTTGATATTGACTTCCTTGAAAAAAAAACTCTTCTTGTGTCTTTTGTGGCATGGTGATGTTCTGTGATACCAAGGCTTGGTTTTGAGCATCATTGAGATTTGATCGCTGCCAACCTAAATTCTACACCAAAGTATTTTGAAGTGGTGTTGGAACAATGGCTTTTGAAGTGGAAGGAGCATTCGGATCAAGCGCAACATATGGCTTAGCTGGAGTTATGGCTCCTTGTGCTTGATAGGGTGGTCTATTTTCTTTGAAACTTTGATAAAGAGACCTTTGATCTTTGAAGCGCTGATAGTTGTTCTGATTTTGCTGTTGATAGGGCCTATTTGACTGACATTGCTATCTTTTGAGCTGTATTATTTCATTTCCAAAAGATTGTAGCAAACTTTTCAACTCTCCTATCTCACTAGCTTGACTAGTAGGGGCTGCAATAGGAACTTGAGGTGCTGGAATTGGAGCTAAGGATGGAATTTGAGGAACTTGAGGGGCTGATACAGAACTTATTTCTATAAATATGGTCATTGGAGGTCTTGGAGAAAGCTTACTTGCTTGTATCAAACTATTTTCTGCCCTTATTGCAACTTCATAAGCATTTGACAAAGTAGTACCACCCATTGACTGTATCATCACACTAATGTCAGAATTATGAGCTTTCAAAAAATACAAAAATGGATATTCAGGAGATGGCCTAATCAGAATCGGTATCCTGGTCCATGTCTTCTAAAATATGAGATTAACATCGGACATGAACTCATGAGGAGCTCTCTGTATGGCAATTAATAACTCAACTAAAGATAAGTGATCAGATTTGTGCTCAAATTGCTTGGCTAAGGCTGCACCCAATTCATCTCTGGTGGAAATGGATCTAAGTGGGAGGGTTCTATACCACTGTAATGCTTTTTTTTTGAAAGAAGCAACAAGCAATCTATTAGCAACATTATCCTCAACAACATTATGAACTGAACAAAGATTAGCCACATCCTGGATATGCTCAATAGGGGTTGTTTGATTTTCTCCTGAGAAGAATGAAATACTTTTGAAGGAAGATATAGGAATGTCATCTAACTATGCTAGATTCAGTGGACTTCCTCTATTGAATGGAGCAAACACTTGATTTCTAACGGCCATCTAGATGGTGAGGATTGCAGTGTTTAGAACGATAGGATGAGGGAGGTAAATATTCTCTTTGATGATATGGATTTGCCCTCCTAGACCTTGCTCTTTTATAAGTTACAAATTCAAAAGGAATACCTTTACTTGCTGATCTTGTGGTAACCTTTGGCATGAACGGATTGCCTGAATGATGCTATGAACTCTGCAACTAGATGTAGATGCATATCCTCTGTTGCTGCGAAAATTCTATGCAAAAAACTTTTTTGTGGTCCCATCGGGCGTGCCAAAAACTGTTGTTAACCTGGAGTTGTATCTTGAATCGAAGATGTGTTGAAATGACTAATCCTCTCTCCAGTTGAAATAATGGGATCTTCTCACGAGGGTGGGTGCCTCAATGGTGAGAACGTCAAGAGAAAACTGATTCCTGTAAGATGTATCAATGAGGATCTCTACTCTATGCTGTAGACTACCATGGCAAGAGGAGAAAGAAACTTGAAGGAGAAATCTTACCTAATGACAGTGATACACCAGAATGTTGATCCACCCTACTTAGAACCTTGAACATTGAACAAACAAAGGAAAATGAAGACCTTTGATTTCAATTGATCACTATGCATAAGTATTTCATGAGAAGGTTTGATCAATGACAAAAACGCGAAGGAAAACGATGGAGAGAGGTTTGATACAAGATACTATGCAGCCACCTAATATCCACTTACAGCTTCAATAAAAGACATAAAACACTGAACATGACTTCCATAAGATGATGAGCTAGCAACTAGGTACGAATCAGAATTTGGGAAGGGAGAGAAATCTACCACGTATGCAAATTGCTGAATGAATGTACACTATGCCAGCACTTGAAATTTGAAAGTATAATCCTATTGATTAAATTGGTTAAACAACTCACCAATGACAGAGTCTGGTCTTACCAAGAGAGATGGACTTTTACAAGGCTGAAAAGCCAATAACATATAAAATTACAAAAAGCCAAGAGATTGGCGTTGGAAAATAGAGAGGGAGTAAACTCAAACCAACTCAGCGTTTACAAAAATTTATTTTGTTTTGCATGAAAATTCCTTGCATTGAAAAAAGAAGACGACAAGCTTTGGATGCATGAAATCTATGAATAGATGTCTTGACTTGAAAACCAGTCAACTCCAAAACAAGAGTAGTCAAATCCACTCGAACTGCTGGAACGTTTGAAAGTCTCCCCTTTGCATGAAATCAATGCAAATGCCAAATTAAGAATTACGTTTGAACCGCCGGAACGTTTCAAGCTTTGAGACAAATGAGAGTACATACATGGAATTTCTGGTTGTTTGAAACGTTCAACACTTTGCCCATTCATTATGCAAGACAACCCTATTTTCAGAATTGAAGCATGCTTGTTTTCTTAAATGTGTTCACTTCGTTGGAGTCACTCACGTTAGTCTGTGCATGATCTTTGTTCATCCTTCCTTTGTCTTTATTCTGCGTTTGTCTTAATCATTGTTCATGCTTATGTCCATGTTCAATTCTGCTTCAGTCTTGTTTGGCTTTTCTCGTGTTCATGCTATTGATCATGCTCAGTTCACTTCATATTTTCTCTGGCTTTTCCCGTGTTCTGCTTTAATATGGGATTCGGGATTTATTTTGGTCGGGCCTCTGTGCTTTTATTTTCCTATGCTTGGCATTTTCCTTTTCCTTTTTTGGCCTTTGCTTACGCTTTAGTCTTCGGGCTTTTTGATCCATCCGAAATCCTTTGGACAAAAAGTCCGAAGGAATTCGTCTCCTTTGGCTATCTTTCCCGGAAGGGCAAGTGCCCTTTGGGAAGTTTGTTTTTGTCCTTCGCTTTATGAAGGTGCCCTCCGCAAGGGCTTCTACTTCCCAAAAATACCCTTCGGGCTTTTTGATTTGGTCCTGTCTTTGGCTTTGGTGCCCCCCACAAGGGTATGTTCTTCTAGAAGTGCCCTTCGGAAGAATTGTAAAGGTCCACTTCACTGCAAAGTGTCCTCTGCAAGGGCTATTCGTCTTCAAAAGTGCCTTTCAGAACTTTTGAAAGGGTCCTGCCACCGACTAAGTGCCCTCCGCAAGGGCACTTCTCCTTTGGAAAAATTGATTTTGTTCTTTGGAACCTTTTCCAAGGTCTTCTTTGTGCTTGAAGTCTCCTACAAGGGCACACACCCTTTGGGGAAATTGTAAACTTCACTACGCAACGCCAGATGCCCTCCGCAAGGGCGCTTCTCCTTAAAACATACCTTTTGGGGTTTTTTAAAATGACCCTTCGGAAAAAATGAAAGGTCCTCTCGCCGTTTGAGTGCCCTCCGCAAGGGCAGTTGCCCTTGGGGTTTTTTGAAGGACCCCTGGGTTTTTGAAGGGCACTTGGACTTTTTGAAATTGTACTTCGGATGAATTGTTTGTGTCTTTAAAAATATAAAGTGAACCAACCCGAAGGGTACATACCTTCGAGACTTTTGAATTGGACCTTCTTGAAGGGCAGGTGCACTTTGGGTCTTTTCAACTATGTTTTTTCCCTTTCCTTTGGACAAAAGTTCGAAGAAAATAAACTTTGACGACTGCCACTTAGTCATTTTTTTGGTCTTTTACACAGTCCTTTGAGAGCTCTTTCTCTCGGACAAAATGTCCGAAGAAATAGTCCACCTCTTATAGCCCGAAAAAATCCTTGGGAAGACATAAAAAAACTTACAGCTTGTATGGCTTGGCTGTATTTGCACATTTGGCTGTAATCAAGAAAGCTGCTTGGAAACCTTTGAATGACTAAAATTCACTTGGTTGTAGATGGCCACTTGGGTGGCTGTAAATGCACATTTAAGGACCCCAAAACTGATTCACAAGACAAACTTGGCACTATAGCAAAGTTCCGAATAGTAGGGGTGACAATTTGCCTTGTGGAGGGCAAAATTGTCAACAATATGAAATTGCAAGATTTTGTTTCTAACTTTTAATACTTAGATAAAATGGAAATTGTAGGACTTTGAGGGGGTTGGATGCATGCACTTTGGGATAGACTCGTTGAGAATGAACAATCATGGAGTACTGCGTATACGGATTTGACTTCTTATACCTTTGCTTGCCTTTCTCAATAATATTTCTCTTGGGGGTACGTTACTATTTATGAATGCACAATTGTTTGATTTTTTTCTCTATGCATCGATTTATGGTATGTTTATGGTTCAAACTACAATGTTTAGTGCTTTATAATGAAAATTGAGTATGTATGATAAAGCACTAACAATGGTTTTGTTGCCTGTATACCTTGCTTGAGTTTTAATGTTATCCCTTTCGTGAGTCTGAATGTCAAAATTAAAATTGATGCCATCACAGAGAGAATTAGAGGTGTTTCTTGAGTGGAAGATTCAATAGTTTGCTTAGAACAAAGCATTGAGGTTTGTATTGGATACTCAAACTTCCATTGTACACCATATCTATGAGATGTTCTTATGTGAATTCCCTATAAAACATTGTGAATCATTGGGGTGGTTAGATGACCATTGTTATTGAGGAGGCCATGGTGAGCCAATTTTTTGGAGAAAGGAGAATTTGTGAGCATGAGAAAATTTTGACAAATCTTTGTCAAGAGCAGTAGATATTGGGTGTGCACCACAATTAACAGATATATAACAAAATTCACGTTTGAACACTAGTCATCATTTGATAGTGTTGAAGCCAAATTTTTGTCAGTAGTGTGGGCTAGAGTTATGACAAAACTTCCTCTATTGATCAAGATGTTGATTGTCAAGGAAGACATTGTGAACACTTCTAACAACTTGAGATGGATTAGTTAGTTAGGGTAGACAAAGAGGATGTTGCACCACTGGAAGGCAGCATGAGGGTTGTGCTATCATGAGAAGATGATTGGAGGAAAGAGAAGAGGGGTAAATCAAGTGAAGAATGCTAAGCTGCATCTTACCATAGAAGATAAACGGTTGTTTAGAAGGTTGAAGCGTGCAAAAGTAAGTGAATGCCAACTACAAGAAGAATTGACCAAAAAAATATTAGCTCAAATTAGATGTAGGAAGGTATATATGAATAAGACAAAGATAGATAAAGAGGATGTTGAGCAAGATGAGAATGATATTTTGAATGTGTTGGAAAGGGCCTAAGGAAGTGAAGAAAATAGAAAAGGTGGTGAACAAGTTTATGTGAGAAAGATTGTTGATGACATTAGTATTAGATAGGAAGTAGTGGAACAAAACACATTATGTAGGAAGAATTTGTGGGTACTGACAATATTGTCCCATATATTGAGCTGTCAGATACCTCTTCCCAAGCCAACATGAGTAGGAGACTCGTGTTGGAAAAAATTTAGAAGGCAGCCTTGAAGTCATAGCAGAAGAGGCGTTGTCCTCTCCACTTGTTTTCCAAAGAGGAGAAGAACCAAGAGAATTAATAAATCTAGAAGTAACTTTTGCAATAGTACAATATACTACACAGATCAAGAGAAGTGTTAAGGAGGAAAAAAGAATGAAGGTCTCAACTTGAGGCCATATTTAATAAGTTTTGTAGTTTTCAGCAAGCATTAGATAAAGAAGCCAAAAGATTGGTGCTCAAAAACCTTGAAATAATATCTCCGAAATATTCACGCAACAATCAATAGGATCAATGAGGGAAACCTAAGTGATTCTGATGGTGATTGAAGCAACACTATGCAAATGTTATACCAAATAGTGACAATAGGGTATAGTGACACTAAGAAAATGGTAAAACTAAGTGCACAAGGGAGATCTAACATCTAACCATAAAAAACAGTAAATCAGATTTGCCCTAGTTGAAACCAGTAAAAAACATAAATGAAACAATTTGGCAAGCAATGATTTTAAAGAGAAGCAAAAGTGACAAAACAGTCGCCCCTGATGATCTGATATAGAATCTGAGAGTGAATCTAGTATATGCAAGTGATAGAGAAGCTTTGTGTGAAATCTGACAGTCTTAATCTCATTGGACAGATTCAACGCTTTTTGAATTGTTGTTAAATATGCCCAGGGATGATTGGGCCATTGAATATGATCTCCCTGTAATTCTAATGAATCTCTTTAGGGTTGTCGAACCTATACTGTGCACATTTCTAGGTTCTATATCTTTTTCTGTTGCTTCGTAGTTTGATGACATATAGCATTGTGTTGTCGCTTTGCTGAATTTGGAGGCAAAATTTCTTATTTGATCTTCTTTGCCTTGTTGATCTAATTCACCACAAAACACTTGAAAAGCAGAAGGGAAGAAGTAGTTGGGTCGGACAATCTCATGGGAGTTGCAGCGACATATCCTCTGTGTTGGAACCAGACCCCATGTAGTTCTTGTGTAGTGTGAATGGATAATTCGAGTGAGGGCTTCAACCTCCTTTTCTTAGGTGGAGATGCAACTACATGGACATTCACTAGTAATTTGGGAAAGCCAATGTGTTGCCCTAAATGGAAAGATATAAGCAATGTGCTCCAAGATGAGAGGGATAAATATCATGCCTCGTTGTAAGCTTTCTGTGTGTTAGATATATGTAATAATAGGCTCGAGAAGACAATGAATGGTATAATGCCCACTAGTGTTAAAGTGAGGTAGGGAGCAATGATGCGTCCTTAATTTAGGCAAGGTATCCCTAAGCGGGATAGGTATAATAGTGAGTCTCACACACAGTAATAGAAGAAGCATGGAAGAAATGACACAAAGTCACAAAAAATAGACAAGTATTGATCACAAGCTATGCAAAATAATATGCAAGATATCCATGTAACAATTTAACCATAAACTAGATATATATTTAATCAATGTAAGTGGCTCAATATGATAATGGAAAACAAGAGAGATATCACTGTAAAATCTGTTGTATAAAGATGCCCCTATGATAGAACATTTCACCAATGTGATCATGCCCCCCAAGGTGTGGGAAAGCAAGTAGCCTTGAAGTGTCTAAAAGTCCATAACCACATATATACTGTGTATAGCCCGCACCTCATCCGGTCAAAGAAATACCATGAGAAGCATGTTTCTAAAACATGAACATATAAGCCTCTAACATAGGTAGATAACCATGATATGTATCCATTGACAAAGATAAAGGTTTTTTTTTTTGCTTTTTTATGTTTTCTATATATTTTTTTCTTTTTACATAATTTTATATTAGTTGTTAACTCGCACAACAAACAAGCCAAGGGATGCACACAAGAAGAATCTAGAAAACTCTTTTAGGTAACACAAAAGCCAAGGGGTGCAATCAACACGAAGAAGAAGAGGATTTCAAACAACCGACAACTTCTCTTAGAATTCGATGTATTCTAGGACAAAAGGTCTTGGTATATATGCTATCATCATCGTGAAATCTGCACAAATGATTGGAATGAGATCAACAATCAAAGGACAAGGGTCAATGCATCATAGCAACCAATGTAAAACCAAATGGCTAGAAGAATATTGACACAAAATAAGGCAAGTGCCAAAAAGTCAAATCTAAAATATAGATGAAGAATGAATGTAAACTCAAGGGATAAAAACACAGAGATGAAGGATACAACATATAGAAACAATCCCCTATGTATGGCAAGTATCTATGATACACTAATGATTTAATAATGATGTATTAGATATGAGCATAACTAATTGGTAATGTCATTTAAATTATAATGTTGTAGCCATGAATCGTCAGATGTGACACAATAAGTGTCTAAAGTAGCATGCAAGATGGAAGCATACACTATTGGAGAACCTAAGTCACTACTATGAGATAGTCACTATGTAGAATGGGTTATACTATCCACTATAAAGAAGTGAATAAATAAAAGATTAGTGGTAAGCAATCTCATGTCGTAGATGATTAGGTGGAGCAACTCATGATAATGTAACTACAACGTATCGTAAAGGTGATAAACCAATGAAAAAGCAAGTGTCGTAGTATGTAAAATCTATGAAGAAAAAGTGATGTAACGTGTTGTCGAATTATCGAAAGATTTTTACATTGAAGCCCATAACATGATACATACAAAGCTACCCCTAGATGTGACTAGTCCTTGAAGTGTCATCATAGGAAGGCTTAGTATCTTTAAGAGCTTGATTTTCTTTGCTGTTGGTATGCTTATTGTTCTAGGCTTTGAATGATCATACTTGATTGCCTCTTGTTCAATAAGATCTTGGATTTTGTTTTGCAAAGCAATGCACGTTTTGGTCACATGTCCATTGACTCTGTGGTAGTTACAAAAGGCATTTTCTTTGCAAGATCTTGGTACATGTCGTAAATCGGGATGTCGAATAGGTGGTAACTCAGTCAAGTGCATGTGTAGTAATCTCTTCAATATAATGTCTTGATTTTTTAAAAACTTTGGAGGATGTTGTAGCATAAGATTTGATGACGTTTTCTTTCATTAGCTTGAAGTATAGATGAATCCATAGTAGGTGCATGACTAGTGATAAGATGTGAATCTTTAGGAACTAATGTGGAAGCTGTAGGTTGATGTAATCTATCTTCCACAAGTGTGGTAGCCATAGCACAAGATAAGCGAATGATTTGCAAATTTTTCAAAGTAGTTTATATTTGATAGGTGCTAAAAGATTATTGGTAAACATATGTTGCGTTTGAAGATCAGATGGTTGATAGATTAATGAGTGCATATGACATCAAAATCTAATGATATAATCACGCATATCCTCTTTGGGACCTTGTTGAAAGGTTTGAATAGTCTCAAATGTGGCATGAGGTCCATTATTGGTGATGAATCGCTCTAAGAAAGCTTCTTGTAAGCATTGAAAAGAATGTAACGATCCACTAGGTAAGGCATCATCAATTGAAGTGGTAGGAAACAACTTAAGTATAATTAAACCATGCTCCTCATAGTCTCCTCTAGAAAGAAATATGGAATGAAGGTGTGCTTGAGGATTTCCATGACCATCAAATAATTGGAAATTTGGTATGATCAAGTCATGTGGGAGAGGCATCAAGTACATCTCTAGGAATAGCATTGGAAGATATAACATTTTCCATAATCTTAGCATTAAAAGTCTCTAAATGGAGGGAAGCAATACACACTTGTCTTTGTAAGCCACCTATGGAATGCATCATTGTCACTATCTCTTTTGTAGGACTAGTGGAACACTTAAGAGGTTCACTCAAAAGGGCCAAATGATTATTCAATACAAACATGGGCTTGCTAGGAGAGATACTAGTAGTATGTGAACAAACATTATCAATTGCATGAACATTGTTGTTATGAAATACAACTTCATTCAACATTTTCCTGAAATTACGAAGAGAAGTATTTTGTATAATGAATTGTACCATTTGATCAACCATATCCTTATTAATCCTATTATCACATGTAGCATCAACATTTGCATCATTCAAAGACATTTCATCTATATCCCAAGAATCTATATTTTGTTTATAAGCCATGAAGCAAGATAAGCAAGAGCACAAGTAACAAAATAAACCACGACAAACTTTAACCAGTGATACGCTAAAGATAATGAACAACACAACAAACCCTAGAGGGAAAGATTTCATGAAAGTCTTGGTTGAGTGATAGCTAGGGTTGGGGTGGTCCAAATATGAGACGCATATGTAAATTCAAATCAAAATGAAAGCTAGGGTTATGCTCAATGAAGTATATCAGAATTCAGCTCAAACTCAGATATTCAGAAATGAAACCATAGAGAATAAAACTCAAGCATTTGAAGAATGGAGGGGTTCATCAATTATATATTACCAAATAGTGACATCAAGGTATAATGACACTAAGAAAATGGTAAAACTAAGTGCACAAGGAAGATATAATATATGACATTCAAAAATAGTAAATCAGATCTGCTGTAATGGCTGAAAATGGTTAAAAGTGTAAATGAAACAATTTGACAAATGAAGTATAAAAGAAACAAAACTGATGGAACACACACTTAATGATTTGATCTAGAATCTGGGTGAATTTGGTCTTTGCAGGTGATAGAGAAGCTCTGTTGGAAATTTGACAGTCTGAAACTCATTGGATAGATGCTGCGCTTGTTGACCTATTGCCGAATATGCGTAGGGCAGATTCCGCTGTTGAATATGCTCTTCTTGTAATACTAACAAATTTGTTTAGGGCCGACGAATCTATATTGGGCACCTTTTTGCATTCTAGATTTGTCTATGTTGCTTCACAATTTGATGACGTACAATGTTACATTGTCGCTTTGCTGAATTTCCGGGTAGAATTGTCTATTTGATCTTCTTTGTCTTCTTGACGTTATTCAACACAAAACACTTGAAAAGGAAAAGGGAAGAAGTAGTTGGGGTGGGCAACCTCAAGGGAGTTATAGCTACATATCGTGTAAGCTAGAATCTGACCCCATGTAGTTCTTGTGCAATGTGAATGGATAATTCAAGTGAGGGCTACAACCTCCTCTTTGTGGGTGGAGATGCAACTACATACACATTCACCTATCCTTCTTTTGGTACAAGATGCAAATGAAATCTTTGATGCAAGTCCTTGAGTAGTGACAAAACAATTATAGTGTGCCTAGACTTGAGTATCCTTATGATCAACAAATATAAAACTCCTTGATACTTCTTTTCCACTTGTCCATAAAATTCCTCTAGACAATTTGTATATAAAGACTTCTCAAGTTTGAATTAAAGACCCAATATCACACAAGCTGACCAAAGAAAATGCAAAGAACTGACATACATGGATCCAAACGTTGAAAGCATAGTATGCATACTCGCCGATTACTCGTCGAGCTTCAATAGAACCCAATACTCGCCACGTGAAATGGCCATAATTTGAGTACTTGGCCCTCGGCAAGTATTGTGCCAATACTCGCCGAGGGTCGATTAATGGGGCTCAATTTTGCAAATCCAGGGCAAGCAGATATGGTGGTTGCCCTTTTAACTTGGATGATTGCTGAAGGAGAGAGCCCTGAGCAGATAATTGTCCTTGGAGCATATAATGGATAGATTCTTCCTTTATTTACTTCTGCAATTTCATGTTTAAGTACAATAGTTGATAGGACAACTGACAACCAGATCCTTGATATAGATTGGTTTGTCTGCTTGTTAACCTTAAAGCCGTTTGTTAAAAGAGGAAATAAAAAATATCAGATAGCAAAACACCTTGTGCACCACTGCTAAAAAATGCTCACCCATTCAGCTCAACAAACCATTTCATCCTTTGTATGTAGTTTTTATAAATATTTATCATGCATTTCTATCATTCAACACTAAAGATCTTAACTTTTTCAGCCGGATATAAGTGCACAAATAGTGTACTATTGTTAAGAAACTTAGCTCATTCAAATTCGATGACAAAGGACTAGAGGACAATGGAAGAAAGGAATAGAGCTGCTTGTAAATTGTTTTTATATTGAGATGGAAAGAAAGACCATTTGCTATTGCTTACAAGACTTAAAAAACATAGTTATGTTAAAGTTTGGGTATTGTGACTCATTACCATTTTGTATGTTTGGATTGCCTTTGCCTTTTGGTAGGTATCATTGTTGAGGGAGAAATTGCAGAAGCATCCAGGTGCTAAAGACGTTGTAGTTTATAGCATTGATGGTTTTCAAGTAAGAATGTTTTGCCAAAATGATATAGTGCAATCGATAATATTGATGTTGAGAATGTTCCAAGTTGATGTATTCAAATCTGATAGAAAACACTTCCCCAATGTTTTACAGACTCATTGGATAGATTTTGCAATTGTAATTTCTATAAAATTTATGTTGTTTTTAATAAATTTAAGTATTTTTTTAATTTGTCGAATAATGGCGAGTGGCTGTTGAATTATCGCTGAGTAAACTTTTTGGGAGCTGGGCGAGTACGCTTCGATTACGAGTATGCAAACTATGGTTGAAAGGATGCGAGGAAGTGCAAAAGGGCCCACAAAAATACAAGGGGCAAATTTGGTGGGCCACTGAATCTGCTTAGGGCATATTTGGCGAGACTGTCGAATTTGTTCTAGAGGAAGACGTATTGGACAACAACGGAAAAACAAAGAAAATATATCCATAGGCACAAAACGAACAAAACACAAAAGCAAAAGAACAAAACAAAAAACCACGATATCATATAGAGAAGGAGAAAGATGAAAACTCACAAACAAGCGCAAATAAGACCCTAATTCGAACCAATAATCCATATGCACAAAACAATGCTAAAAACATTGAAACAACAAGCCTTCTACCAAAATCAGGTGTCTACAACAAAGCATATTTCAAGTTCCTCGTGAATAAAGATTGCAATTACTTATATGCAACCAAGAGTTAGAATGGTCTCCACTGTCACTTGAATTGATGCATTTTTGGTAATGCCAACATATGATAGAACAAGAGACTCAAAGTATTAATGGTTCACATACAAATGTCTAAGGGAATTAAAAAGCATTAATGATTAGAAGAGCAAAGTCAACGAGTTTGCAACTACGCTGAGAGGATTTGCATAGGATTGATGCGTGCATGGGAATGAGGAAGTTCCAATAATTGATTTGGGCCTCATTAAAGTTGGGTTAAGGAATGCAAGTTTCCCAAGTCAAAAAGCTACATTGTTCATATGCTCAAGGATATCATGTAGAGACGAGGACTGGAGTCATTGACTACGATTGATGATTCTAGGAAGAGATTGTAGTTATTATTATTGTAATCAATTGTTATATTTTATAATTGGAGCTGTGTTTTGTAATTAAAGCTGACCATGTTTTTGTCTTAGTACATGGGTCGATAAGAGTAGTGTACTTAATGATGTTTTGGTTAGTGTGGATCAGTCTCGAGACCATTGTGGTCTAACCGACACACCTCTCAAGCAACCCATCTCAATGTAGGAAGATCTGGGTCAAGCAAGACAACTCTCATACGTTGTATTCTCCTTGTACCATTGCTGTGGCTGGACATTACATAGTATATCAATAAAGTCAAAGTTTCAATCCAATGGTATATTTTTTTGTTTTAGTACTTTGTTTTGTTATTTATTGTCATGACAAAGAGTAATTGGATGACTTTCAAATTGGATGATTTGTAGATTGCTGATTGATTTTGGAAGGACTCCCCAAAATTAAGTATGCTATTATGTAGACAAAGTATACCTAGATTGTAGATGCAGTTGCTGGTGATGTGATAGCAGAGAAGAATTAAGGTTGGGGAAAGACATCATTGGATGATTTGTAGATTGCTGCTTGGTTTTGGTAAGGACTCCCCGAAATTAAGTGTTCAATTGTGTTGGAAAAATACACCTAGATTGTAGATTCTATTGTTAGTGATGTGAGGGCAGGGAACATCTAAGGTTGTGGGAAGACATCATTGGAGAATGCTGTAAATGATGCAGAGTTAGATGCTGGTTTGCAGAAGGTAGAAGAGCTCTTGCAAGGAAACTGACAATGCTTTGATGTTTGGTGCACACAATGTCGAGGATAAGGCTGTCATAAAAACAAGTGTCCCTGATTGGTAGGTTCGATTCCTCCGGATTCTAGGTTATGCATTCTACAGAGGATTACAAAGATGGGATTCACCCCTCCAATGTAGATTGCAACACCCCCAGCTCAACCAATTTCGATGGGTGGTGGCTAGATGGGGGAGTTCAACACACTCTTTCCATTTCATGTATAGATATACTTGGACCCCATAAAACATGTATTACAATTTTTGAAAAAGTACGATGTGCAACATAAAGGAATACAAGTCTTTGGAAGCAATTCAAAAGATCATAGTAGAAATGTGTTCATGTTGGCACAAGACCACATGCGCAACAATAATAGCACCAAAGAGCATATGGGAGAGGTTGAGACAGAGGAGGAGGATGTGGCATAGTCACATGTTGTGTGTAGGTAGGGAACTTTGCTTGGTTGTCATTAGAACCCTTTGGGACAAGGATGTTGTGGTTTATTGTTTGGTCAAGGATCATAGTTATGATGATTATCAATTACCGGTTGAGCTGTATAATGTAGTGAGAAAAGAATTTGCAAATATGATCTTTGTCATTCTAAAGAAGGAAGCAAATCCAAGAGTCCAATGCAAGTTTGCTAATGCCATTAAATGTCGAAAGCACAGAGAAGGGAACGAGGTTACCTCCATTTGAGATCTAAAGAAATACTTGTCCATTCAAAATGTGCAATGATTTTGATCATAGTTTTTCATCTTGAAGAGATTATGTCCAAAGATTTCAGGTCCTAGTGAACACTTTGGTGAATGATGCGAATAAACTAGACATTGTTGCACAAATCAAACAATGCAAATTTATATTCAGGAGATGGACTTCTTGTTGTCTCTATTGGAAGTCCATTTCATTGCTGACCAATGGAAAACTAAGGATTTTGATGACATGGATGATCATCAACCTACGTGGCCAAGTTTCTATCTCAAGAAGGAAGCCTTGATGAGTCAGAAGATGCACAAGGCTTTTAGTGCGAGGTTGGAAATTCATGACTGAGGAGCATCGACACAATTTCATACAATATGTGAATAACACAGAGAAGGCAGTTATGGATGTGTATCGACATTTCCTCGAAGAGATCCCTCACCTTGGATTCATTGGATTGCACATGCTATTGACCCAAATTGTTGATGAAGTCACAAGGTGTTGGATGACACTAGAAAGAAGCAGGCACACTTGACAGGAGTGCAATTTGATATGGCCTTGCTACAAATGGTTGCTCATGACATTGGTGTTGAGCAAGGAATGCAATGGATGTTGGTAATCTGGGAATTATTCAAGGGGGATGTAATTTCCTTAGTGTCTGAGTTGATGATCTACAAGATGCAAACCACCCCTAATAGTTATCTTGCTGGCATTATTTAAAGCACTGGGTTTGATATAACCCGAGTTTGAGCATGAGATGGGTAGGACATAACTTGCTCTTTTGTGATTGGTGCAGGATTGATAAAACCTTGTATGCACAACAATGAATGGAGTCGGGTTCGAGTGGAAACCCTCCAAAGCAAGATGAGCTAATTGTCTCGGGGTGACACAACCATAAAATTATGGGAGAGTTGTTAGTGGGACTAATCATCTATAATGATATTTTGTGACTGTGAAATGATAAACTGTAATTTCACAATAAGGAAATGCCAAGCTGTAATTTTGTAATTAGGTAGTTTTAAGTAACTATGCACTGTAAAATTGCAACAGTCTATTTAATAACTTCTTGTAGCCAGAGAATGTATCATATAAGGCTCCTTGTAACATTTTAAGGGGGTTAGATGCATTCAGTGTGGAATAGGATCATTGAGAATGTGCAATCAAGGAGCACTGATTATATGTATCGATCTTAAAATTAATGATAAGCCCTACCTTGCTATGCTTTCTCAATTAATGAGTCTTTGTTATATTTATTTAACTAGTTATGAATGTGCAATTGTTTACTTTCTGTTCTTTGTGCTATGATTTATGTGCCATGGAGAACCCCGACAGCATGAGTAACGTTTTGGCCACCAGATCATTAGAACATTTTCAGCAAACATATTTTTGATGTTTTTTGTCTGCTGAGGCAGGGAAAATGCTTAGACAGAATTTTCGATAACTGCTAGTTGTCTCAACATGATGCCGTTAGGAGGTTTGTTTGGATGTTAGCAATGCCATTTTGCTTAGCTAATCACCTACAACATTCATGAGGATGATGATTGATATTTTGCAACCCCTAGAATGTATTGTTGTTGTCTATCTTGATGACACACTGGTTTTCAGCGAGGCATGTGAAGAGCATCTAAACCATGTTCAACAGGTTCTCCAAACCCTGTGCTAGCAAAAGCTATATGACAATTTGGGTAAGTGTCACTTCACCATGAAGCAGATTCAGTACTTGGAGTACATTGTTGACTAAGATGGAGCCCATATTGATCAAGAAATAATTTGGGTGATTTAGGAATCTTCAATGCCTGGGACCCTAACAGAGCTTTGCAATTTTCTGGGCCTAACTAACTTCTATCGAAGGTTTGTATTGGGATTTTATAACATTGCATGGCCTTTGAACAGAGAAACCAAAGGTGGTGCCAAGGAAATCTCTACATGGTCAGATATTCAATAAAAAGGCATTTGAAAAAATTATGTGCCGACTCATGTCGATGACTGTACTTGGTCTGCCAGACGTGCAACAACTGTTTGAGGTAGGAGCAAATGCTCCTATGTATTTATTTTGTGCAGTCCTCGTTCAACAATGGCATTTTGTCAGCTATCACAGTCAGTCATTCACTGATACAGTTAGAAAGTTTCCAACATATGACATAGATGTGTACACCATAGTACAATCATGTATGGAATGGAAGATGTTTATTCTGGTAAAAGAAATAATCGTCCATATCGATCATAAACTTTTTTGCAGTTTCTTCATACACAAAACAAATTGCTGAATAAATGGTGAACATATTCGCAACAATTCCACTTGAACATCAATCACAAAAGAGGAATCTTGGATCTATTAGTTGTTTAATCACATTGTTGCTCACATTTGTGATTCTTGTGGACATGGTATAACTTGTTTAAAGTTGTATGAAGTAGATCCAGAGTTTGTTGAGGCATATTAGATTCTCAAAACTGGCAAGTTAGTTCTTGATTTCTATTTCCACAATAATATACTATACTTCCTTGGGAACCTTTGTGTACCATAGGTGAAGAGTGCTAGAAATTGATTTGGGAAGTACATTTAATAAATTGGTTGGACATTTTCGAGAAGAAAAACACTGTCTATTATGAAAAAGTACTTCTATTGGCCACATCTCCAAACAGATGTCATAGCTATACTGTAAACAAGAAGCATGGATTCTACACAACTTGGGGAAGAGTTCTAGAAACTGATTTGGGAAGCACATCTAGTAAAGTGGTTGGACATTTTGGAGAGGAGAAAACATTGGCTGTTTTGAAAAAGTACTTCTATTGGCAACATCTCAAAACAAATGTCTTATGATACATTAGATCTTGCATAGCTAAACTGTAAACAAGAAACGTGGATTCTACGCAACTTTTATGCTCCTTTGTGAGAGTCCATGGACTTTCTTTCAGTTTTGACTACCCTTGAGCATGGAAATGATTGTGTTTTCGTGTTAGTGATAGATGCCTCCAAGATTGTTATTGTGGCGCCTTATCATTAGACAATTTTAGCTCTAGATACTGCATAACATTTCTTTCAATATGTTTTGATTCTTTGCCGACAACCTTTCTTTCTAACAGAAACACTGAATTGCTTAGCACTTCCTGGAAAATCCTTTGATTCATGATGGATCCAAAGTTGAACAGCGTAAGCTGGAAACATATTTTATTTTCATTCCCTTTCTAGTCTAAAATAATAGCATCAGGCAAAATTGAAAATTTATTGCTGGGTTAGAGATTATTGAGGTACTGTGTTTTTAGAATGAAGATCTTGTCTTATGTTTGGTAAAAAAAAATACCTGTGTATGGAAACATCTTGGAAACCCAGACATTTAGTGTCAAGTTCACTTAATCAAAGGGAAAATAATTACAACATTAATTAACTACATTATTAAATGAATTACATTCATGATTCCAAAGCTGAAAAGTTCTGAAATACGTAAGTTCAATGAAAACAGATATTAATAATCACAAATCATAATTTTGTCCATGTTTTAATTTCTAATTGGGAACTTATTTTTCATCAATGGGAATATGTGCCTACAAATTTTGCCGTGGGGAAAATTCTGACATTTTGTGAAACTTGTCAAACTACATTTAAAATGCATGATAAGGGATTTCAGTGGAGTCGAATTATTTGGACATAGTTTTGGAATCAATAACAAACATAAGAAATAGAAGGGGCATATAATACGTTACATGTGAAATCCTGATACATTAGGGCATTCTATGACGATATATAATTTGTGTTCCAATTTATTGATGCACTGTAGAACTAGATTGGTGAGCTGAACAATTAACCTTGAAGATGACAATATTTTTTGAATTTTGTGATCCCACCTGGAAATGATCAAGAAAAGTATGGAAGAACAGAGAATTTATCCTTAAGAATTGTCGTGAATATTTGGTAACAGTGACTTAATGAAATCCTTTATATATTCAATAATGACCCGAGCATGATGTATTCCCTTTGTTACATTATTCTATGCTCGAATAAAGGTCTTCTTGTATTTAAAAAATATGAGAGACATTAATGATTCTTTCATTATGAACCATATAGAATGATGAAAAATCAGTCTTAGAAGCATATTTTGGATGGACAATGCATCGTGCTTATTTTTGCTCAAAAACAAAATGGAATTTCTGGAACTTTTTTATGGTGTGTCAGCTAACATTTATGAGAGATCTTGTACTTTGGGCTGAATAATTTTCATTTTCTTTTGCAGACAACAATGTATAACTTTATTATATCAACATGCGGGAAAAGCAAGAATTCAGACTGTGCTATTCAGGTTAATATATATTCAATTAATATAAATATTTGTCTTTGGAAATGGAGATTTGTTGGTTTGAATGTCCTTAAATTACAACATATAATTTTCAGTTTTCTACAACATTTTTAAACAGTATGATATTTTAGTTGTCTTTATTACATTTGGATCTTTTGATATTCAAGTATTTTATTCAGAAGTTCAATTTGCTGACTAGTAATGTGCAGTTCTATTCTAACTAATGAGAATAATCTTATACAAAAACAATGCTCGGTGATTATGAACCAATGGTGTGTAATCTTGTAATTTGAAAAAATTGGCCTCTTTGAACCAAGCACGTTAGTTTACCCTTGTTGTTTTATTGCATCCTCTTGCTCAACAAATTTGATTTGCCATATGTATTGTAAGTTTTATGTGTTTGACATTTGCTTTTTATGCTAATTTCAAAACAAAGGTGTTGGAGGAAATGAAGCGATCTGGTATAAAGCCGAGGGGGCAAACATATATAACGCTCTTGTGTGCTTGTGCGTCAACTGGTCAGGTTGATCGAGTGTACGTTCTTCAATCTATTTTTTCTCACACACATGATTGCACACACATATTATGGATGTGAGCATTCTCTTTAGATTATATTTTGTATATTAAATTTTTGATTTTAGGTGCATAGATCCATGTAGTTAAGTCTAAACAATAATGTCGCTGTTGTCTACTTATTTGGCTGTAATGGAATATGAATCTCACTAGTCGGCAATTACCATATTGGCTTTGAATTTTGATATTGCACTCAATAATTATGATATCAGATATTGAAAAAGATGCATTTCCCTTGACAAAGGTCTTTCTGGCACTCTTGGTTATTCATCCTTAATTGGGCATTTTATTCCCTATCTTCATGCTTGAAACATAAAAAAAAATCAATAGTCACTTAGTGGACATTGACATTACTCTATCTAGCTTGCTTTGCTTTAGGAGTGATAAATATTATATTTTGGAAAGGAACTCAATCATCATGGTTGAGATGGTAGATTTGCTGACCGCTGCATGAGTTATGGCAGTGGTAGTGTAGATGGGTTCTAGGAATCTCCCAACTGATTACATGACACTTCAGTCCTAAGAACATCTTACAAAATATTTGGGTAGCAAGATTAATATGGATGATTGTTGTATATACTGAACATAAAAATTCCTGCTGAACAAGTTACTTTAGCGAAACAGATGATGTACATGACTCCAACTGCTTGTGGGAATAAAATAATGCAATGGAAAGGATGAATATTGTGCTGAGGAAATGACTGGGGGATCAATCTAAGTCTTAATGCAAAGAGACATAATTGCCTTCACATGACCCTAGGAATGATGTGATTGTGATTGAGAGCTCGAACCATTAGATAGAAATTGACACTCACATGAAGTGCACAATGAATTCCTTTTCTAAAATGTGACGCAATTTGAGTCTGTAGCTGTTCTCATCTAAGCCTAAGAGTGGGTGGTAATTTTCCTTCAATAAATCCAAGGGTAGAGGCAATTAGACTCTCTTGCGAACACACTTTGCTGGAAAAAATGAGCTTCCTTTGAATTAGTTGATTTAGATGTCCCATGTTCTCTACTCGCTTGAGAAGACAACATTGGGATGAAAATAAAAAATGTAGAAAACTAGGGCTTACACCTTTACAGATATGGCATAATTCATCTTGGGTTATTCAATGTTTTTGTTAGTAATTTGCCTTGTCAAGGCCAAATTACTACCCCTACTATTCGAAACTTTCCCCAAAACGGTCATTTTTCTCATATAGCTGGTTAAACTATAGTCTAAAAGCATGAGCAAAGGGAAATGTGGACAATCAAGTATCAAAATGTAGTCATGATGATGACCTACAACAACGTTTCACAATCAAGAAAGAAAGGTCTTTATCAAGATTTAATGTTTTTACAAATGGACTGATCAAGCAATTATATAGAAGAGTGAAGATCAAATTTGTTTTTGAGCCTTTGTTGGGGTCATTAACGAGCTACAGACCATTCAAGAACATGACACCTAAAACAGGGTTGAAAAAAGCACATCTCCTTCAAGCGTCACATACAGTTTTAACATTAGCCTACAGGGTCGTAAGTTCACTCACGATGAAAGCAACACCAAGCAGAATATAGGTTTATAACTTTCAGACGTTATTTCATCAAGTGTTTCTCCCAAAAAGACTTTTTCCTTAGTATTTTCTTCCTCAAAGTGTTGTCTTTTCATTTCTCAAATGGCTAAGTGTCAGAACAATTTCTTCGGACAATTTGTCCGAGAGAAAAAATCTGAGAGACTGCATTTTCAAGGATTTTACAATAAGTTCGAAAGAATTACAAAAGGGTAGTTTGGCGAAGAGAAAAGGTGCTTTTCAAGAAACCCGAAGGGTTTGTGCCCTTCGGGAAGGATCATTCCAAAAATCCCGAAGGGTATGTACCCTTTGGTTACATCATGTTTCCGAAAGGCACAGTTTCAAGTGAAGGGGACCTTTTACAAAATCCCAAAGAGTAGGTACTGTAGACAATTTTGATCCTTCAGGTCAAATTGTCACCCCTACTATTCAAAGCTTTTTATGTCATTACAGTGGAAGGATCTAAACAGGTTTTCCAGGGTGTTTAGAGCAATTGCAAGGCAGAAGAAGTTGAACGTTTGAAGTGCTTTACTTGTTTAGTGCAAATTGGGTTTTGGGAGGTGCTTTACTGGCTTAGTGCAAATTGGGTTTCTCAATTGACTTTACTTATAAAATTTCAACAAGCGGAAGCAAGTCAGGCCCAAAACACCGATTTACTCCTAGTGCAAATTGGGTTCTCCAAGTCACTTTACTTATGAAGTTTCATCAGCAGAAGTAATGCAGGTTCCCAATCCCGATTTACTCTTCTCAGTGCATTTCGGGTTTTCGGCATCTCATTGCTTACTTCGGGTTTTCGGCACCCAAAGTCTTCCACTATGAAGAGCCCAAAGTCTTTACCTCTTGAAAGTCCGGATAACACTGCCCAAGACCTTTTTGGGTTTCTCTTGCCTCATTATTGGTTCAGGTTTTCTACTTCGGGGTTTCGCTATTCAGTTGCTTGCATCCGAAAATCCGAAGTCTTACCTGGGCAAAAGCCCGAAGGACTTTTTCAAGCAATGGAAGGACCTTTTTCCATAATCCTGAAGGGTAGGTGCCCTTCGAGAAAGTTCAAAGGACAAGTCTGGAGGGTCACTTCGAAGGTTCAAAGGACACTTCCATTTTTATTGAAAGGTAGAAAGGTCAAGTCAAAAAATCCGAGGGGATTCTTTTCAAAGCAACGGTCCATTACAATTTTTTCGAAGGGTATGTACCTTTCGAGAAGGTACACTTTCAGAAAGTCCGAAGGGCATGTACCCTTCGAAAGGGTCATTGACAAAAATCCCGAAGGGCACCTGCCCTTTGGGAAGGCTCATTTCAAGATTGGAAGGGATGTTTGCAAGAAACCCGAAGGGCATGTGCCCTTCGGGAAGGTTCATCTCATGAGTCTAAGGACTTTTTACAAAAGCCCGAAGGGCATGAGCCCTTCGGGAAGGTACATTTACAACATTCCTGAAGGGTATGTACCATTCGGAAAAGTTACTCTACAATGCTGTCGAAAGAACAAGCTGGAAGGAAGAGGAAATGAACAAGCAAATGGTTTGGACAAAGTTTGAAGGAATTCGTTTGGAAAAGGTAAGACAAGGGAGAGTCTTAGATAATTCCCACGGACTTTTTGTCCGTGGGAAAGTGGAAAATATAAAAGTCTGAGCAAAAGACAGTAAGGTCCAAAGAGATGAACAAATCAAGGGAATAATCCCGAGAAAAGTCCAGGGGAGATGCAATTCTTGTGGGGAAAAGACCCGATAAAAATAAATAGAAACAAGTCTTAGACAATTCCCGCGAACAATTCGTCCACAGGAAATTGACTGTGCAAAAATGCCCGTCAAACACCTGACTTCATATTGAAATACACAGGAAAAATCCTCAAGAAGATCACCAAGGGAATAGACATAGAAAATCATGGACTTTTTGTCTGAGTAAATCGAGGAGCAAATAGCGCCGGAGAAGCCATGAACAGATTAAGCCAAGAAACATGCATGCACAAGATCAAAGAAACCAAGAATAGAAAACCGGGAAATAGATTCAATTTGAATACATCTCTCGTTTATCAAGATCCTTATCCATGCAAGCATGTGCTAATTTTAGTGGACTGGTCCAAGCTTCTGTTGACTATTTGACTGAAATCATGCTTCTCCTTGGTGTTCATGCAATCCAAAGCTTTCAAACGTTCCAACAGTCAAACAAAATTCAAAATCTGGCGTTAGCGTGGATTTCATGCATGTGAAAGATTAGTCCAAGCTTGAGCTCACCGTCTATTTTCAACGCAAGAGGTTTTCAATGCAAGACAAAGGACAAGAAAAGACAAATTTAGAAGGCTTTGTTATTTTGGCATAACAAGAGTTGGACTTGTTTAATGTAAAAGTTGATCTTCCTCTTCTATTTTCAACGCCACCTCTTGGCTGAAGTATTCTTTTCTATATAAGTTGGCTTTTTAGCTTTGAAATGTATCCCTCTTTTGGCAAGACAACTTCTGCCAAGGATTGTGTTGTAACCTTTTTCAGAATTAATAAGAAGAGGACTGTTTTCAAATTTTATTAGCTGGTTTAGTGTATCTTTGTCATTGATTTGCACACGTGATAGAATATTTCTTCTTTGTCAAATCTTGATCCTTACCTAGTTACTAGCTGGTCATCTTATGCAGGTCATGTTCTGTGTTTAAACGTCTTTTGGCTAAGTTTACAGTGGATGTTAGTGGCTGTTACTACCTTCAATCAGGGTTATTTTACCATTTCCCTCAAGCTTAGATCATTAGACAGAACCTTTTTGCGAAATACTTATGCATATTGATCAATTGGAGTTGAAGTTCAACGTTTTTCTTGTCTGAATCAGTGTTTTAGGAGCTCTAATTGAATGGATCAACCAATCATTCAGGTGTATCACCATCATTAAGTAGGATTTTCTTTCAAGTTTCTTTTTCCCTTTTCCCAAGCAGTTTGTAGCGTAGAGTAGTAAGATCCTAATTGATACACCAGAGGGAGCTAGTCCTTAGAATCTAGAGACTCAATTCACTGATTAGGTCACCCACAACCTAAAATTGTTTCCATGTTTCAACAGACTGTGAAGGCTTAAAACTACCTTCACAAGGGTGCAGGTCTGATTGACAACAGGTTTCCTTCGGGAGAGTTCAAAGGACAAGTCTAATGGGTCACTTCGAAGGTTCAAAGGACACTTTTATTTTTTCCGAAAGGCAAAAATGACAAGTTCAAAAAATTCAAGGGGCTTCTTTTCAAAGGAACGGTCCATTTCATTTTTTTGAAGGGTATGTGCCCTTTAAAAAAGTACACTTTCAAAAAATTCGAAGGGCATGTGCCCTTCGAAAGGGTCATTAACAAGAATCTTGAAGGGCACTTGCCCTTCGGGAAGGCTCACTTCAAGATTGGAAGGGACATTTGCAAGAAACCCGAAGGGCATGTGCCCTTCGGAAAGGTTCATCTCATGAGTTTTAAGGGCTTTTACAAAAGCCCGAAGGGCATGTGCCCTTCGGGAAAGACATTTTCAAAATTCTCGAAGGGTATGTATCCTTCGGGAAGGTTACTCTACAATGCTGTCGAAGTAACAAGCCGGGAGGAACAAGGAAAATAATTCCTGCGGACTTTTTGTCTGCGGGAAAATGACAAAGGACTCGGACAAAAACTCCGAAGGAATTCCTTCGGAAAAGGGAGAGAGCTTCAAAGGGAAAGCCTTAGACAAATTCCCGCAGACTTTTTGTCCGCGGGAAAGTGGAAATCCAAATAGACAATTCCTTCGGACTTTTTGTTCGAAGGAAAGTCAGAGCTATAGAAAAGAAAAGCCCAAGGACAATAAGGAATAAGTAAATGGACAATTCCTATGGATATTTTGTCCGCGGGAAAATTGCCAAGAAAAATCTCGAGAAAAGTCCACAGGGAAGACAAACCAAAGGAAATACACAGGAAAAGTCCACAGGAAGATCACCAAGGGAATAGACATGGAAAGTCACGGACTTTTTGTTTGAGTAAATCAAGGAGCAAATAGAGCCGACAAAGGCCATAAATAGGTAAGGTCAAGGAAATGCATGCACAAAAGCGAGAAAACCGAGAATAGGAAGTTGACAAATAGCAAGGTTCAATCTGAACGTGTTTCTCTCTCAGCAAGATCCTTGACCATGCAAGCATAAGCTATTTTCAATAGACTGGTCAAAGCTTCAGTTCACTGTTTGACCTAAATCACGCTTTTCCTTGATATTCTTTCAATCCAAGTTGTTAAACGTTCCAGGCAGTTCCAACAGAGTATATGAGATGGCATAGCTTCTCATGCAAGTGGAGACCATTAGGGTTTGACTGGTCTTAATTTGGATTTGACTGGACAAATTCATTGCATATCTTCCTGGTTTTTCATGTAAATAGGAATATCTTTCTCCAACTCAGCTTCCAAATGAACTAGATGGAGTTCTTTATTTAGAAATTTGGTGTAATCTTCCATGCAAAGGAGAAGTTGACTTTCAAAGGGCCAACCATCCACACTTACACGCCATTCTGGATTCATGCATGTTTGAAGATTTTGGAGAATGTATTGTTTATTTTAAGATTAATCTTTCAAACTTGGCTCTATCACTATTTTTTTACGCCAAAGTTTGGAGATACATGCAGATTTTGTAAATGAATGATTTTATTTTCTGAAAACTGTAAAAAGAGGCTAAGTCTTGAGTTAATTAACCAAGACTAACCTTTTCCTTTTCTAGAAACTCCACATAGGCTATTTTAGGTTTTGGAAAAGTCTATTTATTGGCTTAATCAAGTCATTGAAAAAGACCCCTGCAGTTTGAAGAAAGAAATGGTAAGTTGGACCATTCATCAATAAAGAAGTTATTGTTCAAAATTCGAGTTTTGACAGAAGATAGTGTGTAATCTGATTGTGCATCAGCGTATAAGTGAGATTTATCTCCTTTTGCAGGTCCCTTCCTCACCTATCTCTCCCTTTCTCACCCTTTTGTAGGTCATTTGAAGAGGTTTCCAACCCTTCATCTGAAATATTTATGCTTAAGGGCATAATTATAGATTTCATTTGATTATGTGTGCATTGATTTCAGCAACTTCAGAGGGTTTTGACAATTCAGGTGTATCACCCCCTTTTAATTATATTTCCCTTTGTAGTTTCCTTCTCCTTTTTCACTCCAAAAATCACAGTAGTCAAGTTTATTGAAAAATCTAAAGGGAACCAATCCTCTTTGGAGGTTCTTCTCATCAAAGAGTCGCCCATGCTCAAAGAAGTTCCAATTGTATCAGCTGGATTGAGGGTGTGCTTTGCACATCTTCAAGCAGGGTGCACTCCAAAGTAATAACAGTTTCACAAGTGTATCTTTATTTTTTTTCTTGTTAATTGCATGCACAACTTATTATGACGGAAAAATGAGAATAATCATAATCAACTCTGTGGGCCTAGTTGATGTTGTAGGGCTTCATTATCCTTGTGCACTGCTTGATCCTTTGGGGCCGACTTTGCTAATGGGTTTACTTCCCATTTCTTATATTTAGATTAATAATGAATTGGGACTATATGCAAGTGGTTATGTCTTCAGTTACATTATGTTTGTTTTGAGCCACAATTCTATGTTTTTTCCTCCATACATTCCATTTGTCTTTGATGGTTTGCTTTGTTGCTGAAATCTGTTTTGTTCTGCTGGTTGAGTTAATGCTAATGCAAACAAACTAGGGAGGTCTATCATAAATCTTTTGGTGCCTTCATTCCACACAAATTGTTCTCTCACTTTCTTAGTACTTTGATGGGCATGTTTGGCTTGTCTCATAATATATAAAAATAATATTTGAAAATAAATATATAAATATGAAAGACGTGGCATTTAGTTTTGTAAATATCTATGGCATTTAGTTTTGGAAATATCTATGGCATTAAGCAATTGCAGATTCCTTGATAAAATCATGAGGAAATGACATATTTACAAGTTTATATCCTGAAATACTGATTCTGACTGAGCAATACTAATCCTGAGCATTAATAAGCATATAAACATGACAACTCCTTGTTCTTTGGGCATTAATAAGTATGTAAACATGACAACTTCTTGGCATCATTTTCATCATTCTGGAGTTGAAACCCTTCCAGAATATGCACATCAATTTATAATTAATACTCCTTGAAGATTGAAGGGGATCTCTTCAGTATGTAGCCTAGTTCTTTCCAAAAGGCATCCTTGTCATCCTTGTATCTCTAGACGACTTTTCTACACTAGTTTAAGTCAGAAAACATGATGATTTTGTGCAATTTAAACATGCTTGTATCTGCACAATTCCAATAAGACAGTTGGGGCGATATGTAAGAGAATTTGAGCATTTAAAGATACAAAAGCATTGTAAGCAATTAAGATTTGTAGATGGTTTTCAAGGCTATATTTTTGTGTGGTTAAGTTTTACAATAATTATATTTCCAAAAGGCATCCCTGTACCTTTAGAGAACTTTTCTTGCCTTTTCCTTTCTCAAACTGGTTCCTCCTCCTCCATGATTTGGGTCACGGGTTCTCCAGCACCCCAGCAATTCTTGGTTTAAAGGTAGTTGCGGGTAAGGGTCTCTTCTCTCGGATGGTTGTTTTGTGTATTGTGCAAACCTCGATGTAGGCTCTTGCTTGGATGGGGATGTTCCTTCCTACTAAAGGGATGCTTGCTTGCTTTTATAGCAGCCATTCTATCAAGGATTAAAACAGTTGAACCGATATGGGTCAGTGATGATTATCCTGATTCATGAGTATTTCTGTATACAATTTGCCTAAATGCTACACATATATTGACAAATATCTACCCATAAGAAAGCTTCCTTCTGAGGCTTTTTAAATAAAATAAGGCAGATCATGACAAAGTTCTAGCTATATCCACTGATCAATGGTCGTATCTTATGGGTAAAGATCAGATTTTTAAGATATTTCATGCAAGAAGAAAGAGTGTTTTGAAAGAGGCACATCATGGGGAAGCAGTGGACATTTTATTCATGAGGCTACAACCAGGAAAATCCATTTAGCTGTGTTATGACGGCCAACAATACAGTGAGATTATCTAGAATGGGTGAAATGAATTGGGTAATTATCAAAGAACAGATAGACTAGCTAAAGCTAATTTCAACGATTGCAACTAGTTGAGCCTTGGGTATTGTTTGAACGTTAGTGCTTGGATTCTATAAGGTCTTTGAAGCACCTGTCAAGGAGAGGAAGATGCCACTGTTTACTGAATATGATTGAGGTAAATTTCTTACTTGATAATTCAGATAACAATACAAGTTTCATATATGAACACATATAAGATTCGTGTGCCCAATGAATTTAACTGGAGATCTTGATTGTTTTTAAGTTTAAGCTTAATAAGTAGACACCATACTATCCTTGTGCAAGTGGACAAACATATGCCACAAATAAAACAGTTATATCTATTATGCACAGGACTTGAAAAATGGAAAGCAAGACTGCATAAAAACTACATTTTGCAATATAGAATACATAAAAACTACGTTTTACAATATGGGCATATTGTACCACATACATGACGATACCATGTTTAATTCTTTCCAACTGATGTACTGGAAGGATGCATTGGTGCCCATGGAGTTTTTCGTACCAGGCCTAAAAATAGCAGTTAAAAATAGACTCTACTATACTGAGAGTCTGTAAAATTTAATACGATTGAATGCCCTGGACCATAAGATATTCTTAGCTTAAAGATGGGTAAACTTAAGCATGAAAAACATTTTAAGAAAATGAGGTTAGAGCAAGGAATGTTGGTTTTACAATCCACTGTCAAATTGGATAAGAAGGGACATACATTAAAGATGATGTGGAGTGGACTGTATCGAGTGTAGGAAGTTATGAAAATGTCACGGTCAAATTGGTGGAATTGAGATTTTGTTTGCATATGACTGTGGTCATTGCATGTAAACTCAAGAAGTATAATGCAAGGACAGAATATGAAGTAAATTTGATTAAAGTAGAAGATTTTGAAGCGATTAAAAGGTCTGATAAGGAGTTGTAGTTGCTGATTGGCTGCCCGAAGTCCCAAACTGTGATCGACAGTGTCATATGCCCTTTTTTGAAATATAAAAAAAAAGAATAAATTAGGAATAATTCTTTAAGTGTTATGAAGGGTACTTTTAAGTCAACTTAAAAGGGGGACATCTAAAGGGTGTTATTAATTGAATCGGGCCAAAAGGGGTACATTTTTTTATATATTGAAATATTGTTCACAAAAGACTAAATCACCCAAAGGTGAAAAAAAAGTAGCACTACCATATAGGTAGTCAAATGTAACTAACCAACCATATATCAATGTTTAGCAAAAAAACAAATGATATGTCAATATAAAAAGCCTTGAGTAGGAAGCAACAACAAAAACTAACATAAACAGAGAGCAAATCCAGTGTGTCCACTGGATGACAAAGTCACCCACAAATACAGTTAACCATTCAAAATTTCAATGATTCCAACAATGGAATCCAGATTGTCCCTATCAGGTCCCAACTGCTGTGTTATCTCAGGGCTCTTCTGAGAATTCTTTTCTGTAACATCCTCTAGCGGGAAGTACCTATCAACTTTCTCTAACAACGGGCTAAAACTGTTATCTCGAATAAAATTCATTACTTCATTTGCCTCCTGTATACCACCTGTGTCCACCATTTTTCCAACTTGCTAGTCAGTTCTTGAAAGTTCTTGTGAAAGGTTTGAAAAAAATTGTTTTTGTTCTTCAATTGGAAACAAAGGAGATTCCAGACGAGCCCCAGAAGCAAGCTGTGAGAGAGTATTGTCCACCCCAAGAACACCAGTGTCCAAGTCCATTTCTTCCCCGACTGACATGCTACCTCCAGACTTGAGTTTTGTTGTGTCGGAGCTTCTATTGAGTTCCATACAGTCTTTTGATGCTTCTATCCAACACTTGGTGTCGTTCTTATTTGTGTAGGAAGAGTATATCCAGGAAGGAATGCGATCTTTTGCTGCTCAAATTAGGATTCTTTAATACATGACCAGTGATATTTTGAAACAATTACCTCAGCCGTAGTATGATGTGAAAGGCTCCAGTCAAGATGTGGGCTAAGTTTAGGATACCCTCTAGTGTCTAAGATGTAGTCAGAAGTAACTTTCAACAACTCTGTTTGTAGGAAGCACTCCAGCTGCTATGGAATCTTCAGTAGTAGATATATCTGCACGGCCACAATTCTTACAATGACTTCAACTGTGAAGTCAAGAAGTACCCTAGTTCTACCTTGAAAAATCTCATGGTTCCTTTGCTTCCATATAAACCATAAAATCTTAGTAGAGAAAACTTACCAAAATTTGTTAAAGAAAGGATGAATTTTATTTGTAGAATAGACATATCCAAAGGTTATATTAAACTACTTAATTTCACAGTCAAAAACAATAGACCAACTATAAAAACAACATTTCCAAATCTTAACAGCTTATTGGAAAGAAAAGAAAAGATGTTCAATTGACTCAACATCACTGCATACAAGACAAAAAGAAGAAAATCTCCACATTTAGCAAGTACTTTACCAACAACTAACTTATCATACAACTACTAACTTATTATACAATAACAACCATCTAAAACAAGCTTTTTTTGGTTCAATACAGGAAGACTAGACCGTTTGAAATCTAAAAGCCCAACTACAGTAGGAGTCACAGACATTCCACACACGATTAAGCATTAAATATGGGGGATGTGTAGAGGAAAGTTTAAGATAGAGCGTCTTGGCCAAGAACTCATGAAGGGGAGGCCCTTTGATTCATTTGATACTGTTTCAGAATTCATTATCATTATCAAGATGATTCACTGAGTTATAGTCCTTGAGAGCTTTTCTTACCATGGAATACGTCCTGCGTTATGTAGTAGGAATATGATACCCGTGTCTAATGATGTCCCAGGAGGCCCAACCCTCCAGCCCAAAGAAATCCTTAGTCCCTCAGACCTTTCTTGAACCATTCTAAAGCAGAGCATCCCCTGGTAAGGGCCAATAAACGATTATTGAGGTGAAGATTCCAACATATTGATCTATACCCTTGGCAACAAGATCCCATCCAATTGAAAACATGTTTGGCAGTTACAAGATGTTTCACTAGATCCCAGGCCTTCCAAATAGATGCAAAGATAGGAGAGCCAACTACTTTAAAAGAATGAGGGGAGAGCAGAATGTCGGCAATGTGCAAACCTTTCCATCCGGCTTTACCTTTGGGAAATCCTCTCAAAATGTTATTTTTAACCAACACTTTCCAAGGTTCATCTCCCTTAAAGGCCTTGATGATCCACTTAACCGCAAGGGTGATACCTTGAAGACATAGGTCTTTCAGACCAATAACACCAAGATTTCTTGGTTTACAATAGAATTTCCAAGTAATTGCATGCCTTTTTCTGTTACCCTTTATATCTGACTATATAAATTCTCTAATAATTTTATGCAACAGGTTGATTTGAGTTTTGTTGAAGAGTCAACATGAAGCATAATACAAACTGTATGAAGAGAGAATATTATGACAAACCTGGACTCTACCTGGGAGAGAATGCAGATGGCCTTACCACTTTTCAATTTTCTTGTTAATCTTGGTGTAAATGTTGAGCACAGGGTAATACTAAGAGGGGGGGTGAATAAGTATTATATATTCTTTTCTTTTCTAACACTTAATCACTTATTCCAATTAAGATATTCAAAGCACTCAAATCACAACACACGATAACACAATGTAAAGTGACACCATATATACGTGGAAACCCTTTCGGAAGAAAACCACAGAGAAATCTTTCTCAATATAAATATTCGTAGGCACCAACTTACTGGAGCACCAACCCCAAATACAATTTTGTAGGCACCAACCTATAGGAGCACCAACCCCTTTCGTTGAGCACCAACTCAGCAAGAGACACCAATCTCTTCAAAATGAAGGCACCAACCTTCTCACAAGAATCACTCTTCTATCTTTGATTTGTTGCTAACACAATGGATGATAGAACACTGCTTTATCTCCTTTCGATTCGATCTACACTTGAGTGTTTTCGCTGCTATGCTTTGCCTTATATTTGTTGGTTTTTCCTTTCAATATTCTCACAAAATTCTGCAGCCAAATATTTCTTCTCTTCTTTTATTTCTTCCAACATTTTCAAACATATAAATTTGCCACTCTCTATGCACTTATTTATAACCCACGAAAAGTAACAAATTAAGGTCGTGACTCTTCAAATGAAACGATCCATTCGAACGATCACAACTCCTCCAAAACAGGTCGGCCAAGGTTGGGGACCATTTTAGCCTTAAAAACTGCCTTGAAACCTTCGCCATAATTATCTCTTTAAGTCCATTAGACAGTCAATTTATCTTCGATTCCACGCAAAGATATGACCGTTATTTGCACGATTAATTCCCTCAATCAAATTAAATATTCTTTATTTAATTTAATTCTTTTATCGAAATTCTTTGCCATCAAACATATTCATGATTACCTTTTGACATCAATGACAATATTTCCAATAGTAAACCCATTCCCACATCTATTTGAGGGAAGGATTAAGAGCAAATGGAATCCCCAAATATCTGACCAATTGATTGGGGCCTTTTCAATCCCACCCAAATTCATCTAGCCAGTTAGGTTGATTCTCCTCCCATCTAATAATACAAGACTTGTGGTATACATTTTGGATCCCGAGGCCAGGCAATAGATATTCAATCTATCTCTAACTTGTGCCAGGTTGTCCTTGGAGAGTTTAGCAAATAGATTGGAATCATTAGCGAACAAAACTTCGATCATCTCCTTTTGATTAGGAAGTTGGATACCTTTCACAGGGGGGCCAATATCCTTCATTCTCAACAGATAATGTAGTGCTTCTGCAACCAAGACAAAGAGAAAAGGAGCAAGTGGACACCCTTGCCTGATTGATCTTTGGAGGGGAAGAGATTCTGTAATTTCCCCATTTACCTCCACAACTGTAGAAGCATCTTTGAATAAAACAAAAATCATTTTGTCTTGACATCTAAAAGCCCTCAACATTCTTTCAATAAAGGGCCATTCTATTCTATCATATGCTTTTTCAAAGTCCAGAAGAATCATTTCAATATCTTGTTGAGAATCTCTTGCCCAATACGTTCCTTCCCAGCTTATCAAGTATATATCTTCCTTCCACAAACCCGGTCTAGGTTTTAGATATCACCTGGGGTAGTAGTGGGGACAGTCTTTTCGCCTAAATCTTAGACGAAATTTTATAAGAAACATTGAGCAGTGTAATTGGATGCCAATTTTTAACAAGGGAGGGATCTCCTTCTTTTGGAATGAGCTTAATAACCCCTTTATTGATTTCCGGACCAAGAGAGCCCACCCTATTTGCTTCTTTATATAGTTCCAAGCAGTTTGAAGAGATCTAGTCTTTATTAACTTTATAGAATTCAGCTAGGAAGCCATCAATACTAGAGGCCTTGTCAGATTTCAAATAGTCAATCACATTCCTGATCTCTTCTAATGAGATTTCGCTATCCAAAAATGCTGCTTGAACTGAGAAAATTTTCCTTGGAGTAATCTTCTCACACAACACCCTGCTCTGTTCTATTTGCTCATTCGACCCCTCAGTTAAAAACAAGTTTGAGTAGAAATCAGAAAATCTTTTTTGATAGTCTTTATTTGCTAAAATCTTACCATTATCTTTAATGCATGTGATTTTTTGTTTTTGATGTTTGGACTTTAGAAAACGAAAGGAAAATTTGGAACTCTTATCACCCAATTTTAGCCAGCTGAGCCTAGGCCGAACTTGGGCGCTCCTGACACAATAAACTTGATTTGCTTGAAATCATGGTTGGCAGAGGGGAACAGATTGAGCAAAGATACATTGCCCAGGTCCCTTTGAAGGTCAGCTTCCACCTTGATAAACTGCTCTTGGGCAATTCTGAATGATTCTTTTTTCTCTTCGCTTTAATTTGCCCATAAGATCGAGCAAATTTTTTAGACAAGTCCATAAAATAATTCAAGGTATCAGTTTTAGAGTCAGAATTTGAGGCAAACTTTCCTACATTCCAGGCTGATTGGGAACCATCCAAAAATTCTCTATCCGCAAGATAGGACACATTGAGTTTATACAAACCTTTCAAGGTGATCTTCTCATATTTTTCATCATTGCTGAGAAAAAACTTTAACTCAATGGGGTGATGGTCCGAAATGGTGAATAGACAGACTTTGACCGCATTACCATCATCTTCAGGGCAAATCCCAAGGCATCTTTACTCAAATAGAATCTGTCAAGTCTTGAGTAAAGTCTTCTAGACCCAGCCTGGTTGTTACACCAAGTATACCATATTCCTTTACTTTGAGATTTACCTTTAAACAAGGGGTTTGCCAATTTGTGAAATCTTTTGAATTTGGACTAGAAAAACAATTCATTTCCTTTCCATATATGTATATCTCCTCCCAATTTATCCTCTCTTTCTTCAATCATATTAAAATCACCTCTGAATATCCACATAATGTCTTTCATATTAGATGTGACCCAGTTCCACAGTTTTGTTCTTTCTCTATAGTCATTAGGATCGTATATATTGCAAATCCTTAAAATCTTATCCTACTTGTTGATAACAACCCAGGCCACCCTATTATAGGGAGAAACACCATGTTCTACAATATTGTCCTTCCAAGACTGGTTAATCAGAATAGAGGCACCCCCTTTTTCTCTATTGTGATTAGTTGAGAAGAGAATTGCATTAGGCCAAATAAAGCTAAGGGTGAAAGAGAGGATTGTGCTTGTAGCTTTGACCTCGTGAAGAAGGAGAAATTCAAGATTAGCTCCGGAATGCCAGAATTGTTTGACAATAGGTTTCCTATTTGGGGATTCAAGCCCCCTTACATTCCAATTTACAATCTGCATAATCAAGTATGGCACTACTTGGTTTTATTGGGGGACTTACTTCCCCCTTTATTTTGATACAATTTGGAAAAACATTTACGAACCTTATTTTCCTTATTCCCTTTTTTATTGTTATTATCACTATCATCCAATACCCCACTTCTTATCCCTCTTCCCTCTTTGATACTAGGGCTGTCTAGGGGAATATTTTCAATAACAATTTTCATTATTTTTCCAGAGCCTTTGGCAGTCTAGTTATCCCCTTTATCATGATTGGGGGGAGTAGCTTTATTAGTAGCACCACTGGTCGGAACCTTCAGAGCCTCCTTATTAGGAGAAATGTCCATTAGGGGTTCTATCTGCTAAAAGAGATTATCAGGCGAAAACACTATTTCATTGTACACCCTCTCCTCATATTCATCCTCATGAATATTTAGAGTACCCTTCAAAGCCACCAAGGGTTTCCCTTTAGAGAGGGGATCAACATCTATCATTACCTCATCATGCAGGACTAGATTATTCTCTGAATCAGAGGGAATCTTGGCTTGTTCTGCCAACTCAACCTGTTTACCATGTTCCTCAATAATTGTTGCATCAAAAATTTTGGGTGCAGGATTACAAATTGGGAGAGGTTCCTCACTATCAATCACATGGGGAGTGGAACCACTCTCACCAAGTTTTAATCCATTTTGAAATCCAAGGCCATTATCAGGGGATGATGTTGAAAATAGGGTTTTCTATGTTTTCTAGGTTGTCCATTCAAGGCAGGAGGGGATTAAAAAGAACATCTTTGCAAATGAGTTTAGGGCCCCACTTAGATACAATATCATTGTTTTTATTGGTAGGAAACAGAGAGCAGTTTTTCCTCATGTGACCATCTTTAAAAAAAAAAAAAAAAAGCATTTAAAACACTCAATCTTTGGATAGGGCATATACATGAATTCCTGTTGAATTCAAAGACAAGGGATTCCGGAAATGTATCCAGAGGGTCTAAAGAGATTAGAACCCCCGCATTCATATGGGCCAGAGACTGCCTAGCTTCTTCAACCCTAAGCACTTCACCGAGAGGATGAAGTTCTTGAGGGATGAAATTCCACATTTGAAGGGGCATATTTTCAATATCTACCCATCTAGGGGCCGTTTTAAACACCAGATTTTGGCTTTCCAAATTAGGGTTCCAAGAAACCGCCTTGAACAACGAATGCCCAACGTTCCAAAGGGATTTATTTATGACTTTGCTCTACATATTGAAATTTTTAAACATGACCAAAAAAACTCCGTTGTAGAACATTATGCAAAAACAAACATAAATAACCAATTTCTTTCCCCAAACTGAATTTAGCCGGTTATCAAAAAAATTTCTTGACGGGAGAGATTCCTATTCAAATAGACAAAAAATCCCAACATTTTGAAGGCGAGACTCTTCTCTAGCCAAATCTTTTTCCATAGACAGATTGGGGTGGAGAAAAAGGGTTTCACCAGAGCCAGGGCTTCCCTCGCTTCCCTTTCCAACTCCATCCTTAAGCACGCTGCTTGAGCCAACAATGAACTCTGCACCTTGTGAATGGTTTGCAAACTCTTTTTGTCGCAGAACTTCGCTGAACAACTTCCTATTTTCGCCGATGTTTCCACTATTCTTCTCAATAAGAGGTTCTGAGTCTCAAGAGTCAAGACATTATCTGCTACTTTTTCGTTTCCATTTCCATTTCCATTAATACCAACATCTCCAAGACATTCTGCATGATTTGGCACTTTTCAATCATCGCCTTCCATAGGCAAATACCATTAATCGCACTTACCGTCAACCAACTAGCATGTATAAAAGGATCAAGGGCAGGGTAAGGGAGCGCAGGTGACACACACAACAAGACCAAGATGACACACAACCAATGCGCCGTACAGGGAAATAAACACACAACCAAGCACAATAACAATTAAAATTTAATTAACCAAGATACATGAAACAAATCAATGTTAACCATAAACCCTTTACATCCACATAACAAACAACCATACAATTACCAAGGAAGCAAAGGGGACCAAGGAAGAAGGAAGCAAGCATGAAGCACTAACAATGGAGGGTGACTATTTGTCTGCCCATTGCAGAGCTCCACCTTGCTTTCTCTTACAAATCGATGTCAAAAGGGGTACACTAATTAAAAACCAAGTAGAAATTAGAAAATTGAAGTAATTATTAATTATTTTTGGAGCAAAGTGGAAATTAGAATTAAAAAATAATTTTAAATTGTTTTTAGGGTTTTAAGTTGAAAAGTAATTATAAGAAGGATGAAAAAGAAGAAAAGTACATCCATTATTATTATTCAACTTTCAAAATTTATTGGAGAGCTTGAATCTATCATACTTTTCCACAGAGGACGAAAATCCTCGATTGGAATCGGGTTGAGAACAAAAACCTTCACACCCAAGTGGTGATTCCATCCGGGGATCACCTTTTTGCTTTCAGATTTAGAGAAAGACTAGTTTTGAGGTTATTTTCCAGCGATCCATCTATGGGAATCAGCCCCATACGGTCCAGATCCGTTTGTAGTAATTTACAGGCAGGAAAGCAGAATTTAAAAAAGAGAGTACAGTTTCGTACGGATTCGTACGACAACGGTACGATTGTTGGCATAGTGTTGTCATTGATGTCATCAATGTCAAAGTGTGTTGTCATTGACATCTAGATGCATCTGGTGAAGATGCATGGTGAGTGGTCTTTGAGGTATGCATGAGTGAAGGCTGATGTCCAGGTAAGCAAGGATACTTGAGGTATCAACATGAGGTTGTCAAAGGTGATCAATGGTCAAGGTTGTTGCTTAGTGTTGTCTTTGTTGTTGGAAGGCTTGTGTCAAGTTTGATGTCATTCTAGTGAAAGATGATCAAGGTTGATGTTGCTCTAGTGAAGGATGATCAAGGTCAGTTGTCAAGTTTTGAGCAAAGAAGAGTGTTGTGATGAGAATTGCATGAGTTCATTGAAAAGAGTGTTGCAATGGATAGTTGAGTGTTGTTGTGATAAGTGCTTAAGAAGCAGATCCTTGTGTCAAGTATCAAGAGCTTAAGGAGTCTTGTCATGGCCTAGTCATGGCATGAAGAGACCTTGTGTGAAGGCATGGGCTTGGTTGCTTGGTGAGATGAGTGGTCTCAGGGATGTGAGAAGATGCAGGGTAGTGGTTGAGCATGGTAAGAGGTTGTATGTCATGTATATGACGTGTTGAGAGCTTGGATAATGGTTAGAAGGTCAGTTTCAAGGACTAATATGGTTTGCAGGTCAAGGTCTAGAGAGCAAAGAGAGAGATGGTGGCCAAATGAGGTATGAGTTTCAAATTTCAAGATAAGAATGAGCATGTGAGCATTGTCAGTGGTGTGATAGATTGTCCTAGGTGTGTTGACCAAGTTTGAGGTCAAAGTTTGAAGGTTTAGGCTTGAAAAAGTGTTTTAAGGTCTCTCGAGTGCACATGATGAAGAGTTGTCTACCCGAGAAGGTTTTTCATGTGTTCATTGGCACGTGCAACATCTGCATGAGGACCTTAGCTATTCATGGTAGATGGGGAAGGGTCCTAGGTCAAAGTTCGAGGCATTAGTTTTTGGAATGAGGGGCTCAACTTTATGAACGATTGCTAATAGTAGATGGTTTAAACCTTCAAAGAACCCTAATAGTGACCCAATATAGAAGTTGTTCTAAAGTGCTTAGAATGGATTGGTATGACAAGTTTAGTGAGTGGAGGTTGTAGTCAACTCTCCCAGGGATCTCCAAGTGTGATTGAGTCTTTAGGTGAGTGAGTGAACCCTACAAGAAAGGCCTTGTTTCTCGGAGATTTGCTTTAGCAGTTAGAGTTGACCAAGTCAAAGTTGCTAAATGGATGGAGGACAAAGTTTGAGACTTGTAGTTTGTGTCCATGAATGTTTCTAGAGAAGTTCTAGCCTTCAGGTATGCAAAGTTGGTGATCCAAGTTGGCCAGTCGCTAGCAGGCCTAATGAAGAAAAACAGTGCAAAACCCAGGCAGTTTGAAAAGGTGGCTTTTGGTGTGATTTCATGAAAAAGTGATGGATCTAAGTGCATGGATATGTTGTTTGGGACTTGTATGTCCTATTCATGCTTTGTAGAAGGTTTGGTAGTCAGTGAAAGTAGTAAAAATGTTGAAGCCAAAATAGCTTGTCTGATTGAGTGAGGTTTGTGAGAGAGAAGGTCAACAAATTGGTCCACAAGACTAATAGTTGTCATTAGAGCTTATGATCTTTTTGATTGAGGTTGTTTTGATGATGTTGTAGGATCATGTTCATGCATTGGAAGTGCTTGATTGTGTTCTTTGAGGTGTTAGAAGTTCAAGTTTCCATGACTATGTTTTGAGGCTAGTTGGCAATTCAGAGTGAGCATTTTGCAGAGAAGAGTTTAAGCTTGTATACTCTGAGTTGAAGTATCTAATGAAGTTTGTGATGACCTTGAGGTCATGAGGTTTATGAATATGTGATTTATTGTTATGGTTATTTGGCAAAATTGTGTTTATGCTTTAGTTGTTCAAGACAGACTTTCTGTGTGTATGAAGGCCTATTGTGATTAGTGTTTTGAGAAGGGGATCAAGTGGTGGTTGGACCTAAAAGGTGTTGTGGACTTAAAGTGAAGTTGGCTAAAGTCTATTTGATTGATTTGTGAAAGGATCTTGTTTGTCAATGGAGTGTATTTTGTTTGAAGGGGTCATGAGGTAATGTGTTGCCAAAGTAGGCCTAATTGAATTAGGTCTCCTTAAGGCCTTAAATAGGATTTGGTCTATTAAGTTGTGGCCGACCTAATGTATTGTTTGATTCATGTTTGAAATGTGTTCTAAGACCTATTGTAAGGGTAATCCAAGTGTGCAAATGTGTATGGCCGTCCAAGGTGTGTGAGAGAAAGAGACTAGTATAAGAACAAGGCTAATTAGGCCTGTTGGAGTGGGTATGGTATGAATGTATGAGCGAATGAAATATAAGATCCTTGAGTGGAAGGTCTTATAGACCATCAGAAGAGAGTAGAGGGACTGTCATGAATATCTAATAGGAGATCTGAGTATGAAGATCAAGGTTATATGACCTAATCAGTCTTGAAGAGACCTAATTGAGTGAAGAGGCTTATAAGACAGTTTGAGAAGGATAAGAGTGTGAAGAGCTGAAGAGGTGGTCATCATCAGTTGGTTGAGCAACAAGGTGTCTTGAAAGTGATCAAAACAATTAGGTGGCTGAGTTGGTGCTGAGTCATCTAAAGGGTTGGTGCCTCCTTGCAAGTTGGTGCTTGCTAAAGCTTAGCCTGAGTTGGTGCTTAGCTAGTTGGGGTTGGTGCTCCATGTGGAGTTGGTGCTTCACTAAATTTGGTGTTTCTCTGATAGGACTGTAGTCCATTTGCAAAGGTCATTGGGTTTTCTTCCCCTTGAGGCTTTCCCACTTATATGATGTATTATCTTGTTTCATGCTCTTGTATGGTTGCTTATGCTTGCTAGATCTATGAACTTGTATGAGTGGCTCATGAGTGTCAAGTTGAATTGAAAGAATATTTTGTAGACTGATTCACCCCCCTTCTCAGTCATTGTGCTTCCAACAACGATGGTCGATTTCAGGCTGTACGACCTCTGCAACAGGCTGTACAACTAGGGTTAGTAGTTGGCAGTAGCATAGAGGAATTTCTAGGCAGAAAATAGGGTTCCCATCACATGCATGAGGTATGTTGTATCTTTCTAGGGCAGCCGTACAACTGCAAGTTCAAATTGATTAGGGTTTGACTGTAAGAATTTAGATTTAGCATTTATTTTCATTCCCAACTTAGGGTTTAAGCTGAATATTCATTAATCTATGGTTTTGAAGACATTTGGTACTGCTGTACCCTTTTCTACATTGAATTTGATTAGGGTTTCAACCCTTTGGACTGAATGCTTCTTGTTCAATTGAGATAGTTTTTGATTTGCTTATTTACTCTGAGCAGTACATTACAGTGGTATCAGAGCTGGTTTTTTTTGCTATCTTGTTGGGTAGTGGATGTTTATTGCATATCAAATTTAGTGGTTCATTGCAGTTCAACAGTTGTATATCAGTTTTCAGTAGCGTGGAGTTTCAATAGGGATTCATCATTCAAGGGATTTTGAACACTTGTGAATCATGACATCATTCAGTGAAGAAGATTTGGCCAAGAAGTTTTATAAAGCAGGTAAGAGACTTGAACACCCGCTGCACTCAAAGGATGATCTACTTTGCATTTTGAAAGAAGTGGAGATTTGCTTATTTATGATAGATCAGTCAGATTCAGTGAGGATGCAATATGCTGGAACTCCATTAGTGAATGCTTTGGTTAAGCCAAAGCTTTTGAGACATTCGGATGAGGATGTAAGGCTTGCAGTTACCTTTTGTGTTAATGAAATTATGAGATTAACAGCTCCAAAGGGACCTTATAACAACAATATCATGGAGGTATTTGAGCTAATTGTGGGAAGTTTTCAAGTTTTGGATGATAGCAAAAATCCTTCTTTTGCTAAGAGAGTAAGAATTAGAAACTATTACAAAACTTAGATCTTGTGTTATTATGTTGGATCTTGATTGTGAAGATCTTATTCTTGAAATGTTTCAACACTTCTTGGCTGCTGCTAGTGAGAAGCAAACAAAAAATGTTATATCTTCTTTGCAAACAATTATGTCTTTTATTATAAATAAGAGTGATGATATCTCCCAACCACTCTTATCTTTTCTATTGGTTGTTACGAGGCAAGGCCAGGTTACTTCTTCAGCTGCACATGAGTTGGTTAACAATGTGTGTGAGCAGAAGTTGATACTTATCAGCATGAGTTGCATCCACAAGAGAGGAGTACATAAGTCTTCATGATAGTGCTGAGATTGAAGGGTATGCTGATTTGGAGTTTGTTAAATCAGCAACTATTGATAAGTCAAATGAAGGTATGGAATTTCTTGATGATTCATTGCTTGAGCAAAGTGTTATCATGCCATTTATTCAAGGAGTCTGCCAGACACCAATGAGAGACGTAGCTTATTTTGAAGGTGATATTGTTCCTACAAATGAAGACAATTCAAAAAACTTGTTGTGTGGTGAGCAAAATCACTTTGCATATTTAAATCAAAGGCCTTCAGAATTGCAAGAATTGAAGAATCAATTTCGGGTCATGGAAGAGAAAGTGGTGCAAGTGTTAACAACGGTTGATAGCACACACAAATTCATTGAAGACCTCATTTGGAAAGCCCAGATTGAGGAGAGGCAAAAAGGCATTGGAAGAGGAGCCACTCTTGCAAATTTACAAACGATCAAAGATGTATTAGAAATAATGAAATCAGATTACTTGCAATTGCTCATAGATAGTGATCATGTTATCAAATTTGCAGAAGAAAAGGAGAAAGTGGTTGATGAGCTCAACCTAGAGCTAAGTTTGGGTCACTTTTCACTCTACAAAGCATAAAATCAATCATCTATTGCAGCCACACCCAAGGAACAAGAATTTAACACAAGGACTATGGAGGTCAAGCAGATAATTGAAAGAATTGAAGAGCTCCAAAAGTACTATAAATTGGAGCCAAGCTACACTTGGAGACATGACGTGGAAACCATGGAAGATGAATTGCTATCTTGTGGTCTACAGATTACAGGGCCTCCTAAAATGAGCAAAAATCAATTAAGGAGAGAACAACGTTTTTTCACATGCCAGGAAGTTTGGACACCTAGTCACACGTGGAAACAACAAAGAAGATGAATTAGTGACTTCCATCGCATGTTTATTCCAGCAGATTGATGATGAGAACAAAGAAGAAGAATCACATGATGCATCTATAGAGGAAGAGGAGTACTTGAGCTTTCTTGAAGAAAAGGACTCAGAGCATCCTTGTGAAGAAGAGTTGGGCTAGTAGGAAGATTGGCCTAAACAAATTGATAAAAATAACTCTCAAGTTTTTGAGAACCCACTCTTTGAGATGGATACAGAGATACCTTACGATAACCCACTTTTTGAGGTGGAGTTCCAGGATGACCCTGTTGAGGAGCATGCACTTGAGCAGAATGTTGGGTTTGAGCTTGCTGCAATCCTCAAACCAGCAACTGAAGGTAAGCAATTTGATTATCTTCTGGATTATAGCCCAAGGAATGAAAGTAATCATGAGAGTAGAAAATTGATGCTTTGCATTGTCATTGCAAAGTTGTTTTCATCAAAGGCATCACAAGAATGGTGAAAGAATCCAAGCATGTCTGCAAATAAGAGTATGGGATCGGGGGGTTCAATTAAGATATCATGCATCAAGAATAAAGGGCTGTCCTCCATACAAGAATTGCAGTTTGCAAGTTAAGACAGAAGCATTTTTCTCTTCTTGTTATGGCATTGAGTTTACTTTGGGTCAGCCTTGCATGATGTGTGATGTTGTATCTCAAATTTTTCATGGAGCAAAGAGCACTATCTAGAGTTAAGAATAAGTTGGGTAGGAGATATCCTGACTATCGAGAAAGTTATGAGCGCCAATAGAAAATTTCAAGGGAAAGTTCACATGGATATCAGCGTAGAACAGCATAAGCATGATGGTACTGCTTCAATATTCAGTCTTCATGCAAGGGAACATCAGCTAATGGTGTTAAAAGTTGGTAGTAACAGGAAGAAGGCTGCACTGATGTCTACAAGTCTGAATTGCCTCATCTATGCTACTGATTTTATACAAATCAGTCACCATGAAATTTCATTTGAATCTCACAGGGAGTAAGGTCGACACTTTTGGACACGGGAAAGGTCAGGTCGTAGGGGCAATTTTCATTATTTATCTGTTGCTCACATTATCTACGCAAATTAGAATAATTCATTTTTGCAGCTGCCATCCCAGTTTTAAGTTGCTGATCTTGATGAAATCAGCTAATGAATTACTGATTTCAGATTTGAGCCAATGCAAGAATAATTCTCTAAAGGCCACTGAATCATGGAAACAATTTGGTGAATGGTTTAATATGAAGGAATTAAAAATTTCAGCTTACATATCCTTGTTTTGGTTTGAAATCCAAAAGGTTTACAACTGTCAAAATATATTTTCAGCTCAAACTAATCCATGTCATCTCTTAGGGTTCGTTATGATTTGTTTTGAGTATCATGCTTACTGGTTAAACAAATTATTTTCTCAGATGCCCAAGATCATGATTGATAGCGGGAGTGAAGGTGACGTCCGTATTGAGACATTGGTACGAGGTGTTCCATTTTACAAAGGAAGAATTCAGATCTTGTGGGTATCTCAAATTAGTTCATCAGGATGGTTATTATTCTGGGCTACAGGAAGTGAAAATAGAAGAAATTTACATTGATATCCCTGTTCTTATTAGAGTGGTGCATAAGAAGCATGGTGTAGTTTTTCTGAGATTGATTTGGGATCCGGTATTTGCAAGACAATTCAGTTATTGCTTGAGGGCAAGCAATCTATGGGAAGGGTGGACTGTCATGTCCCCCTTTCCAAAAAAACAAATAAAAAAACAAATTAATAATAATTTTGTATGTGTTCCCAAGGGCACTTTTAAGTCACAACTTAAAAGGGGGACTACATCTAAAGGGTGTTATTAATTGAATGGGGCCAAAAGGGGTACATTAATTAAAAGCCAAGTGAAAATTGAAAAATTAAAGTAATTATTAAATACTTTTTGGAGCAAAGTGGAAATTAGAATTTAAAAACAATTCTAAATTGCTTTTAGGGTTGTAAGTGGAAAAGTAATTATAAGAAGGATGAAAAAGAAGAAAAGTACATCCATTATTATTATTTAACTTTCAAAATTTATTGGAGAATTTGAAGCTACAATATTTTTTTATAGAGGACGAAAACCCTCTATTGGAATCGGCTTGAGGACGAAAACCTTCACACCCAAGTGGTGATTCCATCTTGGGATCACGTTTGTGCTTTCAGATTTAGAGAAAGACTAGTTTTGAGGTTATTTTCCAGCGATCCATCTCTGGGAATCAGCACCATACAGTCCAGATCAGTTCACAGTAATTTATAGGCAGGCAAAACAGAATTATAAAAAAAGTACAGATCCATACGACGGTCGATGTTAGGTTGTACGACCTCTACAACATGGCATACAGCTAGGGTTAGCAGTTGGCAGCAGCATAGAGGAATTTTCGGGCAGAAAATAGGGTTTGCATCACATGCATGAGGTCTATTGTACCTTTCCAGGGCAGCCGTACAACTGCAGGTCCAAATTGATTAGGGTTTGACGGTTAGGAATTTAGTTTCAGCATTTATTTTCATTCCCAGCTTAGGGTTTAAGCTGAATATTCATTAATCTATGGTTTTGAAGACATTTGGTACTGCTGTACCCTTTTCTACATTGAATTTGATTAGGGTTTCAACCCTTTGGACTGAATACTGCCTGTTCTATTGAGATAGTTTCTTATTTGCTTATTTTCTTTGAGCGGTACATTTCAGACAGATCATGTAACTATTTTGGGACAAATGATTGAAGGGAAGATGAACATGAAACAAAACTGTTGAAAACACCACTTTCGAATGACAACTGAATTAGTCTCAGGTAATCTGATGACTACAAACATCTGCCTATTTCCATAACAAAGACTCTTCTACCGAAAGATAATTCCGACAACATAACTACAGAAAATGAAGGAAGAAGATGCTTGCCAACTGACAAGAGATGTTATGGTTAACCAATTAGTGGCAAGGATAGAAATGCATAAACCAATGTGATTAAAGGAAGAGAAGAATCATGTTGAGCACCCTACTTGTGGGCAGTATGACTCTAGCCTTGGTCAATCCACAATGCTAATCAAAGGCCGGCGACTGGAGATGCAAACAACAGATTGGAGACTAGTACGCAGAAAGCCAGAAGGTTGACCAATAACCAGAAATAAAGTCAATGCCCGTGCTTGCGCAGAAAAAAAATACCAATGCATTGATTAGGTTTTGCTACGTAGCCAAGGTGAAAAGGAGAATAGAAAGATTATTAAGTCAAAGAATATTTATTTTTAAAACAAAATATCAAGGAAAAGGGTGCAACTAAATGGAAACAAAAATTGAAAGAGCAGAAATTATCAGTGTGACCTGGGAAAAATAATCTCACATGCGCAATACAGCCCAGGATATTTGATTGGCTAGATATTGCACTAAAGAAGCAGAAAAAACAAGACACCAAATGTCCAAGAATTTTATGGATATGGCAACACTGCTACCAGTTGTGTACATGATACAGCGATAATCCTGCACATGAAAGGACAGATATATTGAGCCCTGCCAGGATATCAGAAGTGATTACAATGCCTGTACTAACTGTGGATATGCTCTCCCAAAAAATTGATAAACAGTTATGATTACAGCTTTACGCACCTCATATGAAGAGTGTCTAGTAACCCATGTTAATTTCCTTAATAAAATCCTTATTAAATTGTGACGACATCATTTGTTTCTATGGGGACATTAAAGAAGTTGAATTACAGTCATTATCTAGTCAGGATACTAGAAGATAGAGCAAGAAAATTATAAAAATGGAGAAGTCAAGGAGTACCTAATTGAGCGGTTGGAGAAACCTATTGGAAGTTTTAAAAAAACTGGGACTCGTCAATGAGATTTATAGGGGTGTTATTGTTACAGCCAAGGCTAGGTTTGCACTTCAGAACTGCATTTTTCAGAGCATAGAGTACATCCTGCAACACAACATATACATATCAGTCAATCAGGCCCAAGAACATGTGCCAATTGGAAAGATGGTGCATGCCAGCATGTAAGGGTTGACAGCATTGGGTCTTAATCTGTATGTTGCCCATCCTCGAAGTTGTAAAGAAGAACCCAAACTTATCCAATTGGAAGAGAGTATTTCTAAGGTTTGTGCATAGATGGCTCCACTACTCATTGAATCATGAAAATATAGAAAGAGGAAAAGCGATTTCAGAACTTTTAGGTTCAATCCATTGATGTTAGCGTTGCTTATATAAGACCAAAATATTCATAATTGTTTTCCCACTAATTCCAGAAAAAGATGCTTGTGGAGTTCTCCGAATAACCTGATTTGGAAGATGCGATTGCCTTTGTCTTCACCCGCTTTGCATGTTGGTAGTTGTGGATACCACTGTTGTGTAACTCGCACGGATATATAAACGTATCAGTTCTGATTCCTTGCAGCAGCTACTTTTTTAATTGTATTTACTTTTTTATTTATCTGCGAATAAGATTTGGCAGGTTATGCAATAATTCTAATCAGGATTATTGGCATGTGAATTGGTTATCCATATATGTTTTTAAGCAGTCGTCATTTGCCAGTGCCAGTATGTGGTAACTTGCACAGATATATAAACATATCAATTCTGATTCCTTGCAGCAGTTAATTTTTTAAATGCATCTAATTTTTATTTATTTGTGAGTAAGCATTGGCAGGTTATGCAATAATTCAAATCAGATATATTGGTAAGTTATTGGGCTATCCTTATATGTTTATAACCACTAGCTAGTGCCCTTGTGGTGAAGACTCTAGTTGGGATGCCATGCCCATTGGCTTATGTTATGGTGTCTGCTAAATACATTGTATTTCTACATGAGTGAGTTTTGACTTATCAGAGTGCAGTGAAATAAATCAAATCAAATGTTTAAGACTCATACAGTGAAGAAAATGTCATACAGCCAATTTAAGCAACAGAATAGCTGACTGGTCTTACTTGTAATTATGGTACAGATATGCAATTGTGCGTGATATGACTGCTGCGGGCCTTGGTTTGAATAAGTTTTGCTATGCTGGCCTCATAACTGCATTCAAGAATAAGCAACCTGTAACAGAAGAGACTACCTCTAAGGTTTTATACCTTTTCTCTGGATATTCTGAGTGAAGGCTAATTTTGTTTGTTCTCTTCTCATCAAACAATCTTGTGTACATCGTCCTGAATTTTTATGTTTGTCTTTGCATGTTGTAAGATTATTGAATTAGTCAAGCAGTCAAAAGGTTGGTCATCTGTAGAAGCTTCAAGTGGAGCTGGAGATTCTGGAATGATTGGTGTAACTGAGGAAGAGCTTTACAACATTCCTACTGCTGAATTTGTACAACGGCGTAGCTTTATTAATAGGCAATTAACTGTTTATCATACTGCTCTACACGCGTGTGCTGATGTGGGCAGTAAAGAGGTACGTCATCCTTTTTATAAAATCAATGCTAAAGTGAAGAAATAATATATGAAGGTCCTGGTTTAATCTTGCCATCCATTTTATAAAACCCTTTCAAAAATGGAGAAATAATCCTTGAAGCTTCTGGTTGAAGTTTATCTCTGAGGCATGGCTGTTTGGTTTTTCCATTACAAAAATGATATATTCAGAGTATCATATTGTAAACATTATACAATTTGGTACTAAATATGGTTGCAAATAATCTATGCTACATCAAGTTTCAGGGATGAGAAGTCCAGGAGGAGAGCGCTTTCAAGATGATGGCTGAGAGGGAAATGATAAGTAAAGAATATTTGTAATTTAAAAAATTATAATTACCTACCCAGTATTGAAATGTATACGACAAACAGTAATTAAACAATTCTTGGAATTTCCAATAGTTGAACACTGAGTGATACGTTATATATCTGTAGCAAAATGTCATAAGCTTATAAGATGTACATTATGTTTTGAGTTCTGATCACTATTCCAACTCTTCTCGTGCTTATATTATTATTTTTCAAGCTGTGGGTTTTTCCTTTGGTTATGGGTTTGACTTTTAGTGTTGGTTTTTCATTGGAATGCCATCTAATAATGTGGCACAGGGTTATGAACTGTTTCTGTTTCAGAGGGAACAAATAATATTTTCTTTTTATTTTGTTGTTATTATCATCATCATCACCATCTTTCACATTATGTTGGGGGCAGGGGTGAGGGATTGGTGTGCCGGTCTAAAAAATTCCTTTGCAGTATCAAGGTATGTCTAGGTATTCTCTTCGGGCACTGGGATGACCGATAAATGTCTGTCATTTCTTGCCAGAATGAAATGGCTGTGAGATTGAAATGCTTTGGGAATTTCCTTGTCTCTCTCCCTTTCCTTGTTCTTTCATATCTGTTCATATCGGCATACCTTTGAGGACACAACCTTGCCTTTTGTAGTCAATAATCATTTCAACAAATTGGGAATACCAGAGGAGAGGACAAACTTCCCTTGCCAAACTGTTATAGAATAGAATATAGTATATACAAAATATGCAAATTAAGCAAATTGAAGATGACGATTACATATTCTCTAGTTGTCAAGCTTACAATGACATTTGCTGCAGATTCTATGCACCCAGTAAGCCATATTTACAACACGAAAGATCTGTTAAACATATTGGGAACAATGGAAAATTGATAACAGATATAGTAGATATTATAGTCTGACTTATATCTCTTTTTACATCACGCCATATGTGTACATAAGAAGATTGGGCAATGTTCGACAAAATATAAATATAATATAAAGGACATGAGTCAAATGCAGAGATGGTCATATTCGATAAAATATAAAGAAAATATAAGGGCAGGAGATACCATATATGCAGGGAAAAGAGTATCACTTACTAGAGGGGTTTTATGCGAAACCGCCTCGTAGAGTGGCCAACGCTGAAATTAGTTTGTCGAAAAGGCATGATATAGCAACAAGTAGCTTGCGTGCAAAAAAGGGGTGATAAGGGAATGAAAAGATGTAAAAAAGGGGGTAAAAGATATAAGGGTATACAAATCAATCAATTATAAATTAGAATTTTATTTTTCGCTTTTTATTGTAAAGGAAAATGAGCTTTGACTCCTTGAGGGACCAACTTACAAACTGAGAGAGGCAAGGAAGGAGGAGTTGATGTGAGGATGGTGGCAACAACACCGGCAACGGACGGGGCCCAAGGCAAGGTTAGTTTTAACATTTTTTGCAAGAAAAGGTAAAAAAATCCTAGGGAAGTCAACATTGACCATAAATCCATCATAGGGTGATGAATTTAAGCAAATGGATGGTAAGAATGATCAATAGGTTTTAAGGAATGCATAGATATGTATTTTTTTGCATTTTGGTTAGTTAAATTTTGAGTGTCTCCTTAATTTTATTTTGCAGGACGACGTTGCGAAATTACTCTTTAGCTGGTGGAACCTCCAATTAGCGGTTACGAAACTACAATGACAGGTACACAACTGCCACCTAGATGGTAGCGATTGTGTAACTGTCATGGTGGTTACGCAACTGGCACTTGCATAAGTGGCAGTTTTGCCCTATCTTGATCGGTGGTTTTGCAATGAAGTCTTAAAACAAAAATGAAGGCACAAATTGATGATATGTTGTAGGGGTATCATGTGAGATGGATCAGGGTATGAGAGTAGGACTAGCTTACTTGGGTTATATCTCTGCTGACACAAGAGAGGCGTAGATTGGAGAAAGCAGATATCTGGAGACTAGAACAAGTGAGACTAGTTGCACCTCTTAGAAGCATCCTTTGTGACCTGTTGACTCATTTGGATGTGGTCTAGAAGACATTCTAGTTTCCCTAGGCATAAGAGGAGTGGACTATCACACTCTAGGTCACATACATGATGCTGGGTGTGCCGCTGACAAGGCAAAGACTAACTATTGTCAATCAGACCCGGCACCCTTGTGAAGGTAGTTTTATGCCTTCACGGTCTGCTGGAACATGGAAACAATCTGAGGTTGTGGGTGACTTGCTAAGTGGATTGAGTCTCTAGATTATGAGGGCTAGCTCCCTTAGGTGTATCAATGAGGATCTCTACTCTGTGTTGTGGACTACCATGGAAAAGGGAGAAAGAAACTTGAAAGGAAAATCCTACCTAATGACGGTGATACACCAGAATGTTGATCCACCCTACTTGGAACCTTGAACACTGAACAAACAAGGGAAAGGAAGACCTTTGATTTCAATTGATCACTATGCATGAGTATTTCATGAGAAAGTTCGATCCAATGACAAAAACGTGAGGGAAAATGATGGAGAGAGGTCTGATACAAGACACTATGCAGCCACCTAACATCCACGAATCTTCCCTTATGCCATTGTTCATGCACTTGTTCATCTTGTATTTCTGTTGGGTTTTTGCATCTAACATCTTTGTTTTGATCTCTGGGTCATTGTTTCCCGCGGATTCTGTTCTTTGCATTTGTCTTTGCTTTCGGGTGGCTTTTCTTTTCATGGACTCTTCTCTATCTTGGCTTTGTTCACGTTTAGCCTTCGGGCTTTTTGTCCCTCCCGAAGTCCGAAGGAATTCATTTCCTTGTGCCTTTATTTTATTTTATTTTTATTGGACTTTTCCCCGGGTATATCCTCCGTCGGGTCTTTTTCTGAATTCCTTCGGACAAAAGTCCGAAGGAATTCCTCTCCTTTGGCTATCTTTCCCCGAAGGGCATGTGCCCTTTGGGAATTTTTGAAATGTCCCTGACACTATGAAGGTGGACTCCGCAAGGGCTTTTGCTTCCCAAAAAAGCCCTTCGGGCTTCTTGATTTGGTCCTTTTAGTCGCCTGGGTGCCTTCCGCAAGGGTAAGGTTCTTCCAGAAGTGCCCTTCGGAAGAATGGAAAAGGTCCACTTCGCTGCAAAGTGCCCTCTGCAAGGGCTATTCGTCCTCAAAAGTGCCTTTCAAAAAGTTTTGAAAGGGCCTACCATTGACCAAGTGCCCTTTGCAAGGGCAGGTGTCCTTCGGAAAAATTGATTTTGTCCTTCGGAACTTTTGCCAAGGTTTTCTTTGTGCTTGAAGTGTCCCCCGCAAGGGCACATGCCCTTCGGGGTTTCTGAAAATGACCCTTTGGGAAAAATGAAAGGTCCTCTTGCCACCTAAGTGCCCTCTGCAAGGGCAATTGCCCTTCGGGCTTTTTGAAAGGCACCTGGGCTTTTTGAAGGGCACTCGGGCTTTTTGAAATTGTCCTTCAGATGAATTGTCTGCATCTTTGGAAACATAAAGTGAACCAACCCGAAGGGTACATACCCTTCAGGACTTTTGAATTGGACCTTCCCGAAGGGCAGGTGCCCTTCGGGTCTTTTCAACTGTGCTTTTCCTTTACCTTCGGACAAAAGTCCGAAGAAAATAAACTTTGAATGACTACCACTTAGTCATTTATTCGGACTTTTACAGTCCTTTGAGAGTTCTTTCTCTCGGACAAAATGTCCGAAGAAATAGTCCACCTCTTATAGCCTGAAAAAATCCTTGGGAAGACAAAATAAATGAACTTACAGCTTGTATGTCTTGGCTTTTGGCTGTACGTGATGCTTAGAAGAGGAGGAAAACCCTTTCAAACTGCTGTAGATGACGCTTTTAGAAGGAGAAAAACCCTCTTAAAACTGCTGCATGTGTCCTCCTTTTGAACGAACTGGATGCTCTATATGATGGCTATAGGAGTCCATCAGAATTTAAATGGCCATAGGAGACCTTTTCGTCATCATTTGCATGGCTGTATTTGCACATTTAAGAACCCCAAAACTGATTCACAAGACAAACTTGGCACCATAGCAAAGTTCTGAATAGTAGGGGTGACAATTTGCCCTGTGGGGGCAAAATTGTCAACACTAACCATTAGAAAGGTTATTATTGAGCCGAAGGCGTGCAAGTGGGCCACCTATTTTGGTGATGGAGGAGTGGCGGATGTTGGTCCAAGCATGACGTTAGGTTAGTAGGTCTGGTGGCTTCTCCTATCCTTGCTTTTTACAAGGCCACCATTGTTGTGTTCGCCTCACAAGTAGTTGGAGATAAGGGGTTAGATAGGCTTCTCAATTGTTGGGCTCCCATGGTCAAGGAAATAATGGAGCACAAATAGATCTATAATTGGGGGAGTAGATATCCTTCTGCGTACATACCATGATCTTTACTAGGTGGCAACTTGGGCACAACCTACTCTTTGGATGAGCTAGGTATATGAGAGATTCATCCCGTATTAGAGGGTGAGGAGTGGCGGATGTTGGTGCCAAGTATGACGTTAGGCTAGTAGGTGTGGTGGCTTCTCCTATCCTAGCTTTTTACAAGGCTATCATTGGCGTGTTTGCCTCACAACTAGTTGGAGATAAGGGGACATATAGGCTTCCCTATTGTTGGGCTCCCATGGTCAAGGAGATAGTGGAGCACAAATAGATCTATAACTGGGGGAGTAGATGTCCTTCTTCATACATACCATGATCTTTACTAGGTGGCGCTCTTGGGCACAACTTTGCTTAGTCACCCTATGCTTTTGATGAGCTAGGTATGCGAGAGATTCATCCCATATTAGATGGTGATGGGAGTGGTAGATGCAGGTGTTGTTAGAACAACATGCTGGGGGGAGATGGGTTGACTGAGAGATGTGGTGTGGATGGTTGATAAAACGATCACTACCCATCCTAGTAGTTGAGCCCTTTGCAAGCATGCTCAATGAGTGGGGAGAGGAGGGGACAACATGCACAGGCCCACACAAGTCCTATTGGGGGGATAAGGGCACATAGAGGTGCACTCGATAGATAAGGTTCTTTAGCAACTTGGGGAGGCATACATGATTGATTTCCCCATTGTATGGGCAGTCTACAAGGGGAGGGAGAGGAGGACAACTACCATGGGTAGACTGAGATGGAGACCACTAGTGCCTAGGGTGGCTATTGGCACTGTGTTGGTAGGAGTAGGGGCACTGCAGACACAATGCTAGCAAATGTTGTTAAGTGGCGGAGGGGACGAATTGGAGTTAGAATTAGAAACAAATCCTTGCAAGGGTGAAGAGAGCGGAGGTGATGAGGAGTGTTGATATGAGGAGGAGGTCGAGGAGTGGCCAAAGGTGGTGATAAACCCATATTGGAAGGAGGGAGGTCCTCCTGAGTAGAATATAAACTGTTAATTCTATTTAATTTAGTGCTTGGCCTAACTGTACACGACTCATGGATGTGCAATGTGTGTGTGATGGCATGGAGTGTTAGTGAGTGGCATACCTTTGTCCATCACACTTGCATAGATATATTCTTGATCCCCATGTGCTAGACAAGTTAGGCTCTCTCAATAGACCTAGGAGTGCCTACCCATGCAAGCGCACACACACATCTTCGCTCTTGCATGGCATACATTATAGGAACTTGTGGTGGGGGGGACCTATATCACATAGCTTGAGGCTTTGTTGGCTTTTTAGTTTAAGCAACTATAGTTGTAAGCTACCTAGCTAGAGGACTATAGGAGTCTCCTCTTGGGAAGAGGGAGCTGCAAGATGGGGATCTAGGTAATTCTAGAAAGCAGCGTGCTTTTTACTGTATATGCCTGCCCCCTCCAACCACCACAATTTATTAGAAGTTAGTTTCTTATTGAAACTATTATTGTGGAGAGAGCAGGTTTGTAAACTTATGAATGTACTTTACACATTGAATATAGGGGACACACAAAGGATATAAATAAACACACATCTTATTACGAATGTATTTGAGTGCGGTCTTTATTAGGAAGATCCTTAAATAAAAGTTAAAAAATAATCACCATAACAATATAGGGTTTTATGTTGAAAGGGGTATTGAATAGGGTATCATAACTAGGGATGTGGTTGACAAATTGAACTAGAAGAACAAGCTAGAAGAAACCCCAAAAGTTAAAACAATGCCAATACAAATTGAACTACAAAAATAAGCTAGAACGAATGCCAAAGCAATGGTAGCAAAATTAGCCATCAACTTGGCATCAAAATAACAAATATACATGAAAATTAAGCTAGTTCCTAAAATATGCCACTTTGGTGATGCAAGCATGCACTTTTTAATTATTTGTAGATATAAAAGGATCATGGATGTATTGTGTTAATTAAAAATTTAATTTAATTCCAACTTCTTTCCATTTGTTTGTAATGCTATTTTATGTTATTTCAATTTCTAAATATTATTTCGATATATATTTTTCGTATCTGCTCCCTAACCATACCCAATGTTGAGAAGCATTTTGCTGTCCTTGGAAATGTGTCCTTGTGTCCCGAAAACATATGTAACACTGATGTACACATGGTGGAAAGTAAAAAGCTTAAGTATATATGTATATACAAATGTATATGCAATACCTTATTAGCATGATGATGTAGACTATGATGAGCCATGGAACTGAGGCTTTTAATACCTACTATATCCCCTTTTTGTTTAGCTCCTAATACTGTTTCTAAGCATACAAAGTTGCCTTTTGTACTTTCCTTACCATTTAGTACTTAATGAATATAATATACATCTCTTTATGTTTTATGGCTAAAACTGTTGTTTTATGAATTAAGTTTGTATTATATACTTTTACTATTGTTTTGTCATTACTGTTGATGTGGTATGCTTAGATAGTAGGGAAAAATCATGAGTGCAAGGACACAGTCAACCCGTAGCAACTAGGTAAGTAGGCTTGTGGCAACTGGGTAGGTTGATTCTTGCAACCTGTAGCAACTACTAGGTTGTCTGTTGCAACCCATAACAACTACTAGGTTGATGATAATAGACCATAGCAACCTCTGATGGATCCTGTAGCATCTTGAAAGCTCAATTGACAAACAAATAACAACCTGTAGCAACTGAAGGCACAATTGGGCAACTTGTAGCAATTGCATGACAGTTGTTCCACCCTGTAGCCTAACCGAAATGGTTCAAAAATGAAACAAAGTTGTTACGCCTTATGAGCTGTGACGGTTAGTCAAATATGAAGACAAATTCCATGCCTTGGAAAGGAGCATGATAACAACCAAAGACACCACCATTACTTTCTTCCGTATGGACCGTATTTCTCTACTGTTGCAACCACGTAACTGAACTGCTTTGTTCTCTGTAGAAATCGTCTTGTTTGTCATGTAGTTTGTAATTAGCTATCTTCTTAGATTCTATTGTAATAATCACCCTGCCTCCTCCATTTAAGAGAAGTTGGCAGAAGTTAGAAGTAAAAAATCATTGTTATTGTTGAAGCACAGTATAAACTCTTTTTAATCTTTTCTGTAGCAATACCCACATTGCTATAGGATGTTTAATGTGAGAAGAAGTGGTTTGACTTAAAGAGAAGTTGCGTTAAAGGGAAAGATTGGATCTCATCTTTGACCTAGGAGGGCCCCCTTGCTAAAATTTGTGGTAAAGATCCTAAACTGTTAGTATAGTTCTTATTTTTGTTGTGCGAGTAAGTATGATTTATGTTTGAGTTATATGCATGTACAGTTTTTTTAGTTAATTCAATATGTATTTGATATTTGTGTGAATGTTCTTAGTTCTTAAGGAAGTTTCCAAATCTATAAATCAAACAATTTTATTTCCATTCTAGCAAGTGTTCATTTTAATTATAGCAAGTGTGATTTCCTTTTCAAGCATTTTAATTTCATACAATTTACTTTATGCAAGAATGTTTCCTATTCGCAACCTATAGTCCCCCCATCTCTAGAAACAGTTAGTGTTGCATATACACTGCCGACATCATACCAAGCTTATGGGCCCTGGGTTGATCATTAAGGGAAGTAGCATAGTTGATAAATCAAGTGGCTGCCTTCAGAAGAGGTCTATCAGGTTGTATGCGAGAGATTGGTTTTGCGTCAGTTTAATTGGTGGCTTGATTCTGCTCTGCATTTTGGTGCCATTGTCGGGGACAAACGTGAAACACTGAATCTCAAGAAGGTTGAGTTAGAATTTTTCTTTCAATTTCATGCTTTCTAGTTTAATTTTCCTGCTCTCTATGTAATATCTCCCGTTTGGATTGAGCTTGTATGTTTGATGAATTTGTCTAGTTTGTTTGCAAGTTAATATTTTTGATAATTTGAAATAACATAAAGAAGATATGCCAATAAACTTTCAACAACTGAAATGGTATATTCAAATGGATATGTAAAATTTTCACCAACAGTAATTGCACTTTATTTAAATTCCTTCGATGATATGATTCAAAATTTATTCATAAATTCAGAGACTCAGTCTTGAATTACATGGACATCAGAATTCAAATACTCTGACCTGGTTACAATGATCACCTCCTATGCTCTGTCAAGATTTACTGTGACTGCTATACCAAAGTGGAGCTTTAAGCCTGATATTTTTGTAATGGCACTGTGATTTATTAATTAGAATGAGACTGCCCTGTTCTGAAATTTATAATCTGCTGTCTTGAATTTGTTCTCTTTCAATCCTGATAGCACACTTGCAGCATTTAACAGTTTGACTGTTTACATCTGTAGATCTCTGTATCATATATATTGATGGCTGCATATATAATGGTTGCTTTCCTGTCAATACTGATTGCTATTAAGACACAATTGCTGCTCACTGCTACTGAAAATGTACATCTTTTAGCATATACAGGTGGCTGTGTATAATTCTGAAAACCTCTATCCGTTATTGACAAATCTTTACTTAATCTATAACCTTAATATGCTGGTGCAGCGCAGTGACTAGGTCTGTCCATGCACAGTACCCTAGAGATCATCATTCCAGCAGCATTTGATATTCCAACCAAAACCTAATTGGCTGCAAACACCAAATTCTTATGTCATTTGTTTTATACGTCTTCTCCAAACAAAGAATGGCATTCACATCAAAAACTCAGCTTATATGGAAGTGCCAAGTCAATCAACATAACACAATTCATTGCGCTAGGTTTCAGTTGTGATTGCAAACTCACAATAGGCTTCAGAAATAGAGCCTTTCTATATGCATTTCAGCGGCCAGACCTCTCAGCACAAAACCAAACTCCACAAAATTGCAGAACCAAAACACTGCAGAATCAAATGGCACAAATGTTCAGCACAACGTCGAACACTGTATGAATCCACTCAATATATTTTCTGCATTCAGCACAAACCATGATCTTGAATAAACCATGCCTTATTGGCTAGGGAAGATTTTTCATTCCCGAAATAGATCTTCACCGAAGGGTTTTTGTTCTAGGGCTGTTGTTGAACAAACATGCTCAACCTTCACATGAGGGTTTCAAGAATATGCAAATACCAAGAGTGAGCTTTCTCTTGTCTCCACTTCTTTTTATAAACTTTACGGGAATAATAAAATATTATTTCCCATAACCTTTAATTTTCCTGCTTAAAGTGACTTTATAATTTAACTTTATATTTTGGCCCATTAAAGTCACTTTTATGCCTCCTTTAAATAATTAAGTATAAGTTATCTTTTTAATTTTACTTTTTCGACAACTTAAACATTTACTTATGTAATTATTTTCCGCACATCTGCCCAATGTTATGGAAAATATTAAAATGGACAAAATATGAATTGTGACCACGCCAAAAGACTCTTAAGCTCTCAGGATATTGAACTTTATGAAAACTAGTGCTTTCCAAAAATAGTAAACTTCTCCAAGAAGTGTGGAGAGTGCCCATAATGTCGAAACTACATCCGGAAAGTACAGTTGGACTCATCTTGATTTCCTGAACTTACTGCCATCATCATAATTCCTTTCCAAAAAAGTTGGCATTCTCCAAGAATCTTGGAAATTTCCAAGAATGTTGGAATGGACCGAAAAGGGACATTACATTAGCATAAAATTTCTTTTCTTCAATTAAGAATTTCCATTTCTGTTGGAAAAAATGTAAAAAACTAACCTTGTGTAGGCTAGGTAAGGCATAATAAAAAAGAAAGATTGATTGATTTGTATGCAGCGAGGACAAGACTATTCATGTAGAATTTCGCCTAGAAGGTTGAACTTCACTGAATAAGAAGAATCCTTGCTTGCATCAATCACATGCCAAGAGAGGACACCAGTAGTCAATTCACGATCGTCATCAGAGAGGCTAGAAGATACAACAACAAAGGAGTTCTTGGGTGAACTATTAAGGCAGTCCAAGGGGAAGGAACAAGAGGAACCACATACCCTTGGAAATGATATCTTTGCACCCTTTCAAAGAATCCCTATCTGGCCACCCTACACCCAGGGATCTGGTATTCAACTCTATCCACCCTCGGCCAAACTCCTCTCCAAAAGAGAACTCCAAGCCCTTCTAGCCCCAAAAATCAGAATTGTAGAAGTTTTTGAACCAATTGAACAAGATGCTTTTTTTGAGTTTTCGAAAGAATTCCTAAAAAGCCTCACCCCATCACCTATATTTAGAATATTGCACTCTCCCTTAAAACAGTCTAAAGTCATTGTTCACTATGCACCTTTGGCTAATATTGACGAGGGCTTTGAAGAGTGGGTACTCGAGCTTTCTGGTTTACAGGTAGTCTGGAAAACAATGGGAGACCAGCAAGTAGAAAATTCTGTCGATGCAGCCACAAATTTTGACTTTCCTATTAATATCTTTGAAGGAGATGAACCTATGAAGAATATTCCTCTTTCCACATTGCCTAACTTTAGAGGAATGGCTAGTGAGGACCCTGACACTTTCCTCTAAGTTTGATGTCCTATGTCATAGCTATGGCTACAACTAGGATGCCCAAAAGGCCAAATTTTTTTCAGCCACCTTCAAGGATGCAACCTTTAGATGGTTTTTGGGACTAAGTGGTCATGTTATTTCCACTTGGGGGTGAAATGAAAGAGAAATTCCTCTCCAAATACCAAGATTGTTGTAGAGGGAGGGATTATACAAGGAATGATGTTTTCCGAATGTCACAAAATGAAGATGAACCTGTGGAGGACTATCTTGAAAGATTTCTATTTAGCCTATAGAAATTGAAATATGCATTGGATCATGAATCAATAAAGCTGGTTTTCTTGAAAGAAAATCAAGATTCATGTCTTAAGGCATTAGATCTCATGAGTTGTGGAGACGTGTCACAAATAACGTTGGAAGAAATCACAAACTTATGCAAGAACTAGTCAAGATCCATGAACAAGAAGAACCGCAACAATAAAACGGCATCCTCATTCAGCAATGGACTCTCATGAAGGGAATAAAGTAATCTGCTGCAAGTTATGAAGCAAGACATTATCAGCCATTTGGCCACACAGTTAGATACACTTCACAAACGAAGGAAAGAAGAAAATATAAAGTAGGCCTTGGCTGTGTATTGCCCAAATTGCCATAAGAAAAAATTAAATTTCATATGCCATGATATTTGAGCAAAGGTAGCAAGCATCATGCAAGAGAAGCCCGAAGTGGTTGAGCTCCATATAATTGGAGGTGACGGAGATCAGATTTTCTACATGGCTCAAATGAAACTATGGATCCAAAGGCCACAACATCCAAATATGTCACAAAATTATACATTTTTCAATTCTCTATTTTCAACTGCTTCACTTAATTGGTATGGAAATAATTCATGGAACCCAACACCAACTCAAGAGCCAGTTTGGTCACATCAAAACTTCCAATCCTTAACCACTTGGCCCCAATCTCAAAACCAACCATGGCTACCTCAAAACAAAAATCCATCCTGCGAAAATCCAAACCAAAATCAGCAATGGCAGCACCCTTCCAACCAATGGCAACAACCATGGAAAGGGAATCAACCATGGTATAATCCAAATGCTGGTTTCTCACAACAATTACAACCACAACAACAACCACTTACGTTAATGGCCAACAATCAATCTGCTCTCATGCCCAACAACCAATCAGCCTCTAGACAAACGCAATTGCCTGCCCACCTTGTACCAAACCCCAATAATAAGTTGGTTCAACTGACACAATGTAACAAATAATGCAATATCCCACTTATTCGATGGAGGTAGATGAAGTACACCTTCATTCAGAGCGAATCCTTCAACCAACCACCTCGCCTGTGATCACGAAACCTCTTGAAGAGGTCTCTAATGACACTCCTAACATCATCACTAACTCGCAGTCATGTAATCCAACCACTACCCCTGAACCAACCACATCTACAAGTCAAGAAGGGCATGACAACCCTCCTTATCTTGAAAGCTTAAATCTCCAAAAACTTGAACATGATTCTGAATTTGTTTTTATAGGACATCTAAAAAACATGTGCCAAAGTCCCCTTATTTCAGGCTATCAAAGATGTCCCAATCTACACTAAGGCTATCCTTGAACTATGCCTAAAGAGATTTGGTTGAAAAAGAAAGATCCCAAGAATGTCTAAGTTGTTGGGGAGCTTGCTGATATCATGCTGGGGAATATAGTCACACCCAAATACTCTGACCCACAAAGTTTAGCAACGAATGTCCATGTCTATGATACCCTCATACATAATACCTTGATAGACTTAAGAGCAACCATCAATGTAATGACAAAAAAATCCATGGAAAAACTTGGTATAATAGGGCTACATCCATCTCCCACCATTCTGCAAATGGCAAAGAGGTCCACAGTTAAACCAGGAAGAGTTATAGAAGACTTAGTCATTATAGTAGATTCATGGAAATATCTAGTTGATTTTATCATCTTGCAGCCCAAAGCCAACCTAGGAGGATACCCACTCATCCTTGGAAGACCATGACTCGCCACAACTGATGCATTCATTGGATGTAGATCGGGGAACAAGATGCTTTCTATGGCAAGACTACCAAGAAATTAGTTCTCTATTCATCAACCCAACCCTCAAGTGAAGAAGAATCTGGATGGGTAGAAGATGAGGGCAATGAGCAAGTCTCATTACAAACTTTGCTCACAATAGAATGCAACCCATACTTGAAAGACTAATAGGATGAGAAAATCATTTCAAATGTCTTACAAAACACCTATCAGATTAGTCCACCTGAAGACAACATGTTGCAATGCCTACCGTGTTTCCTCTCCAAAGTTCTTCCAACAGAAAAAACCTCCACTAGTGGGGGAGACATTTTCATCAGCTACTACCATACCATTATAGCCTTAGCCCATTGGTGGGAAGCCTAGAATCCATAGGATCCTTGTCCAAACAAGTAGAAATCCTACCTGGACGCCCTGTCAATATCAATAACAAGCTGAATTTTGAACAAGAAACTTAGCATGTGTCCATTCTTCAAAGGTATAAAACTACTTTCACTTGGGACTACCGTGATATGGGAGGCATCCACCTTGATCTATGCACCCACCATATCTATATCAGGTATGAACGCAAACCCATCTGCCAACCACAAAGAGGAATGAATCTTGCTGTCAAAGATAGTCAAAATAGTACTGCAAAAAATCCTAGACGCTGGATTTATCTATCCAATATCAGATAGTCAATGGGTTTCCCTTCTTGTAATTGTGCTTAAAAAAGGAGGCAAATGGCATATTTGTATAGACTATAGAGAGCTAAACACAACCATGAGGAAAGATGACTTTCCTCTTCCATTCATTGATCAAGTGCTTGACACATTCAAGAAAGAAATACTTCTTTCTTGATGAATCTAGTGGTTATAATCATATTAGAATAGCTCTTGAGGACCAAGACAAAATTACATTCACGTTCTCGTGGGTTTTATGCATCCTCCGTATTTCCATTCGGATTATGCAACGCTCCGACCATCTTTTAGAGCGCTGTTCTGAGCCTCTTTTCTGATTTTTCCCATGATTGTGTCAAAGTCTACATGGATGACTTCACTGTTTCTGGAGACACATGATGAATCCATCTAGAATCTTGAAAAAGTCCAATATTGCCAAGATAACCGATTGTATCTAAGTCATGAAAAATGTTATATGTTGATGATGGAAGGAATAGTACTAGGACACCACATCTCACTTACATGAATAGAAGTTGATCCTGCAAAGATAGAAGTAATCAAGAATCTACCAACTCCACAAAATCAAAAGGACGTTTGCTATTTCCTAGGACACGCTGATTATTATTGTAGGTTTATCAAAGATTTTAGCAAAATAACAACACCTTTGTTTGTTTTACTTTCTAAAGACGCTGACTTTATATGGACTGCTTCATGTGAACAAGCATTTCAGGAACTAAAAAACTTACTAGTATCAACTTCACATGTTGCGTGGACCAGATCGGAAGCTATCCATTCACAACCATATGGACACATTTGACAACACACTAGGAGCTGTCCTAGGATAGAAGGAATGAACCTTAAGCTATGCCATCTGCGTTATCAGCAAGAACCTTCAAGGTGCAGAGCTTAACTACATTGCAATGGAGTTTTTTTTTGGTAGTTGTCTATGCTATCAACAAATTCAAACATTACATAACAAGTTATGCTGTTGGAGCTTTGCTGGAGGTTACTACCCAGGAAACTGATTTGAAAGGAAAAGAAGGCATGAACTTGATACTGGAACTGGATGAATAATCTGGTCCTTCTTGTTGGTTAAGAAACTGGTACTGATCTTTGTTCTCCTTTTGTTAGCTTTTGTTTGTTGTACTACCAGACTTCTGTTTCTGGGTTTTGATCGGATATGTCTCTTATGGTTTCAGGACCATTTAAAACCTGTTTTTTGCTACCTCACTGTAGTGTTTTCTAGGCGTTGCCTGTGGGCTTAGATGTTCTTATCTTGTTCTCTGTTAAAGGGTTTCGGGGCCCCTTCAAAACCTGCTTTTACCTCAATCTAAAACAAGTTATGCTGTTTTTGTACACACTGATCATGCTGCCATCAAGTATTTAATGAATAATCTAGCAGTTAGTGGTTGCATAATTAGATGGTTATTACTTTTGCAAGAGTTTGACATCACTATCGTAGATAGACAAGGACAACGTAGTTATAGACTTTTTTTCACGACAAACATCTTCTGAACACGGTCCTCTTATAGATGATTCTTTTTTGAATGAACAGCGTTTTGCTATATCTATCAAGACTTCATGGTTTGTAGACATCACTAACTATGTGGTTGCAGGTCTACTTCCACAACACCTCTCTGAGAGAAAGACGTCTCTTGATAACAAAAGTACTCCATACTCATGGATCTCTGGGTATCTCTTCTACATAGGGCCTGATCTAATCATGCGTAGGTGTATAAGGGGGGGATGAAGTAGTAGACATCCTCCGAGCATGTCATGAACCTTGTGGGGGAGATTTTTTTGCTAAGAGGACAATCTCCAAGAACTTGACCACAGGTTACTATTGGCCCACCTTACACATAGATGCTCTCTTGTTTACTTGTCAATGTGATCAATGCCAATGTATTGGAAAGCCTACACATTCTGATGAGATGCCTCTACAAGCTCAGCTGGTGGTTGAGCCTTTTGACAAGTGGGGGCTTGATTTTGTTGGTCCCATAGATCCAAAGTATGATAACAAGGAGTATATACTTGTATGTACAAATTACTTAACTAAATGGGTAGAAGTGAAAGCACTAACACATGCAAGAGATGAGAAAGTTGTAGAGTTTCTCTATGAAGAGATCTTCAGTAGATACATAGTACCGAAAGAAATAGATATGGATCAAGGACCATAGTTCACATCAAACTTGATTGCAGCCTTTGTATGTGAGTATCAGATCTGGCACAAGAAGTCCACTCCCTATCATCCTCACTCCAATGAACAAGTGGAAGTCATGAATAAAAAACTGAAGAATATTCTCACCAAGACAATTGCGGTACACTACAAAGATTGGGCAACACGTCTTCTTGAAGCTGTATGTGCATATCGAACATGGAAGACATAATATGAGTTGGTCTATGGAGAGAAAGTTGTTCTTCCCATAGAATTTGAGTTCAAAACCTTGAGGACTGCCCTTGAACTTGGCCTAAACCTCACTGCAACATAAAAGGAGAGGATAATGCAACTCATTGCATAGATGAGTTATGAAGAGAGGCATTTCAACAAACAAAGATAGTGCAACAAGAAAGAGTGAGATGGCATGACAAGTTTATCAAGTCTAGAGACTTCCAACAAGGAGATAGGGCCTTGCTATATGACTCCAAGTACAAGGACTATAAAAACAAGTTGAGAACAAGGTGGCTTGGTCCTTATGAGATTGAGAAAGTATTCGACAATGGAGCAATCAAGCTACGAACAATCGATCTAGTAAGGTTCTCTTTGTTAGTTAATGATCATCGTCTCAAGCTATATGAGAAACCACTCTGCAAGGAAGTATTTATAAAGAAACTCATTGAAGAAGAAAAACCTTGTATGAAGATAGAATTGGTAGACGAGCACACTCTTCATGCACCACGGTCCTTGAATGACCTTGTTCACCACCCACACGGAAATTGCAGCTCACCCTCACTTTCCATAGATAAAGGGTAAGCATGATATCTCAACCCGGTCAATTTGTTGTGTTAACCTAAGGGTTCAAAAAACATTTTGACTGTACAACTTGCTGGTTAGTCAGAGTAAAAAGAAAAAGAAAAAAGAAAAACAATAAAACCCAATGAAAACCAATTTACTCATTGATCAATGGTTGAATCAAAGGCCTTAAGCAAAAAACTAGCTTGCAAGCTGCTCAAGGGCAAAAGTTTAAAAATAAATTAAAAAAAGAAAAAGAAAAAAAAAAGAGAAAAAATAGAAAAAACAATAAACATCTTGGCATTCTCCTCGTTGATCCTAGCACCTACTTAAACCTTGTACATTCTCTGTAGACAACTTTGTTAGACTATCTTAGCTTGCAGCTTGTGTTACAGGTTGCATCTTAGTTGCTATAGTCTCTACAAAAGATGCTACAGGCTTAGTTCTGGATGCTACGGGTTCACTCCTAGGTGCTATGGGTTGTTTGATAGATGGTATAGGATGCGAGTCTAAGCTACAAGATGATGACAGATGATGCAAGTCACTGCTAGAAGCTAAATGATGGCTCATTTCTATATTTCAAAGTTGGATATGATATATTATTTGCAACATTCAGTTGCCAAAGGTTGTTTGTGAACTACTGCATACTCCCCAGGGATACTGTAGGTCTTCACTCACAGTCCTTGTTGATTATCTCACGAGCTTCATCCTGTTGCCACTTGCCACACATTTGTTTGACTTAGCCAACTCCATCACTACTCAAGGAGAGATTGCCATCGAATAAATGGTCCTATTAGCCTGTATTTCACCATTTCTGAAGGCCAACCAAACACTACACCTCAAGGTGGTGGACAACAACCACGGGCACCATCTTTTCAACAGTCACCTTTCAACATTTGAAATAAGACACTTGCTACAGGGAACTATATGTTCTGTTTCAGGCAGCTAGTCATCGCTACTGTAGATGAATGCCATTCTGTTTCCATTATTCACTTCATGTTCCACGTGATCACCATTTTAGTCAGCGTTCTTCAAGTCTTCACTCCAACAGATAGCACATTCTTCACTATTCCATCCTACATGGCTATTCCATACGTTGTAGGACATGATCTATCATCCCCACCAATAATCATATCCGAAAAGATTGGTAAACCAAATCATATAAAGGTACTTATGGCATCCTTTTTCTTGGAATGATTATGTTTTTGTCATTTAAACATTTTAAGTTATGTTGCATGATTATTCAAATTACTAAGTCCAAAGTTATAGGCTAAATCAAGTCCAAATCTTTCCTTTTTAAGCCCACTTGTCACATCAATTTTTATCACCATCACTCCTATCACATCCAATTTTTCCTTCCCATCCCTATGATCTATATTTCTAAGTTTGTCACTCAAGGATGAGTGCCACCTTAGTTGGGGGGAGTATTCCAAGGGCTGCTACATGATCTCAATCAATGCTACGGGCATGTGGAAGTCCCGTTAAGGCATGTTGTAGGTTACCAAGCATGTAGTTGAGGCAAAATAATGATGGCTCATGATGTATGGGGAATTGAGAACCCTATCATGAGAAGATACACATCACACATCACAAAGTTCACTGTGTACTTGTGCCCAAATAGCAAAACAAACCTTTCTTGCTGTAGGAAAGAGCAATTTAGGTAAATATGGGTGGTGATGTAGTTAGACAAGAGCCAACATACCTCATGCCATTAGGACAACATAGAGAAATTGTAGACATCTTTCTGGTTGCTGGATGGATGAGTTATTTTAAGAGATTGACGGGGTTTGATGATGAAATTGCAGAGGAGTTTCCAAAAATCCTGGTAAATGATGCAACCAATGTGAAAGGGCTTTGGGTTAAGATATTTGAAGAGTTGCTGCAAAGGTCATTGGATTGCGAAGAGAAGGGGAGCAATGGTGGAAGAAAGACAATGCCGCCATGGTAAGAAACATATTCTGTGAAGAACAATTAGAATTCTCCAAACAAGGTACATTACGCTCCTCCTTAACTTTGCCATAGGCTGAAGTTGTCTTTTATATCATCAAATACTTGACTTGTGAGGGTAGACACTCCACGATAATTGAAACAACTTAAGTTTATGAATCATCCTAGGCATCACAAAAAGATAAATATACCCAATTTCCAATTGAACATGCTTAGGAGAATCACTTAAGAGTACCAAAAAGGGAAATCAAAAGCTTTGTCCAACCACTATTTAATCCAATTAATTGTGCAAAAATATTTAAGAGACGAGGCCCAACATAACCTGGGATGACTTTTTAGCCATGTTTCAGCTACTTGATGAGGATGAACAAGAAGTGGTTGGTGAGCAACATGAGCAAGTGGTTGAGGGACAACATTATATAGCTGGAAAAAAAATGATGAAGAACAAACAAAGAATATTGAAGGACAAGAAGAAAGACTCGAGAGAAGGAGAAGGAAGCTGATTATAACACCTTCCTCAGAATCTCAAGGCAAGAAGAGAACAAAGGATGTTCCTTCTACATCTAGACCAAGGAAGAAGCAAAAATCTTATCTTCACAGGGCCCAAGGAGACAAGCTTAGACGATCAAGTGTAGGATCTATCTATTTAATTCAAATTGAGAGTGAGGAATCCCTTGAAGAAGACTTCAGTGAAGATGAGGGGTAAATTGCTAGCAACTTTGATGGAAATAACACCCCTTCCAGTTTTGAAGTTCCATCTTTTGGAGAAATGGGGCATTGGGGTACTCCACAAACTGCAGTAAACGAAGAAATGATGGAAGTTAAACGCACTAATAGAAAAATGACTACAGAGGAAAGAGAAACCCCTGAACAACAGGAACAAGAAGAAAATTAGAAATTATTGGATGCCGTTAGGGAAATAAAAACCCTTAAGGCAAGGATCAAACTGCTAGAGGCTAAAGAGAATGGATTAGATGCCTTGGCCAGGGTGGTAGAAGAAGAGAGTAGACATCTACAAGTCCTTGTAGTTCAACTTGCAGCAGAAAAATCTTCTATGGTTGTAGGAAGGGTAGAAAGGTCATTTTCATCTAAAGCCACTCAAATTGAGCAAACTTTCTCATCTATTGTAGTTCAGACAGAAGGGTTGAATCAAGATGAATTGTTTCTAAAAAGAGATGTTAAAATTCAAACATTATAGGTCCAATGGAATAATCAATTTAGCCTATTGAAGAAAGAAAATGAGGTTTTGAAGAAGGATAAGGAGAATGAAGCACAACTCATAATATTTAAAGAAAAGGTTGAGGATATGAGTCAACTAGCAGTACAAGTCATGAATTGTAGACAACCTACAAGGATCTATATTGTATATCTTGAAGAACAATGGGTAAAATTCTAGTTTATGACAACTTACTATGATCTTCCGAAATTGGTGAGTGATCCTCAATCTTTCTTTGAGTTATATAGCATTAGAGCTCTTGAAGATAAAAACCAGTTATGTGAGTTCTACATACACAATTATGTTGATCCCCATAATTTAGAGTGGAACCCTAATTTGTATTTGGGTGATGTATTGTTGAGAGCCTTTCCTTATTATCTTGTTAATGAGAAGAATAGAGGAAAGGAATTTGCTGATTACCATGAAAATAAAAAGGGAACCACATTTATGGTTAGAGGAGAGGCTACTCAGCCTGATATCATAGAACAAGAATGGGTGAAATTGATGAACATAAGAGAAGTAGCTGCTAGAACTAGGCAAGAGCAAATCGAGGTTCAAAATCAATATTCAACCTTAATACAACAATCCTATAATACCTACATAATCAGATGGAATGAATTGACTCGAGAGTTGAAAATGAACACTTTTCATGTTATAACTATAGGGCAGCACTCAACAGGGTCACCAAGTATATTGATGTTGCAAGAATAAAAAGGTTAAGTTGGATTGCTATAACCTACCAGCCCCCTCTTTTCTGGTTTCCTATTCCAGATTGGAGAGGAACTGAACAGTTTGATGCAACATCTGAAGAGAGGAAGTGGAGAAGGATATAAAACAACTTTGGATTTTCCCAAAGCAAGGATCAAATGTGGCAGAACCGGTTGCTTTCAGGTCCCTTTGCTCATTCATACAAAGGTTTAGGGTTGTTTGAGGACAAGCAACATGATTAGTTGGGGGTGTGATGAGCCATGGAAATGAGCGTTTTTATACCTACTATAACCTTTTTTTGTTTACCTCCCGATACTATTTCTCAGCACACAAAGTTGGCTTTTGTACTTTCCCTACCACCTAGTACTCAATGAATATAATGCACATCTATTTATGTTTTATGGCTAAAATTGTTGTTTCATGAATTAAGCTTGCATCATATACTTTCACTATTGTTTTGGCCTTACTATTGATGTGGTATGTTTAGATAGTAGTAATAAATCATGAGTGCAGGGACACAATCAATACGTAGCAACTGGGTAAGCCAACCTGTAGCAAGAGGGCAGGCAAACCTGTAGCACTTGTAGCGGTTGATTCTTGCAACCCATAGCAACTACTGGATTGTCTGTTGCAGCCCATGGTAACTACTGGGTTGATGATAACAGCCCATAGCAACCTCCGATGGATCCCATAGCATCTGAAAAACTCAATTGACAAACAAATAACATCCTGTAGTAATTGAAGGCACAATTGGACAACCTGTAGCAACTGCATGACAGTTGTTCCAGCTTGTAGCCTAACCGAAACAGTTCAACTATGAAACTAAGTTGTTACACTTGATGAGCTGTGGCGGTTAGTCAAGTATGAAGATGGATTTCATGACGTGGAAAGGAGCATGATAAAAACCAAAGATGCCACCATTACTTCCTTCCCTATGGACTGCATTTCTCTACTATTGCAACTATGTAACAAAACTGCTCTGTTCTTTGCAGAAACCATCTGGTTTGTCATGTAGTTTAAATTAGCTAACTTCTTAGATTCTATTGTAACAATAAACCTGCCTCTTTTATTTAAGAAAAGTTCAGAAAACTTGAAAATGTTCACAGAACTTAGAAAAGAGTTAGAAGTACGAAATCATTGTTATTGTTGAAGCATAATATAAACTCTTTGTAATCTTTTCTATAACAATACCCACATTGTTACAAGATCTTTAATGCAAAAAGAATTGGTTTGACTTGAAGAGTAGTTGTGTTAAAGTTAAGGATTGGAATTTATCTCAGGAGGGTCCCCTTGCTAGGATTTGTGGTAAAGATCCTGAATTGTTAGTATAGTTCTTATTTATGTTGTGTGAGTAAGTATAGGTTCTATTTGAGTTATATGCATGTTCAGTTTCTTAGTTGATTTAGTAAGCATTTAATCTTTGTGTGATTGTTCTTAGTTCTTAAGGAATCTTCCAAAGCTATAAAGCAAACAATTTCATTTCCATTTCACCAAGTTTTCATTTCAATTACAACAAGTGTGATTTCCTTTCCAAACATTTTACTTTCATGCAATTTACTTAATGCAAGAGTGTTTCCTACAGGGAACCGATAGTCCTCAATCTCCGGAAAGAGTGAGTGTTGCATATACAATGTCGACATATTGCCAAGCTTATGGACCCCAAGTCGATAATTAATAGAATTAGCATAGTTGATAAAGCAAGTGACTGCCCCTCATAAGACGTCTGTCGGGTTGTATGCGAGAGATTGGTCATGTTAGTTTAATTGGTTGTTTGATTCTGCTCTACAAACTAATCAAACCTAGAGATGGATTGTATGGTTGTCTCTACCAAACCCTGAAGGTGAGGAGAGATCTACTATTGCCAAACCTATCTTTGATAGGAGCAATCTGACATTTATGGCCAATGTCTGGCTGGTATATATGCTCAGTAATCCATAGCTACAAATAACACGCAATATCCATCCAACCCAATAATAATGAGGCCCACTGAAGTAACTAGAATTGTAGAGCATCCTTACCATGGCTCCTTTTTAAGGGGTTTCCAATTGGCCCTCTTATATTTGAGTGGCAAAATATATCTCTTTGCATGGTGTAAACTAGCTCTCTTACATATTGCAAAAGGAATAATCATCTTTGCAGTATTAAAGCTGACCCTCGTATGGTGGAGGAAAACCGGTCACTTTAAAGGATTTGTGTGTTAATATCATACAACTAATTAGGCCAATGCAGCTATGGTTTGATATTTACAATACATATCTTCAGAATCTGAATTTCTGTGTGTTGTACATGTGAAGTTTTCAGATTTGGAAATAAACAAGAAATCATGTTGTGGATACTTCTGTTTTCTCCACCCATAGAAGTTCCAGAACATATTTGATTCAGCTACAAATATAGTAGAAAAACTGTATATGGCTAAGTAATATATGTAGTCCGTCATATTAGTATTGTTTTGGTTATCAACGTAATTACATATTCTAGTAGCTGACAAGTTATATGGTTAAAGATTGTACTGTCGGCCTTAGATAGTTCTGTAATAACTCTCGTGAGTATGTTTGGTTGTGTTAACTGACAACCCATAGGGTTTTCTTATTGTATAAATAGAAGGATACACATTGCGGAGAGGGTGTCGGTATTAGGTCCTCCCCGAACTTTATAAATTGTATCGAGGCTATCTTTTTGAATACAAAAATTGTTATTGTTCAGAGACACTGCTCTGCCTTTTTTTATGCAATTACTATTATGTGTATGCTGTTATCGGTAGTCTAATATCTCTATAATCATTCTACATTCTAGTGTCGTTCCTTTAAAGAACATTAGATCAATTTAAAGTCGGCTCAAAAGAGAAGCGCAATAAGGCACCCCATTATCTTATAATATCTATTTGCCAAACATAACTATGAATCACAATGACAAAAGTTATTACAATGGTACAAAGAGCTCAACATACGAGAAATAGTTTGTGCTATTGACTTGGAGCAAAGGCGGAGAAGAGGGCAACTTAATAGGGCAACACAGTAATGGAGGGGACCAAGAAGCTAAATGGTCTACTTGATTGGTGGAGTAACATTGAAGAAGATAAAAGCTGTAACCAACAACCCTTTCTAAATATTTATGAAGCGAAATATGAAGTACAAAGCAAAAGACAAAGCAAAAGCTTAAGGCTGAAGCGTAAGAAGTCACACCCATAGTCGGAGTCAAAATCAAGCAAGGGTTCAACTGGGACTGGTGAACCCTACAACACTTGCGAGTAAGGAGTGAGTAGAGATTACCATAGCCCTTTTGGGAGCAAGGAAGTGTGGACCTTGTTGACTAGGTTGGGTCGGATGGGGGGGAGTGGGGGGCAGGAGGCAGGGTGGTGTAGCAAGAGAATCATGTGGGAAGTCATGGGAAACCCAAACGACAAGTTGGAGAGAGTTGCATGGAAAAGGGCCTTGATGGCATGCAAGATAGAGTACAAATCCCTATCAAAGGAAGGGTCAAGCGTAGGGACGTGTTCGATAGTGCTAAGAGAGCATAGGAACGTCCAACACAGACCTTAAGGGGAAATTGTACTCGAATCACCTCGTCATAAGTAAACCACAACCAGAGCCATGGTTACCCCATCAATTCCATCCCCTGAAAAGCAAAAGTTGGCAGAGTTTGCCAGTGACGGATCCCTTATGACATTGAAGAACATGCATCGCCATTTGGTCTGCCAATCGACATACATATGAATGTATGTGATTACGATGTTTCCCAGCCACCCTTCAAGGCCTTTTGGGAATGCCTATTGATTAGTAACAAATGCACCAAGCTTAGAGAAAGCAACATGGAAAACACTCAAGTAGGTCTTTAAGAAAGAATTCAAACTCCTGAGGGATGACAATGGGATTGTTGTGGAAATCTTCAATACCTGGCAGCTGTGTTGCAGTGGTACACCTTTTTCCTAATGCCTCTTGTCTGGAGACCCTCCGGCACGAGGACGTCTTGAGCATGCCTGGAGGCACCCGTGGCCATGCCAGAAACTTCCGGCACGGCCACAGGCGCCTCCGAGACGCCTTTAGGCATGCCCGAGGGTTTTCCGCAGGGGATAAAACACGATCGATGGAAAATTTAAAAAAATTAAATGCTTGCAGAGTCGGGTTTGCTTGGTTTGCGTGAAGTTCGTGGATCGCAGGGAAAAGTTGCCACAGAAGGATTCAACGTAAAGAGGCAATAAAAGACACGAACATGTGGGATCATTAAAGCATATTTTATAATCCCACAAAAGCAGCGATTAAAATATGTCAATCAATCCTGTAAGTACAAGATGATTAACACGTACGCGGCCACCCACATTAATTTTTTTTAACTCGAACACGTGGCAATCAATCTATAGCTTTGGTGAAGTTCATGGTTTGCTTGAACCCGTTAAAATGTTAATTAAATTGCACAAGTTCGCGACTCAAGCCAAGTCATAGTATAGAGGGAGCCGCGAATTAAAAGTGAAACCAAGGTCCCCGATTTAATAATATTAAGTGGCCGTGATTTTATAAAATGTAAAGTGGCTGCGAACTTAGTAAATATAAAGTGAACCCTTATGACTTTTTAAGAAAATATTGGAGTGGCCATTATAGATTTAGGTTTTGATATGAATTTTCTTGAACTTAGGACTTAATAAACATTTTGAACTTTTGAGGTAATTAATGAACAAACATTATGTATTTTGAAGTGTTTTATTAAAAAATTGAGTAATATGCATTGTTTATATATATATATATATATATATATGTACTCATGACGTATCCAAATTAAGGTTCTAAAAAAATGGCGTACCCACGTACCCGTACCTGTACCCGTATCCAAACAACATAGCATGGCAGGGTAAACACGAGAATGTTCGTGCCTATAACAAAGGAATCAGAACTATTGGGTAGACTTGAAAAGGAACTTGACTACAACTTGAAGAAGCAATAGTTCATTGAAGGGTTGATACCCTAAATGTGGACGATGCAGGTGGCTCCACCCTTGTCTTACAAAGATGCATACAACAAAACTAGGGATTTTGAAATTGAGAAAAAGAAGTCATTGCGCTCGAAAAGATGCAATAAAGATGACCCTAACTCCAATGATGACATTGAACGTGGATCAATGTGAGCCTTGTGAAATGATATGTTTTGAAGGAAGGAACTCAAGGGAGATGGTAAGAACAAAGTGAAGGGTCTTTTGTGTGAGTTTTGTCAAGTTATAGGGCATTTAATCAAGGATTTCCCATACAATTTGCAGAATAAGAGTGGCCAAGCATTGTTCACACAAGGATAGCCATTGACACCACCCACCACGCTACCAAGGAACTATCGACGTGTCATTTCCCCCTTTTGATCGTGGAGCCATTGAAGACCCTTAGGCTTGATTTGTTTCCCAAGGGCTAAGGGAAAAAGAAAGAAGGGAAACACTTTGGGTTTCTTAAGAGCATTTGTAAAAGTACTTTATTATTATAAAATTCACTTGAGTTGTGGTCTTTTAATGGTCATGGGCGTCCAAGCCACTTAAGTGGATTATAAGGAGTGTTCTTTTTAATATTTGAAAAAGGACTTCCCTCCAAAATGAAACGCACCCCTTGGGGGAATTAATATAAAAGAGAGTGAAGGATCATTTGGAGGGGTTATCCTATTATGATATTTGAATTTTGTGGTCTAGGCATGAAAAGCTTAACCCAAGACTTGGAGATGAAAACCTTAAAGGCTAAAGAGGAATTAGGGACGAAACGCTCTCTAATTTCTGATTAGGGCAGCATCATTTCGGAAGCTGCAATTGAGCTTGAATATTCAAAATCTTAAAAAAAACACATTGTGAAGTGTGGTGAATACCTTGGGAGTGTGACGACTTGCTTTGGGAGTTCACACCAAAGGTTTTAGGGCTATTTATGGGCAGCAAGCCAGTTTGTTTGTTGAAGACCCCTTTAATTAGGGATGTGTTGGAATTCGTTTGTTGAAGAGCCCTTGTCCTAGGGTTGCGTGGATAAGGACATATTTATTTGCTGTTTTGAAGTTGGACAACCCCCTTGGGGTTTGTTTGCATCATTTTCTAGGGCTTGATTGCCCTAATTTGCAGATTTGAACATTGCATAATATTTCTATTATTTTATTATATTTTTTTCAATAATTATTGTTTCAAAACATGTTGGAAAAATGTATCTATATCAGCTGAATATTTGATAATTTTCCAGTAATTATTTGACCATAAAATAAGGTGATTTCAGGGTGGAAAAGCACCTATTTAATTCTTCAATTTTCCAGCCCTTGTGGCATCTAGGGTTTGAGGATTGAAATGCTCTTTTTATGCCCTATTCATCATTGAAAAAATTGTTGAATTATTGCTAGGGTTTGACATAATTATTTGCAGCAGTGTGAGGGTATGATCACTAGGGTTTGCAGTAAAAATAAAAAAATAATATATTGCAGTTAGGGTTTGGTCAAAGAAATAAGAATTCAGGGTTTTATCCTATTTTAGGATATTTCAGTGGTATCAGAGCCAATATCTTGGCTAGCCATGGGGTTCTCAAGATTGATTCATGCCTAAGAGTGAAAAAGAACCAAAGTGTTACCTTGGAAGCAAGAAGAAAGTTGCTGAAAATCTGTTTGAAGAATCAGAACAACAAATGGATAACTTGGAACAGCCAAGGAATGAAAGGGAAGATAGAGAAGACGAGAGGCTTGATAGGTACACACAAGCCCAAGAACAAATGACAATTATGGCGGAATTTGTCTGCACCATGAGAGAGATGAATGACAAACCATCCAATGGGCATGATAGTGCTTCAAAAAGTCACAACCTCACACATCAACCCACAAAGGGAAATGGAGGATCCACACGTAGGCTTAACTAGCCTACTTTTTTGCAAAGAGAAGAAGCCACTCCAGAAAGGGAGGAGCAGTCTACCTTACGAGATAGTTTGTTGGGGGATTTTGAGGAGTACATGACTTACCTTGCTCCTTTTAGGGAGCAAATGCAGTTGTTCGAGTTCAAATCTTGGAGGTATGGACAACAAAGAGGCAATAGGGCTGGCCAAGGACCTAGGGGCAACAACCAAGGGGAGCTCCGACATGCTTTGGGAAAGCTTTCGCTTTCTACTTTTGATGGATCTTCCAAGAGCTCAGCTAGGGCTTGGATTCAGAAGGTAAATACCTACCTTTCACTTAGACCTATGGTTGAAAAAGAGGCTATTCAGTTTGCCACCTTGCACTTAGAGGGAGTTGCCCTTGAGTTGTGGTATCATGGGTTAATTACTCAAGGACACCAACTCATATAGTCTTATGAGTTCGGAAAACGAATCACTGAGAGGTTTGATAGGGATGATCCGGAGCTTCATTTCAGAGAGTTGGCTTAATTGAGGCGAAGGGGTACAGTGGAGGAATGCGTGACATAATTTTAGAGACTTTTGGTCATGGTGACGGATGTTTCGGAGAGGAGATTGGTGGTTTTGTTCATGGAAGGGTTGGCTGATTCCATTCGGGGTTTGGTCAAGGATTTTGACCCACCTTCTCTTCAAGGAGTCGTTCGAAAGGCCTTTGATCTTGAGTCTTCAACTCCCCAAGGTAAAATTCTGTCCTTTGTTCTTCAAAAATCTAATTCTTTTGGGCCTTTTGGATAGCAAAAAGGCAATAGATGGGGGCAGCAAAATGACAATTCTTTTGAGCCACAAAAATCAAATCTTTTGGGGCAGCTAGGTAGACCAAACCAGCAGGGTTTGGGGCAGCAAAGGGAGCTGCCAAGATCGAACAATGAGACAAGAAACGAGCTAAAGAGGAAAAAACTTTGCTTCACTTGCAAAGATCCTTGGACACCGGGTCACCATTTCCGTGGGAAGGGGCAAGTGCACTACATTGAGGTACATTTGGAAAGAGAAGAAGAGGAAGAAGAGGAAGGGGCAGCCATTTATGAGGAGGAGCCTTTGGAGATCCTTGGAGGAGAGGACATGAGTGGCACTTTGGCTTCATTATCGGGAGCTCCTAGATACTAACCCTTTCATGTGAAGGGAATATTGAAAGGTAAGAGTGTTACTATTCTCATTGATAGTGGGGCCACCCACAATTTCTTTGATAGGAGTTTGATTGCTGCATGTGGACTTCAACCTATCAAATTCAAGGGATTTTGTGTGACTGTGGTGGATGGCTTCACCATCCCTTGTACCACCAATGTTTTCAAGCTTAGCATCATGTTGGGAACACACCCCATTGAGGATGACTTCTATGTGGTTGGCATTGGAGAGACCAACGTTGTCCTAGGCATCCAATGGTTGCACTCTCTTGGAGAGTACACACAAAATTACCAAACTAGGAGCTCAAATTCAATGTGGATGGGAAAGAGGTAATGTTGCATGGCTTGAGTGATAAGGCACCCCCAGAAGTGACCTGGAAAGTGATGGAAGGATCTTGCATGAGTGACCTTTGGTAGAGGCAACAAGGGCACCAAGGAAGGCTTTATTTTCTGAGTTGGGACAGCCACCTCTACTTGTAGAGCTTCATCATACACTTGGTTCGTTGAAGGGGTCAAAGGTTGGAAAGTATTGTTCTTCAAAAGAAGTCAACAAAGTGGCCAAAACTGAGTATGGGCAGCCACTAAGGTATGTGAAAGATCATTTAATTCCTTGTTTTATGAACTTTATGAATTCTGAAAATAAAGGTTCAAAACAAGTTTTTGAAAAGATTGAATTTCAGTTTGTGGAAAAAAGGTCTGAAATTTACATGGGGAAGAGGCCTGGGTTATAAAATTCTGAGTTTTTCATGAAAAAATTAGAATATCTCATGCCCAAGAAATTCTGGAAAAATTTATTCGTTTCAGCCTCTAGTGAATTCAGTAAAGGGGAAGATGGACCTTTGATTTACAAAAGAAAGTGGAACTTGGAAACTTAGGATCAGCCCTTCCAAGGCAAGATATCATGGCTCTTTGCGAACATGGTAAGTGCTCTACATGGTGTGAATTCTGTTTTGGGTTGAGTTTACATATACAAGGCAATTTGAAAGGGCACACTAGGAGGAAGACAACTCAGTTTGCAGATTGGAAGAGTGGTTGGGAAACCACAACAACTTCCCCCTTCAAGGGGATGGGGGAAAGAAAGAGGCGGCAAGAGACATGTATGGTAGAATCGTGGCAAGATTGGTCACACTTTTTTGAAGGTATAATTTCCAAATTCGCTAATATTAATTGTTGCAGAAAGGAGAGCAAACTATGCTTTTTGTTCATGAAGGGGACTTTAGAGTCCATTAAAGGTCATAAGGTGCACACATGGAGTAGAATGGACATGAGGGACAGTCATGGTACTCTTTTTCACCATGCTGCCCATGACAGTTCAAGCCCACTTGTGAGCTTAAAGACTCCCAGATGCATGGAAGTTGCTGATTTCAAGGTAACACCCCAAAAGGGTGAGTTGTGGTTGACCAAGTTCCTATGGAGGGGTCACAAGAGGTCTGATTTTTGCATACACAAGCAACCAATCACAAGGGAAATGGTTATGAGAACACTTGATGGTTGTCGGAAGGCAAAGGGTGGAGTTCAAGCATTGTGATGGAGTTTCCAGTTCTCCTAGATGGAAAAATTCTGAGTCTAGAGGCAATTTTTGAGGGTGTTAACAGCACGGGCAGCCCCCCTATGCCCTCTAAGGCATCCACACACATGTTTCCAGCCACTCCACATTTGGAGAAGTTGGTCAAGTATGCAAGCATGGGAAGAGAAGGGAGCCAACCTTGCATGGAACAAGAAGGAAGGAGGTCCTCCATTTTGACATATTTGTGTTTTGTGTAGGTATTGATAGGTGGACATTCAAGGGCCAGCCCTCCAGCAAACATCTTATTGGAACAAACTTTTCCAGCCACATAATGCTGCCATTTGTTAGAATTTTCATTTTATCATCATTTTTGTGGCATATCCGAGGTACATGACCTCAATGGAAAGGGAAAGGAAGGATAGGAGCTGTTGTTGTTCCATTTCTAGATTGATTAAGCAGCCAAGAGTCTTCAATTACAACATTAAAGGGCTTCATCAAGAGGTCTTCCTTCCATGGGAAGAATTGACGATTGAGTTTCACATGAAACCTATGGTTGGGACAGTCCATTGGTTGTTACAATTGCTTGAGGACAAACAATTTTGGGTAGGAAGGATTGTCATGTCCCCTTTTTGATCGTGGTGCCATTGAAGATTCTTAACCTTGATTCGTTTCCCAAGGGCCAAAGGAAAAAAAAGAAGGGAAACACTTTTGGTTTTTTAAGAGCATTTGTAAAAGTACTTTATTATTATAAAATTCACTTAAGTTGTGGTCTTTTAAGAGTCACGGGCGCCCAAGCCACTTAAGTGGATTATAACGAGTGTTCTTTTTGATATTTGAAAAAGGTCTTCCCTTCAAAATGGAAAGCACCCGTTGGGGGAATTGATATAAAAGAGAGTGGAGGATCATTTGGAGGGGTTATGCTATTATGATATTTGAATTTTGTGGTCTAGGCACGAAAAGCTTAACCCAAGATTTGGAGACGAAAACTTTCAAGGCTAAAGAAGAATTAGAGATGAAACCCCCTAATTTCTGATTAGGGAAGCATCATTTCAAAGGCTGCAATCGAGTTTGAATATCCACAAAGTTCAAAAATCCACATTGTAAAATGTGGCGAATTACCCTGGAAAGTGTGGCGACTTCTTTTGGGAGTTCACACTAAGGGTTTTAGTCCTGTTTATGGGCAGCGAACTAGTTTGTTTGTTGAAGTTCCCTTTAATTAGGGTTGTGTTGGAATTTGCTTGTTGAAGGCCCCTTATCCTAGGGTTGTGTGGATAAGGACATATTTATTTGCTGTTTTGTAGTTGGGCAGACCCCTTTTGGGGATTGTTTGCATCATTGTCTAGTGCTTGATTGGCCTAATTTGTAGATCTGAACATTGCATAATATTTTTATTATTTTATTAAATTTTTTCCAATAATTGTTGTTTCAAAACATGCTGGAAAAAGGTATTTATATCAGTTGAATATTTGATATTTTTTGGGTATTTATTTGACCATAAAATAAGGTGATTTTGGGGTGGAAAAACACCTATTTAATTCTGCAATTTTCCAGCCCTTGTGGCGTCTAGGGTTTAAGGATTGAAAGGCTCTTTTTATGCCCTATTCATCATTGAATTAATGGTTGAATTACTACTAGGGCTTGACATAATTATTTGCAGCAGTGTGTGAGGGTTTGATCACTAGGGTTTGCAGTAAAAATTAGAAAATAATATATTGCAGCTATGGTTTGGTCAAATAAATAAGAATTCAGGGTTTTATCCTATTTTAGGATACTTCAAGATGACAAAATAATAGTGGTGGTAGGAGTTGGATTTGGTATGACTTCAAAGGACAACCAATTGTACAGTGTTGGGAATGCAATTAGTGGGGCCATTTTGCAAGAACATGCTCTAACCAAACGACACAAAACTTCTTTAGATGGTGTGGACCTTTGGACCATAAGGATGGAAATTGTCCAAAGCAAGCTAATGTCAATATGATTGATGTAGTCGAGGGCAAGGAAGTTATGGAAATTACTTGAACATAATAAAAGAAAGACGATTACCCTGATCCACATACGAAGAAGGAAAGGTTGACTAAAGTAAGGTGTAAGTCGAGAGGGCCATGGTTGAAGATCGATGTTCGTTGAATGAACATACAAGCACAATGATGAGCAACTGGAGTTCGACAAAGCTATTAAACGACATGCCTTGTAGACCACTATATCTGTAAGAACAGGGGATTTGTTGCAAAGCATCCCAGAACTCAAGAATACTCTAACATCTATGATACAAGATATTAGTCGAACATGTAGCATACAATGGCGCATCGGACATTAGGTGGTGGGGAGAACAAAAAGCAGAAAAATAAACCCATAGTCGAGACCCCCTTGTTAGAACTTTGTTGGGGGACCAAGTGATCAATCCTATGCTCTTGACTATGAACCTAGCCCAAAAGCTGATAATTTTGAATATGAAAAATTTGAAAGCTGATAATTAAATACCTTTATGCCATGTTGATCTGCTCCTACCAGTTGGAATGTCAAAGGCCACGTAGTAAATATAAGAATATGCGTCTGGGAGAGGGTGGTAGTATCATGTCCTCCTTGAACTGTATGAATTTTATTGAGACTATATTTATGAATACAAATACTGCTATTGTTCTGATACTCTGGTCTGCCATGGTATGTTATGCAATTACTATTATGTGTATGCTGCTATTGGTAGTCTAGTATCTTTATAATCATTCTACAATATAGTATTAGCTAGTACATGAAATTAGAAAACATCAAGAACTTACAGTGGGAGGGACTCTCTACTTAAATACGGAAATTGTTCCAAAGATTGGTTGAACCATGGCTGTTAAGATTGTTAAGGAAATTTCCGAACGTGCTGCTATTTTCAGCAAGGAAATAATGTATACCTACTTCCATGATTCTGATATACTGAGAAGATCCTTCCCCAAGGTAGTCTTTACACTTGAAGGCCAATTTATGCACCAAACATATAAAGAATATAGGATTTTATAGACCAGCACTTTCATAGATACAAGAGTAAAAACCATAGTTTCTATGTTCGAAAAGTTCTGTTTGTTTGGAAGAGTAAAAGAGTTTGAAAGTTAAAGAAAGTGAGAAACGTTCGGTTACATTCAAATTTTTTTAAAATAAATAAAACTTTATACATATCTCTAAAAAATTGAATTATATATAATTTTAATTATAACATATAAGAGAGCACAATATAATAATATTGTAATATAACATAACTTATACTCCTTTCATACTTGAAAATATAATATGAATTATAAAATATGCTCTCTCCCTTTATTAATATAAATAAAGTGTATAAAGAAATTATTTCTTAAATAGCATTGACATTAGTGCTACCTTTGGGGAGAGGCACTAAGCGACAGATTGACATTAGTACAATCTCACATTCCAGATCAGTCCGACCCAGAGACACTATCCACAGTTCTCACAGATTTTATCAACATATCCATTTCGGCCCTGGCATCAAGGTATAGACCAGATCTTTGCAGAGGACTTTTCCTTCTAGGCAGAGGATTGGAGGACAAACCAGAGATCCTACCTCTTCTTCTTTGGGTCATACTTCTATCCGGAGCTTCTTCTCGTCGGCCTTGGATGCTAGGAGAGTTGGATCGAACTCTTGATGGACCCCCTCATGGTTCTTCCTTCTCGGGGTTCATTCTCGCGTTCATGATGTTTAGAGATTCTTGGGGGTTTCTCATTTATTCTGCTTCTTTCTTTGGATCTGAGTGTTGTTGCTCTTTGCCCTATTTTTTACTATTTCTTTTAACATTGTTTTTCTCGTCTTTGGAGACCATTTTTGTTTCCCACCCATTCCTGACATACTTTTGTAATCTGTAGTCCCGTTGACCTACCTTTGTGGTCATTCATTAGACATTAATATATTTATCTTTATCTTTATCTTTATGCACTGTCGCTTTATATTCATCTGGAACTCCAAGTTTCTCCATTTTGCTCCAAAGTTTACCTCTAGGGACCGTGTCAAATGCTTTTTTGAAGTCAACAAAGCAACACAAAGTTTCTTCGCCTTATGTATCCCATACTTTTTCAATCGTCTAAGAGTGATGCAATGATCAATAGTGGAGTGTTTTGGCCTAAACTCTGCTTGTCCTTTTGTTCTTTTACCCCATTTTTTCGCCCAGCTGCTAATTCTACGTTCTATCATGCTACCAAATATCTTTCCAAGGAGGGGATTCACCATGATAGTTCGGTAATTGGATGGATTATTGATATCCCCACTTTTATAGAGGGGTAATGACACTAGTTGTCCAATCTGCCAGAAAGCCTTCTTGAATGATGCCATTGAATATGCTTTTGATGTGTGGTGCAAGGGTTTTTAAGCCCCACTTTATATACTTAGCTTGTGGCCCATCCAACAAAGCAACAAATAGTTTCTTCTCCCTGTGTATCCCATACTTTTTTAATCAAGTGTCTAAGAGTGATGCAATGATCAGTAGTGGAGTGTTTCGGCTTAAACCCTGCTTGCCTTTTTGCTCTTTTACCCCATTTGTTTGCCCAGTTGCTAATTTTGCGTTCTATCATGCTACCAAATAGCTTTCCAAAGAGAGGATTCACCATGATAGTTCGGTAATTGGATGGATTATTGATATCCCCACTTTTATAGAGGGGTAATGACACTAGTTGTCCAATCTGCCGAAAAGCCTTCTTAAATGATGTAATTGAATATGCTTTTGATGTATGGTGCAAGGGTTTCTAAGCCCCACTTTAGATATTCAGCTTGCAGTCTATCTATGTCTTGTGCCTTACCCCATGCTAACCTCTTTATGCTTTGAGTGATATCCTTCATAGGAAAAAGCTTAGTTGTTTTGTTGATTACAGGAGGGTTATCTTTATCTTGAACTCTTTCATAGAGTAGCTTTGCATACTCTAGCCATTGGGTATCTGTAATATTGTTCTCCATTTGTTTTCTCTTTTGTTGTAGTTCTCTCCAAAAACCTTTGGGATTATGTTTTCCAAAGGAAATTAATTATTTTCGCCTTGTTGTCATGTAGCTTTCTTTTTTGGACTGGATGACTTATTCATAAGCCTTTTTGTTTTTTTGGTCATTCCAAGTCTTCTCAAAGTTCTTTTATCTGCCTTGAACTTTCAGCATACCATGAATTTGATTGAAAACTACTTGCACTTCCACTTTTAGGTCTACTTCTTTTGCATGCATATAGAGCCTTTTGAATTAAAGAAATCAGCATATTACTGTTTGTTGGACAACTGTTCATAGCTGAAGTATTATGCTTTGTTTCTGGAAAATGTTGTTGAGAATGATGTTCAAGGGCTGCTTTGAAGAGTTCTCAGTTCTTTTGAGTCATGAGGATTCTACCTTGAAGAGGTCTCTTCCCTTGTTTGTGGTGGTCTTGCCCTCCATGTTGGTGATTTATGTGCATTTTGAATTTTACATAAATTGGATTGGGGTCTGATTTCATCTCTATAGGGCAGTCCCCAACTTTGAGCTTCATCAATCTCAGGATAGAGCTTTGTGAACAAATAACATAGTCTACCACGCATTGACCGTTGTAAGTTTTGCAAGTGACCTTCCTTGAATTTGGCCATCCTCTCATGCCGTTGCATATAAACATGTCATACAAACTACATAATCCCAATAGTTTTATTAAATAGTATGTAACTGGCCCTTTCCATCTTGTGAATTCCTTTCCCAACGATGGTCTTCTTTTTCTAAGCATAATGGATTGTTTCTCATTCCTCCTTCATTTCTCAAATTAAGAGCTTGGTTGTTTGTTGTCTGGGCATTGAAGTCCCCTTTGACCAAGACTTCTCTTAAGCTGCTGAAAACTGAAATATCACTTTTTAGTGACACATAGGGGTCTTCACAATCTAACTTCCTTTTCTTATATGTTTTTGAGCCTCTCGGTGCAAAATAGCAAGCAACAATCCTAATTGTTAACTCGTTTTCTGTTATTTTCAGTCATATATATTTTTTGTTTGGGTCCTCTTTCTCCACTTTTATAATTCTGCACCATGTTTCTTTGATTAGAACTGTAACCCCTCCATGTCCTTTGCCACTTTCAGTCCTTTCGGTCTGAACCGATATTTTCTTATATCCTTCAAAATCTGGAACTTTGCAGCCTTCGTGTTCATGAGTCTCATTGAGAACGTTAATGTCTTTTCCCTTTGCTATGGGCCCAACCCAAGACCTCTTCTCCAAGGGTAACCTCTATACTTTTGACTTACCAAGGTCAAATGCTCTTGGGGGCCCCTGAGTCCCTATTTATTGTGTGTCATATGATGGCCGATTAGGGTTCTTCCATTCTGTACCCATGCCCATTTCCTTGCATGCCTTGCTGCTTTCACTTTTTCCCATTCTTTCCTTCTTTCTTCTTGTTGCATGGGGGTTAGATCTTCATCTAGGTAGATGTGTGTCCCTCTAAGAGACCTTTTGTTCTTTAATATCTTCTTCTTGTCTTCCATGTTTTTTATGATAACTCTTACATCTTTGTCCTTTCCTCCTATCAGTTTTCCCATTCTATTTGCTTGGAGAATAGGGCCTGTCCAATGTAGTTGGTCTACTAGGAAGTCCCTTGCTAATTTTTTGGTATTCTCATTCTCATTGTAGTCTTTCAATCCTTTAATGATGATGTTTGCAGTCCTCTCATGTCTATCATGTTCTTCTCTTATTTGCATTTTGAATTGTTTTTCTATTATCTCCCTTTGTTCGTCTGGAGGTCCTCTTACTATATGAACCCAAAACTTGGTCTCCTCATGTTGGACTCCCAAGTCACTTTCTTTTACTTCCGTATTTGCAATTGCCGATTGGGTGTCTTTTGTTTGTGGTGCATTCCCTCCTTTCCCTTTTGGCTTATTTTCCTCTGTTGTTTTCAGATAATTTAAAACTCGTTTTATAGCCATTAGCTCTTGCTGCCCTGTTTCCATGTTGTTTTATAAGTTTATGACTTGCGCCTTGAGTATTATATTCTCTCTTACACGTTGCCAATTAGTGTCTATGACCTCTTTCATCCTGTTGTTTTCGAATTGTTTCTTTGTTTCTAAGTCTTTGAGCCTCTTTTTCATGTTCATTAATTCATCAACATATAGCTTGGGTGACCATATTAGTGGCGTTGCCGTTGGGCTATATAATTCCTTGCTTTCTTGGTTCTCTTCATCTCTTTCACCTTTGTTTGCCGAATAAGTTTCAATTTCCTTTTGTCTGTTACCCACATACGCTTTTTTTCCATTCTCCTTGTTCTCCAGGACCCATCTACAGTTCTGTTGTGTATTATCGTTCTCTTGTTGTCTATGATGGGTGGATTGGGTAGACTATTTCATAGCCTACTTCGGTTCAGCTTTGTTCTTAAACAGTGTATTTAGTGTTTCTTTACCCCTTTCTTGTGCTTGTGCATTCTGGATTTTCAGCATTTTCTGCCTTGTGGAAGTGACTATTGAAGTGTTGTTGACTGTTATTGGTAGGATAACTGTTAGTTTTCTGCTCTTAGATTGTCTCAACTTTCAAGCTTACCTCCGCTTTAAAATACCTTTATATTGTTTTGCGTTAACATAGCGTAGTTTTTCACTAGTGTTTGATACACTAGTCTAATGATATCCCAACATATTTGATTGAATGTATGATTCCCATGCCCTTGTCATTCCATCCTTGTGCTAATATAGGTGATGTTGAATGAGGTCCCACAGGATTACCAAGCCTCCTTGAGGCATCATTCCCATCATTGGCCCTTGTGTTTGCATCCCTATATGAGATCTGCCTAGTTCCTTCCTATTGGTGACCATATGCTTCTCTTCCACTGAGGTTTCTTTGTTTTCAATTGATTTTATAGTCATTCCCAACAATGACGTGTTTTTTTACTATTAATATCTGTCATACTCTTACTAACTTACTGTTTTTTTTCTTTCATTCCTCAGGATTGCAGGTCTTAGTCTGACTTGGTATATTATAGTTATTAAAGATGCTTGGATTATAAAAGAGGCAAGGCAAAAAAATGGGGACAGAAAGTTCTCTTTTTGTGTGGGGAACTTGCCTTGGACCTGCGTTTTGCCTTTGTCTTGTCTACTCTTTTCTGGCTTGTATGTGCTTGTCTGTATGCTACCCGTTCTGCCCTGTGTTGATACAAACTGTCGCGCTACATTTTCCCTGTATTTTGTTGTTATACCTTGTGTTTAGTCGTTAAGTCATGCGTTCTCGCCCTAAACCCTGCATTAAGCCTTGTTGTTAAGCCCTGCGTTCTCGCCATACATTTTGCTTTTGTTTGGTTAGATTCTAAAAAAATATATCTTTCCTTGTATCACGCTTGTGTCATTCCCACATCAAAATCATGCCTATTGAATTGAATTGAACCCAATGCAGAGAGAAGAAAAAAAGGGATATGGCTTTAGACAGATGGAACGGTTTAAAGGATTTCAGGGTTTAATGGATTTAAATGTTATGGTGGAAGCATATATGAAATGATAGGGATGAAAGATATAATCAGATTATTATGAGACAAGGAGAAACAAATCAAACAATAGACACCTTGCTAGAATTGTAAGTTGCAAGGTTATATGATGCGATACTTCTATACAAAAATTTGAGAGGTTAGATGTGTTACCAGATGTCTAACCGCTATTGTATTTCCTATTTGATTGCAGCCTATCCAAACAATGGAAGAATACAAGTGTGGAAGATGAAGAGGTGATTGATTCATTAGTTAAATGACAACCACTCACTTTGTGACTCTTCATATTTCTCGTTTTGTCATTTTCTATAAATGATGGTGCATTGCTGAAGAGGACAGTGTTGACACTATCAGAGTTTTTGGGAATCAACAAAGAGGAGTTAGGAATTATGTTGCAGCTATGCTGAATGAAATGAAGACTTCCATCCCATGTGCATTGCTTCTTGGATGATCATCCTATTGACTGCTTGTGTTTGTCCATCAATTTAAGGATGGAATGCGGTAGACTTGTTCACTTTGTGTCCATCCTAGACCAAAGCGCTTTTAAGAAATTGCTCAAGAATCTTGTAGCCCTATTAGAGATGACAGTAGTTGGCAATCCTAATTGGATCAGACATGTTGAGATTGATTTCTTACAAGGTGTGAGAATTGTCATCTTTGAGAATCTATCTACTATATAAAGACAATCATTACCATGCTTGGTAGTTAGGGTAGCTTGAAAGAAAGTCCATGGAAATGGATTCCCAATGTCTCGTTGGAACCAACAAAAATGTGTACACACCCTGTTTCTTGTTGACTGGTTTGAGTCTTGACAATGGCACACGAGGTACAAGATTTGATTTATTTGGCAACATTTGATCTGAGGCGTGGCCAAAAGAAGTACTTCTACAATACTGCAAGGGTGTTTTCAACTCCAAAGTGTCATGCATACTTGTTGAAATGAGCCTGCCATTTTAGTTTCTATTGCTCTTCCTTGTGTGATACATACGATTGTCCAAGGTGGTATTAGAGTCCATCTTGAAAGTCGAAATCCGAAATTTACTTACCGCTATGCAAAGCTTTATAATTTTTTGCGAAGTTTAAATTAAATGTATACAATACTGCCAAGTGTTAGTTTCATGTCCAAATGGAGAGGTTGATGTATACATGTGTCAACTACAGTGAGGAGAGCTTGACTTGGAGGTCAACTCAAATAATTAGCTATTGGATTCGCTTGTCCCTTCTTATGCTTGATGTTCAAATGGGACTATTGATGATAGGAAGACCATTTTTGATAACATTCTCTCTGCAATTAGTTCTGTCTACACGAGTGGTAGCACCTTGTAATCTTTGTGGGTCACAATTTTTTTTTTGCAATACATAGTGTTTCTAGTGCTTATATGCCTGAACAATGGCGTAAAGCTCATAGCCATGTGGGATATCTCCTTATTATGGAAATGAATGCTTCACTATGGTAAGTGATTGGATGACCACATTTAATGTGGATTGCTCCAAGCGCATACTCAAATGCATCAGTGTCTATTTAAAATGGTTGTTGAAGAAAAGGTAACACAAACTATGGCAAGGAACAAAATTTACATTTCAATTTTTTAAATGCTTTTTGTTGTGTGACTGATAGGGGCAACCATAGATGGAATAACTGGCGAGTAATTGCCGGTTGGTCAATTACTCGCCGATAATTCCTAGCGGCAAATAACCGCCATTCGAAACTGTTGGCAGTTAAAAAAAAATAAACCGGCGAGTAACTGCTGGTTACTTGCCGGTTTTGCGTTTCGTAGAACCCACGTGAATACCCATGCAAAACCGCTAGAAAACCACGAGTTTCCCTCCAAACACTAAAAAATTCGAAAAAAATGCAGAATCCAGCCTTATGCAACACACCTCACATTTCACTCGCATAAGATTTGGAGCATTCAAAGGCGGATTGAGGAGAATTGAGCAAAAAAATTTCCAAGTTAGTGCATTTTTTTTGTTAACTTTCCAAGCATGTAAAGGAATTATAATTTTATTGAAAACATGTTTGATAAATATTTATGATGCTTAGTATACAAATTTGATGCATTCCATTTTAATTTCATGCATTTCATCAAATTTCATCAATTTATTTATTTTTTATTTTTTTAAATTTCTAAGCATGTAAAGGAATTGTAATTTAATTAAATACATGTTTGATAAATATTTTTGATGCTTAATATACAAATTTGATGTATTCCGTTTTAATTTCATTCATTTCGTTGAATTTCATGCATTCCGTTAAATTTTTGTGTTTATTATTTATTTAAAATTGTTGTTTATTATTCTGTTAAATAACTGTGATAGATTATATTTATAATTTGTTCATTAAAATTGTAAATCATAAATGTATTTTAGTTTCCGTTTTATAGTTTATAATTATCATTTATTTATTGTATTTTAATAATTTTTATTGAATCTTTTTATTTTTTAATTTTTTTATGTTGTTTTTAACATGTTTGCGCTTTGCAGGTTATCCATTAGAAAACAATGGCATCCAGTAGTGCATTAGGTTCAAATTCAGTCAATGGTAGCGAATCGGCTCACCCTCATGCTTGCACCGGTGCATGGAAGTATGCCACGCGGGTTGGATCGTCCCAGACGATTTCAATTTGCAACTTTTGCTCGAAGAGGATGTCATGGAACATCAATCGCATGAAGTACTATCTTTCATGCATTCTTTGTCACAACGTTGCGTCTTGTCCCAATGTCATTGAAGAGGCAAAACAAGATATGATGACAAAGCTTGCATCATTGGATGAAAAGAAACTAGAGAGGGCAAGGATGCAAGCAACTCTAACAATGACCATTGGTGCCACATCAACAGAGGAAGAAGCGACAATGATGATAGGAATTGTGGGCTCTAGTCGTGGTCCATGCAAGCGCCATGACACATCTGCACCGACTTCGTCTCATTTACACTCCTTTTTTGTGTCTAGAAACACACCTGGAGTACAACCTTCACTCCAAACTAGAGGATGAAACAAGCAAGCACATGCAGAAGCAAATAAAACATGCACAAATTTTTGGTATTTCAACAAACCTTCCCTTCAACATGGCGAGGAGCATGTACTGAAAATATTTGGTTACAATTTTGATAGTTGCAGGTAAAGGGTACAAGGCACTCTCTTCAAAAGATTTGAGTGGGAAGTTGCTCAAGAATGCAATTGAAGATGCAAAGGTGATTGTCGAAGATCAGAAGTTGTGTAAATTTGGATGCACCATTTTTTCTGATAGATAGACAGATGGAAATAACCGCACCCTCATCAACTTTCTGGCGTCTTCCAATGGTGAGCTAGTATTTTTGAAGTCTATTGATGCATCAAGTAAAATTAAAAATTCAAAAACTTTTAGCTTGATGGTAGAGGAGGTTGTCTCAGAGGTGGGTATCGAGAATGTTGTCCAAATTATCATAGACAATGCAACAGCGTATGTGGCGGCCGGGAGACTTCTTAGGGAGAGACATCCATCTTTTTTTTGGACACCTTGTGCGGCATATTGCCTTGACCTCTTTTGGAAGACAAACAAATTTGATAGGGTGCGACCAATTGTAGAAGAAGCTAGAGAAATAACTAAATATATCTACAATCACTTTTGGGTTCTCAGCCTGATGAGAGAGCACACCAAGGGAAAAGAGTTTGTTCGAGCAAGGATCACTAGGTTTACAATGAACTTTCTTACATTTGCAAAGTATTTGTAGTTTGTTGACTCTTTTGAAACAGATGTTTGTCTCTCAAGCATGGATGGAGTCATTTTATTCCAAGAACGTTGATGGAGTGAAGGTTTTGAAGACAGTTTTTAGTGAGGCCTTCGAAACTAGAGCTACAGAGATTGTCAGGGTAACTTGAAATTGCAATTTAAATTTCAATTTGTTTCTTTTGTTTTCAATTTTTTAAACTTAAAGTATTTATTTTATAATTTATTTATAAGTTTGTAACACTAACTTTAATTTGTTTGTTACTTTGTAGTTGTTGGAGCCTTTGGTGAAGGTTTTGTGATTGATGGATCGAGAGTAAAATCCAATGGGATATATTTATGAGGCCATGGATAGGCCAGAAAGACAGTTCAAAATTATTATACAAGGAATGTGCCAGATTTGATCTCATTTGGGAGTTGATTGATTGGAGGTGGAACATTAACTCCATCAACCCATCCATGCAGTGGGGTACTACCTTAACCCCAAGTTTTTCTACTCTGATGGCTTCACAAATGCTAATGGAGAGATAATGGAGGGGCTTTCAACATGCATTGAGAGTATGTCCCCTGACGTTGAGTTGAGGGACCTCATTATTGCAGAGTTGCAGAACTACAAGCAGGAAGGGGAAGGATCTTTTCTTTAGCACTAGTTATCCGAGAGAGAGCCACACAGTCACCAGGTAATACAAAATGAAGTCTTTACTTGTACCTTACCAATTATATATTTACAAATTTATAATTATTAATTTCTTACAAAGTTTTGAATATCTTGTTTACAGGGTCGTGGTGGGAAGATTGTGGTGGAAATACCCCAAATCTTCAAAGGCTAGCCCTCTAGATTTTATCTTATCCTTGTAGCGCTTCTAGATGTGAGCGCAATTGAAATTTTTTTTGACTCCATTCACATGAAGAAGCAGAACAAGTTGAGCCAACAACACTTCAATGACTTGGTTTTTGTGCAATACAACCTTCAACTTCGCACAAAGAAATTGGAGAATGCATCAGAGGAGCCTATCGATCTAGATGAGATCGATCCTTACAATGATTGGATTTCACAGGAGGTCCCCATGTTCACAGAGGAGGAGATTGCTGATTTCGAGAGGCAAGCTATGGAGAGTGCAACTGAAGCAGGAGGAGAGATTGGATTGGAGGCATACTTGAAGATGAGGCAGATGTAGAGGTGGAGCCACAGGGATAGGTGCAACCTTCTAAACAGAGCGAGACAGGTTAGCCGAGTGCAAGGACTAGAGTTTCTTAGCCTCCCTTATTTTTCCAAAGAGCAGATAGAGAAAATTATAGATTACTGTATTTGTACTTGTAGTCTTGTAAATTCTTGTATAAGACTATAAGTCTATAAGTATTATTGTAGTTTGTAACTTTGTAGTTTGTGACTTTGTTGTATTTGCATGATTATGCGATTTTGTACATTCTATGTATTCAAATCTAATAAAAAACACTTTCCCTATGTTTTACAGACTCATTCCATCTATTTTATATTTGTAATTTCTAAAAAAAATGTTATTTTTATAAATTCAAGTATTTTTTGCCTTTGTTGGTTATTGTCAGTTATTCGATCTAGTGGGTCGAATAACAACTAGTTACCCATTTTGGGCCCTTGGCGAGTACTCGCCCCAACCGATTATGCGAACTATGGGGGGCAACCTTTAGTAACTTGATTTAAATGTCAAGCTACATGAGAGAATCCAAGTACAAATCTGCTATAGAAGTTTGCTAATCCCAAGAACATATGAATCTCTATGAGATTCTTTGGTGTAGGCCATTCTTGGATGACGTGGATATTTGTTGGGTCCACATGAACTCTTTGCATGTCCACAATGTATCATAGATACAAGATCTCCCGCATGGCAAACAAACTCTTCTCCATGTTAGCATATAAATTTCGCTGTTGCAAAGTCTGAAGCACTTGTTGAATATTGTGCCAATGTTCATCCCATGTTTTGTTGGGGATTAGGATGTAATCAACGTGGACTACAACAAATGAAGTTGTGAATAGTTGCAGGATGTCATTCATCATCCACATGAATGTTGTAGGTGCATTAGTTAAGCCAAAGGGCATAATCAACCACTTGAAAAAACCTTTGTTGGCTTTGAAGGCTATCTTCCAGATGTTTGAGGGCTCAACATGGATCTGAGGTTACCTAGACTTGAGATCAATTGTGGTCAATACTTTAGCACCGCGAAGTTGGTCCAAAAGGTCCTCTATCTTGAGAAGAGGGAAGCAATTCTTTAATGTAGTCTTGTCGAGAGTTTTGTAATTGTTGCACAACCTTCATATGCCATCCTTTGGCACTAGCACAATGGCGCTGCCACAAGGCAATGAGCTTGGCCTGTTGTCTCCATCCACAAGTTCATGGATGCCCCGCTTAATCTTTTCATTCTCGAGAAGTATTCTGCAGTATAAAGATGTATTAGGTAGAGATTGTCTTGGAATCAAATAAATATTGTTGTTTACTATGCAATGCATTAGAACTTTTTTAATTCATTGAAATATATCCTTGTATTCTTCCAACATGTTCAATTGTTGTGGATTCGTTGAAGGAATCGTGGTATGAGTTTGAGCTGCGAGGATGGTCTTATGTTAAGGTTTGGCCATTAGGAGTACAATTTTTATACTAGAACTAACTAGCTTTTTGTACTATTTGGCACTAATGAGTGAAAACTTAGAAACTACTTATGGTATGTACTATCTCTTGTCACCAACATCTATGATAACATTGCTAGGATTTGCTTCATAGTTTGCATGCCGAAGAAAAAGATAAGGTTGCCCAAGTAAACATTACATACCTCTAATGGCACTACAACACAAAGGACACTATCTTGGAAAGCCCTGATTTTGTCACTAGGTGACATTGCTGAGTGACACATTTCTCAAATCCCAAGTTGAACCATCCAGTGATGTATGGTTGTGGGTGAGGCTTTAGTGACAAGTTCAATCTTTGAATTGCTTTAGGAAAAATCAGGGTCCTCTGATTTTTGTTGTCAATGATGCAGTGTAATGGTTTTCTATTGACCCACATTTGAGAGTGGAACAATCTTTCTGCTTTCTTTGAATCTGGATTGGGGGAAGAAGCAATGTTTGTGGTGCCTACCATAGTATTAGGATCAGTTTCCGTGATATGTTTACCTTTGTCAAGTGTCACAGTGATAAGTACTTGCTATTTCGATTTGTGCAATTATGGATTTCTTTGAACGACACCCTTTAGCTCGACTGTTGGTAATTGTGAATTGTGCACCACTTGCCAGTTTTGGATTTCTTGTTTTGATCATTAGATGGTATTTTATTCTTCTGAGGATGGTGCGAAGTGCCATTCCCCTATTTAGGATATTGCTTAATCCCAAACTTGAAATTCTTAGACTTTGCATTTGTCATGAGATTTGGAATCGTTTTTTGACTTAGGTTTTGCATCGAACTTGCAAGAAAATTTGTAGGCTTCTCCTAGAGAGGAGATATGGAGAAAATCTATGCTTGATTGGATGTATGGTCTCAAACTTGACCTACATTTCAAAACGAGTTTTCTTTGGATTGTCAAAACATTCAATTTGGAAACTGTTGATATTTTTGTCCCAAAAATGTTAAAATGTCAAGTACCCTAAGGGAGACCCATTAATCTTTTGGAAAAATGCTTTAAAATGACTTAGAACACTCAAATCCCTAAGCTTGGCAGAAATCGAAGATCTAGGTGCAATTTGCAACTTGCTACCCACCAAAAATGTTGATATTTTTGTTCCAAAAATGTCAAGTACCCTAAGGGAGACCCATTAACTTTTTGGAAAAATGCCTTAAAATGACCTAGGACACTCATTTCCGTAAGCCTGACAGAAACTGGAGATCTAGGTGCACTTTGCAACTTGCAAATTGCATCCAGACCTCCGCTTCCCGCTAAACTCAGCCAACGGAAACCGGAGATTGGAATGCAATTTACAACTTGCAAATTGCTTCCCAACCTCGGCTTTCCACACAACTCATGCCTCACAGAAACCGGAACCCCGCTCGCAATTTGCAACTTTCAAAGTCGCAAATGAAGTTTCGCTTCCCGTAAATCACATACCTTGCGGAAATTGGAGATTGGAATGCACTTTGCAACTTGCAAACTTGCAAATTGCTTCCCAACCCCCGCTTCCCACGCATCACTCCAATCGAAAACCGGAACTCCGATTGCAATTTGCAACTTGCAAAGTTGCAAATTATAACTCGAGTTCTACTTGCCATCGACTATCCTTCCTACGGAATCTGGAACTCCAGTTGCAAATTGCAACTTGCAAAGTTGCGAATTGTGCCTCGAGTTCTGCCTTCCCATTTTCAAAGAACCAAGCCATCTCGCGGAAGCGGAGGTCAAGGTGCAAATTGCAAATTTGTAAAGTTGGTCTCGGACTCTAGATTTCCGAACAACCACTGACTTAGGAGCATTTATTGCAACAGTTATATATAAATCTAATTAGGGTTAATGAAATTCATTGTTAATTTGTGAACTAGCGACTTCGAGCCACGCATTTGACCTTGCAAGCCACACAACCACGCATTCATGCCATGACTCCATTGTTTCCCACCTGCATGGTATTCCTCAATCCGTTTGTGTTTTCTAGCTATCGTTTTCGTCTACCAAGCTAAGATAGGTTGATTTTTTTCGCGTTTTCTTCCTATCTAGTTTTAAATTTTAGGGGTTTTTGTTGCTTAAAAGCGTTGATTAGGGTTTTAGCTTGACTACTTAGTGTCGTCTCAGAGAATCATCGAGTCATTTCCAAGCATTGTCTAGCCATTAGGAATCTAGGATTTTCAAAAAACCATACAAACGAGTCGAATATTCCCTTGATGATTCCCTACACAGCCCCCACAGACTTTTCACTTGCCAAAACAATTCCAAAACCCATGGGATTTCTACCTGCAATTGCAACCTCACAACTCCACAGACTTTTTCAATGCACAAAGCAATTCCAATCTCCGTCGGAGTTTTCATTGGAGATTGCAAGTGTGTTTTGCAACTACCATCTCTGCTAGAGATTTTCCCTGCAATAGCAACCCCAATCTTCACCAGAGCTTTCCCCTGTGTTTTGCACCTTCAAATCCCACCAAATTTTCAGTTGGTTCTCCCCTAGCAAATTCTCCAGAATCCATGTCTGGAAAAGAGATGAAATTCAAATCCAAGGGACCGATGTCCCACTCAACGTGGAATCCAACACAAACGAGATAACAGACACAGACTTAGGTCACATTGACCTAGGTGATTTCTGGGCTAGAGTAAATGTCGAATTCAAAAATGATTAGATTCAGAGCATTTATGACTATGCACTGCCCCAGGCAGCAGCCTTCCCCCTGTTAGTGCAGAGCCTTGAGCTGGTGTTCACATTGGCAAAGCACTATGATTCTGAGAAGAGAGAAGTGCTGAACGAGAAAGGAGAAATAATTCTAAACCTGGACCCAGACTTTATAGACTCAGTGTTCCTGATACCTGAATATGAGAGTTATCTTGATATAACTTCTGAATCATCAAAGAAATTCTATTAGGACAACAACACTGGATGTCAAAGGGTAATGAATAAGTAATGGCGAAAGGCCTCTAGGGCCACATCCATAAGATTGCCCAAAACATTGGCAAGAATAGATTTCAGGGATGAAGTGGGTGATCTAATCATACTACTACATAGAATCATCGGGTACCTCGATGCAATGAACTTCCAAGACTGGATGTACCGATGCATATGGGTATTCCACCAAAACAAGCAGTACATCCACTGAGCACAACTAATAAGTGACTCCATCCACGAGCAGTTGATGGAAGTCCATAATACAGGGAAGTTCTATATGACTTCTTATCTAGTCTACATATTAGCCAAGAGGAGAGCCTTTCCAGAATTGAATACAATAGTTGACCAAGCAAACAAAGTTATCAATTATTACCTTGACCTCACTCTTGAGGCAAGTAGGCAACACTTTAGAAGAGTAAATGATGCATTCATCTACTACATCATAGTCATGTTTGACAAAGAGTTGGAGAAGAAGAGATTCTCTGACGTTACCACTTCAAAGATTACCAACTGGGGATCTAATTTCATCCAATTCCCCACATACTCATACATCAGAGTAAGGGGATTCAACGGTTGTCCTTACACCCTCCCGAGGCATGTAAGCGACAAATGGGCTTTTAATGGAACTTGTAAGGCAACTAGTTGAGACTCACAAGTTGTTATCTAGCAAACACAAGGTGGGAATCCATTTCTCCATTAGCATAGGTAGGTATACATGCCCTTCCTTATCCAAAGCCAAGTGTGCAGACGTTGAAATGACTCAAATGACCTTGAGGGCGTTGGAGGTAAGGCCATTTTATGATGTAAATGGCAACATTACTAGTGCATTGGGGATCTCAACATATTCCCATGTCCCCTACTATGAAGACTAATATGAGGACTTGCAAGATGAAGAACACTGAAAGACTATTCCAGGATGACTCTGGATCAGATCAAGGCTTTTAACATGGCACCAGTCCTCGAGGACTTGGTAGATGATAAATCCCCAGTAGAAAAGGTCTACTATGATAATATGATCTATGCTCAACCCCTTCCAGCAGTAAGGTGGTCCATTCTTGAGTCTTTCTCATTAATGGATAGAACCACCAAGGTAATAAATAGAACAATCAATAGGCTTAGGAAAAAGGGGGATAAAGTGTTCAAGGAAACAATAAGCATCAGTGAGAAGCTAAGATAGCTCAAGGAGAAGGGAGTACCATCGACAACAAAAGGTTCTAGTTGTGGAACCCTCACAGAATAGGTAGATAGGCAAGTAATTTCCCACAAGATAAACCAAAAGTCAAAGGCCAAGAGAGGACAATCAAGTAGCCAAGGAGCAGCAATGGATCAATCAACAATGATTTCATTTGAAGGTACAACTGCTATTGAAACACCAATAGTTTCTACTCCTATTTCGGTCATAGTATCTACTCCCATCTCTGTTATAGTCCCTCCTATCTCTGTCATTCCATCAGCTTCAACGCCTCTTCTTGTCTCTACTCCACCTTCACCTCAAGTGATTGCCCCCGCCGTTTCCACCAGTTCACCTGTGTTAGTAAGTCCATTTTTGATAGTTCAATCAATTCAATTGGACACTCAGGTCTCACTTCCACTCCCCTCTTCTACAATTCCTCCCTCTTCCACAAATTCACTTCCTTCTTTTACAATTCCTTCCATCTCATCTCTAATCACCACTTCCACCCCGTTAATCACTAACACTACAGAACAGTGTATAGCCGCGGATTCAGTCATCCTAACTACAATCCCTCTGGGCATCCCAACCCTTGGGACAACTACTGCTTCATTTTCATCTTCCCTCACTTTCCCCTTTTCATCGACCTTGAGTGTCCCCATAACTTTGATTGATTCATTCATGGCTCTGGATTCCACACTCCCACAGGTTCCCCTTTTCCAACTCCTTGTGCCTACTCCTCCATTGGTATCACTTCCATCTCCCACACCCCCTCGTAGGCACATCCGTTTCCACTGCACCCATTCTTCCCATTTCCACAATAACCCTAACCCCCACAAAGGAGGTAGAGATAGAGCAAGTCATTGATACAAATGTAGCCACTCAACCTACAGATGGGGAAGAGGTTGCCGAGACATCTACCAAACACTCAACAACCATATCAGTGAAGGATACAACACTTGTCACCGTGACCTCTAGTGCAGCAACTTCAGCTGCAGATTCACAGTTGGCAGTACTAGGGCAACAAGATGCTACTCCTAGTTGGCTAGTACAGACAGTGGGGAAGAAACATAAACAGATGCTGTTCCCAAACACACTTGATTTTGGCCTCACAGATGCATTTAAAAAATCTAAGACAACTCCCATAACCATATCAAGAATATTGTATGATTCAGCAGGGGAGAAGTATGTAGAGATTGCAGTCCTCCCACCAGACAAACAGAAAGAAGATATAGTGGTGGGGGATTACCAAATATCAAAGGTTCACCTTGGTCATCCTACAAGAGAGGGATTGAAACATGATGTTCAATCTAGCATTAACTCTCTTTTCGAGAAAATGGATAGTGACAAGGTCACTAAGGACAAATTGAAAAATAAGGTTGAACAATTGACGACTGCATTAAAGAAGTTCATCGAGCCCGCTGCCCAACCAACACAATCTATTACCTAGATCTCAGACTAAGAAACACTTGATGCAGTAACAAAGATTGGCAACATGGGAAGGGCTACAAAGGATTGGGTAGAGGAGCTGATTTCAAAGGGAAACAGAGTCATTGAATTAGTAATGGACCACTATAAAACTCTGAAAGAGAGACGGACAACTTTGAGAGAACAAATAAGCAAGTATCAGGAAGAGATAGAAAGATTGAACCTTTTCTATCCAAAGTTGACAGCTGTGGATACAATTGAAACTGATAGCCTCATTGCAGAAAAAATACTGAAAAATGATGCATAGCAAGAGGAATTGGACAGAGCAGCGTAGTTCAAAATAAGAATACTCAGAGAGTATCAATAAAGCTAAGGCTACACATGACAAGGCCACAAATATGCTATATGACATTGAAAATTTGTTGAATAAATTGTCATGTCAGCCACAAATCATCAAAACCAGATCCTTTTAGCTTAGGAAATTCAAGATAAGTTCAAAGGAGTGGTCGAAGGAGAATCAACATGAGACAACATTCAGCTTAAGTTCCATGCACTATTTTATCAGGTACCATAATACATTGGATCAAATGTGGAAAGAAACTAAAGAATACAAGGTTGCACAAAGGGAATTCTCCGACACAATTGCAGAATGTGAAATAAGCCACCTATGCTCTTTTGGTCTAGATGAAGATCATATCCTAGAGATCTTCAAGAGTTTTGATGCATATATTGAAAAGACACAGACAAAGAAGGACAATGAGTCTTCAAAGGTTTTGGTTGTAGATTAATTCTTCCTATCAAAAACATTCTTTATATTGTATTTCCTTGTAAAAAATATTGTAAAGTTGCAGATTGTAAATTGCAACTATCATTTTGACAACTCTTTTGGGAAAGAGCCACTTGTAATTTCCATGTTCCTTTTTGACAGGTTGAAAGTTGTAAAAAACAAATTTGTAAATTGCACTTTCCTTTTTGACAAGTCTGAGTTGCTTAATTGCGAAAGCTCATATTGTAAAATGCATTTTCAATTTTGTTAAAATTTGTGACTTGAAAGTTGTAAAAGTCCCAATTTAAAATTACAAGTTAGGTTTTGCAAAAATAACCTAAAGTTATTTAAGAGCTATCTATTGTTCTAAATTTAAGTTCACCTTTTGGCGCCTCATTGCATGGAGAAACTACAGCAGGTCAACTGAAGAAGATGAAGGCTTTGCATGAAGAATCTCAAGTTTCCTCCACACCTCCAACAGTTTTGATCATGCACATCAGTTGCATGCTCTTTTTTCCACTTGTCTACCTTGCCAAGGATGCCATTACAGCTGAAGATCATGCCCCCTTGGCATGGAGTTTCAGATTTTGCATGCTCTTGAACTGGGCGTGGAGTTTTTGTTAACTACATCTCTTACAAGAGATTTTTTTGTATAAATATGGGTACTATGGCGTAGGCCATTTTTCTTTTTGCTATTAGGAAGATTATTATGCATTTTGAATAAATTATCTACATGTTGTAACCTGGAGAATGAGAATAGATTCAAGATTTGCCTTTCTTGTCTATGTTATCTTTGTGTATGCAAGGTTGTTTATCAATTTGTGGATGCTTTCATTCTTATGTCAGTCACAAAATTTGATTTGTGGTATTATTTTGCTCTTTTGAAAAATTGTTTGATAAAAAATAAAGAATCTTGTCCTTTGTATGAGGAATACCCAATATTACCTTTGGTTTCACATTTGTATGAGTTTGTCCTCCAATAAATTTCAATATATTTATTGTTTTGTTGTGTTCATTCAAAGCAAGCATTAAAATCCACTACGAATATTTGGTGCAATCGTCATTTTCAGTTTTGCAATTTCATTTTTAAAACTCTTTTGTACCAGTCAAACCTTAGTTTAGAAGCAAGATCACTAAGAAGCGGAATTTCCACATAAGCTAGTAGTTCATCAATTGCACCGAATTTAGTGAAAGGAAGCTGACCTTCGGAGGTTCACCTCAATTTGCCAAGGTCTTACAGCTTGGAGGTGATCCCATTGTATCATTAGATTTTCGCACAACAAGCTACGACATCAAGATGGGTGCAAAATCTATGTGATAACAGAAACCAAAGTGTGAAAGGTGTGTGTATTTTAGTAGTTTGATCACAACCTTGGTGCATTTGTGAAAATTGGATGTACATGTCATCATAGTTTCCAACAAGATAATAGGTAGTTTTTCAGGTTTCTACAAAACCATTCCAGGTATCCACAAAAGAGTAATCATCTTCATGGGAGTGCAATAGTTATCTGACCATTTATTTATAGTTAAAGAAATGTTCAAAAGAGCAAAGGTTATATTTTCTTTGTCAGATAATTGATTTATTGCGTAGTATGGTCAAATTAGATTCAACTAGTTATCTAAAGCATCTGCATCTATTTTACCTTTGAAAATAGGGATGTCTAGATTTACTTGTACCTTGTATGATTTTCGACCACTGAAAGGTCAATGTACTGGAAGGAATGTGAACATGCTTAAGAAGTTGAGGGAAGTTATGTACCCTGCTCTTTCACGTGCGTGGTGTTCTAAATCTTCTCGTTGCCTCTGCAAAACATCATCTATAATTTACTAAAGCATTTATAAAGTTAACATCTTTGAAGTTGATTTACTCATTTAAGGACGTGAAGGAAGGTATGATGAAGGGTCATTAGTTTAGAGCCCTGACTTTTGTAATCAGACCTCATATGAGTGGGCATATAAGAGAGAAGGATTCAAGTGGGAACTTCAATAGCACTAGGATATGATATGAAGTGTGTATTTTTTGATACCACTAAATTGGGGCCCAAGAGGTATCTGGGGGATAGACTCACTCAATGGTTTAAATGTGCAATGACAGAAGCATATGTGAAATGATAAAGGCTGAAAGATACAGTGAAAGTCTTATGAGACAAGGAGAAACAAATAGAACAATAGACACTGTGCTAGAACTGTAAGTTCCAAGGTTATATTATGCAATAGTTCTGTACAAAGATTTGAGAGATTGGATGCATTACTAGATGTTTAATCACTATTATATTTCCTATTCTATCTCTTCTTATTCAAAGAATGGAAGAATACACTAATATTCAAGTGTGGAAGACGAAGAGACGGGCGAATCGTTACGAGAATGGAAACTGCTCACTTCATGACTGTTCGGATTCCTCTTTTTTTGTTTTCTAGAAATGCTACTGCACTGCTATGGAGGACAGTGCTGACACTGTTAGAGTTATGTGGCATCAAGAAAGAGGAGTTAGGACTTCATGGTATGACCACATACGCTTTGGATGGTCTTGAAGCTGATGGTGAAGACGGCATATGGTGTAGAGTGCTGCCATTATACCACGATTCGTGGAAAGGCCCAGACTTCTAGATCATTTGGGCACTGATATATTCTTTAATTATATTCTTACCTATGAATGAGCTGTGATTATAAAAAACATGGTATTCAAATATATTAACTAAACTATTAATCATCAAAACTTTTCTCAAAAGCACTGCATCTAAGAGTAGTAAATTTCAAGGTTTACGACTTGAATTGGTGTATTCAATTTGGTTCAAGTGTTATTGAAATAAAAAACTCATGTAATATCTTTTGTATTCTGCAATTCCAGTTTTGCGATATCAAAATCCTTACTTATTGTTCTTTACAAAAGAGATTGTTTCTTGTTCTTGTGTTGTAAGATGACTGAATTTTTGTTGGCTTACTTCATGGATCACTGTTTAGAAAATTGAATTCTTTAATCCAGTACTTTGTTTTTTACATTGTTTAGTAATGTTTCAAATGTTGCAGTCTATAGATATTCTTATGGAGATGTTGAAACAAGATGGCTATGCGCCTGATATCTTTTGTGTGATGCAAGTGATGAGGTAAATCATTTTTTCTATACGAAAATGTTAGATACATTCAGCCCATGAAGTTTTAGAATAAGTCGCCAAATTGATTTTTGGTAGAAGTTGCATTCTTATGTTTTGGAGACATTATCAATGACTGTTTACATGCATGTTCAGGTTGACTTTGTAATTTTGTTTTAATATGCTTCAATCTTTTGAATTTATTTAAAGGCATGTTTGAAGATTCATAGGTCGCTTAATCTTCAAGAAATGTTTGTAAAGTATAGTTTAAATGTTTTATAATTTACTTTGATAGCATTTTCCATGATATATATTTTTCTTGCTCTAGTTTCAGGTTACATTTCCTCCAGTTGGATTATGTAAATTGTTAGCACGGCATAAATAACAGTTCATGATGCCAAGCATAATTTTTATGTGTGGTCATGTTTCTTTGAGCACTAATCTCAGCCTCAAATGTTAAGAGTGTTACTGGTTAGCCCAGTCTTTGCATACATTTGTGGATGTTGATGTCTTTATGCATCTTTCCCGCTGCCTCTTTTGATCTTTTGTCCCTTTGTATATCTTTCATCGGCTTTCAATACTCAATTGCATAGGCTGGGGTGTCCTTGTATATCTCTTTTGTTAGTTCTTTCTTGGACATGCATTAGGCACTTCTTATGGGGAATTTAACCATTGTACTTTTTTTAGCAACTTTGGTTCTGTTTGGTCACTAGTAGACATGTAGCAGTTCTTTTGGGCATATGCTTATATTAAAATTGGAAAAAAAATAATTCCCCCTTAAGTTCCTTTAATATGGCAACAATTGATTTCTCTTTCATGGAACCTCTTTTTTGGTCAATATTTTCAAAGTATTAGAACAACGAAGTAGTTTCTTCCAAAAATGGATAGAGTAAGCATATGTTTCTTTCACAATAGATACATGAAGTGACCAAGTCCCTGCAATCTAGTTCTTTGAAGATGCCATTGCTGGCCTCCTGTCATTGTTTCCTGCTTTGTCTTCATCGGCCACTTGATTCCTTGATGGGTCCGATTATTTGTCCATAGGTTTCGTGATTCAGGGTTTAACTGTTTTAGGTTTATTCATTGTTTTGTTTATGCTTCTTTAGTGCTTTGTACTTCGTTACTTTTCGTATCTGGATGTACTCTCCGAGTCCTACTGATCTATTTTTGATCATTTGTGGATATTAATATAACTTCTTTCTTTCTTTGTTTATGCTTGGTGGTGATATGTGAACAAACGATTTCCTTCAATGATGTTTGACTTGCAAAAGGCATTTAGGTAATGGAATGCTCCATATGCCTTTGCAACTAACTCCCTTCTGGTAGGTAAGATTTGCAATGCCTCTTTACATCCTTTTTATACTTCCAGAGTACAGGTAAGCATAAACCTGCATCAAAATTAAGGGAAAAGAGAAAAAATTATGAACTTCTTGTCATTACACCATGCAAAAATGATGTCGAATCTTTGCTCATCATTCCTTTACTCATCATTCCTCCCAGCTTTAAGTTGCTGGTCTCTCAGGAACAAAATTTGATTTCTGCCTGCAACTCATCAACATTAAACTTAGTGCTATAAATTTCTTAAACATATCAACATTACTGCACTGAAATCATTTTCCCAAAATAATGAGGAGATGCAAAATCTGATTTGAAACTTGTTCACACAAAAATATGCACAAAAAAGATCCAATCATCTTTCTATCTGCATTCATAACTTGCTATGTATAATACTATTTTTCAAAACAACTATGCTCTTAAAAAATAAACATAGAGCTCAAAATATTCAGAGATGAAAAAAATTGTAATATTCCAAATCGGAATCTTATGCAAGAATTTGGATTCCTTGGAAATCCCTTTTAAAAGAAAATTGATTTTAAACTTGAAAAAAAAATTTATATAATAAAATAAATTTAATTGAGAATTTCGAATAATAGATTATTTTAATCCTCAAGGGGTTTTGTCCTTGGGTTATTTGATAACAAGGGTTTTCATTCTTGAGATCAAGTTACGCAATTAAGAGGTTACGTCCTTAAGAGCATTTGTTGATGCTTGTACAAAGTTATATGTCTGAATATATTTTATTGGATGGCTTCTTCCAAAACAAAGGTGGAGTATTTATAGCGTCAAGCCTTCCATTAAAAAGATGTCTCCTCCCAAAAGTGGTGACTCTCCCAAATGTGGTGACTTTTCCAATGGCTCTTAGTAATTAATGAAATATATTAATGCTCCCTTAATGACAACGATTTCCTCCCTTGAGTGTGGCGCTCCCTTAATGACAACGATTTTCTTGAGCGTGGCACTTCTCTTTTAGTGCAGCAATTTAATGACAGGGATTTAATAGCAATGATTGAGCATATTGCAGCGATTTCCTTGAGGGTGATTTAATGACAACAAGTTTCTCATTTAATTCTAGCGATTTCCTTATTGGGGATATTACAGACCTCCATTCCTCAAATTGCTTGTCCTCAAGCAATTGTAAATTGAGATGTTCAAGAATTATTGCTCTTTCCCACGTGTCATCCTTGATTGGCAAATTTCGTGTAATGTCCCCTTCCTAGGCGACACATGGATGTGCAGTGGTTGGCCTATTATTTGGGTTTCCGTAGGTCAGCAAAGTGGTTAGGGGACCTATCCAGGGGTGGTGGAGCTTGGCAGAAAGCTTTACAGGCCATTCCAGACAGTTTGCGACAGTTTCCTATTTTTTAGGAAGGGTCCCTATTTTTTAGGGTTTGACTGGGAGTTGACCAAGAGGCATCAGGGGACCCCCATGACCATTTTGGGAGATTCGGTCACAGTTCCTATTTTTTAGGAGGTATCCCTATTTGTTAGGAGGGGACTGTCAGTTAGCCTGCCACATGGTGACCTCACCTTTATGGCACGAGCAACATCAATTTCAGTTACAGATGGCCAGATGATGAAAATTGAATAAAATAAGGTGATTTTTAATGTCACTTTATAATAATAAAGTATTAAAAGGACCCCCACCTAGTTGACATAAGGTTGTGTTAAAAAGGTGTCCCTTTTAATAATGATGTTGGACCTTCAACTTGGGCGCCCAACTTAGGAGTCTTCATGAATAAAAGAATCTTTCAAAGATTCTTATTTTTAATGCCTTTTGAACCCTAAAAGTGAGCGCCCGACTTGGGAGTTTCATAAAGTGAATTTGGATTCACTTTTTGGTCATTCTTTTGGCATTTTTTATTGAACCTTTTAGCAGATCTGAAATTTGAGGAAGAATTGCAGCAGCATTCAGTCCTTTGGGAATGGAAACTCTCAAGGATTATGGTGGATTGGACGACAACCCAGTTCATCTTTGTGGAGGGCCTACTTTGGGTCTTCGTTTAGGCATTATTGAACAAGTTTTAGGTGATCATATTGCAGATCTGAGCTTGCAGCAGTACTATATCAGCAATATCCTTCAAATCCTTCACATTCAGTTGCATGTAGAGCCTCTCCCAGGCCAATACTACCATTTGTATGCAATTTGCTTTGTAGATCCAGTTTCTACAATGAATATAATATGCAGATTTGATGGGTATGTGACTAAATCTCTTAGTTGGTGTTTTGTTGTTTATTAATTGCTTTCAATTCCCCTTTGTATTGGATCTTAGTTGCATGTACATCTTTTGCCATCTTTGGCAAAAACTACACATTTCAAGAAAACAAAAAAACCTCTTCTGCATCTTTTGTCTAGTTTATAAGATCACAATAAACAAAAAATATTCATAAAACAATCAAAAGACAAGAAAACAATTTATCTTTCAACAACAATTTTGAGTTAGAACCAACAGGGTTCCTACATTTTGCCAACGAACTAAATACTCTTTGATACTTCTATTTCTCAACCTCTTCCCACAGACAGTAAAATCAAACAGTCTGGGCAAATCCTCTAACATAATTCCTTTATATTAGTGTACAAACAATGCAGTTAACTCATGAAGATCATGCAACGTGGTCATTTTTACCTCTTCACTGCTACTCTATAGAGCATAATCAAACACATCGCAGAATATTCTCTCCAGGATCTTGAGTATGCCTGTTGTAAAACAATTTTTGATGCATTTCACTTCTAGCAATGCTTGTGATCAACCATCTAAAAATTGCTTGAAAGGAGACCAATTCTAGGGTGTTGGGTCTAATAAGTCTCAAAAGATTAAAGAGCTATTTGGTATTGTTTTGATAGAGTGTTCCTTACAATAAAATCCGTTTCTTAATATATATTTGGGTGAGCGCATTTAGTATGTTGGTGTCTTTATTTCGAGGGAAATGACCCTCATCTAAAACTAACAATCTTGGACCTTCTAGAAGAATTTTCTGGCAAGATGTGGCCATTTCATTCTCAACATTACAAACTATGCTTGAGAACTATGAGTTTCTCACAAGGAGACTACTTTTTTTCTCTTTCCACTCTTTAAGTGTCTGAAGTTGCTTGAATTTCAATGTTTCCAACTTATTGGTTACTTCATAAATGTTGAACACGAGGATCTCCTTTAGTTGCTATTTTTAAATTCAGTCATCCAAGAACACAAAATGCTTTTGGGTGCAACAATTAGTGATCTCTCATTGGGATATTTGGTCAAAAAGCTCTAAATAAAACTAATAACAAGGAATGTTTTCCCTGTACCTGGTGCATGTACCAAAATGCAACCATCGGGTTATTTTATTATATGGCTCTTTTGTAAGAAGATGAACCCATCAATCTGGTATGATTTTGTATGCTTTCGAAGATGAGGATGAACCACGAGTTTCAATACAGGGCTTTTCTACGTTGACCTCTTGGAAAATGTCTGATTATCAATACCTAAAATAGTCTCCAAGTCTCTGTTAGGGCCATGCCTTGAATATTTTGTACCAATCTGAGCCTTTGGCCATTGGATGTCAAAGATTGTTTCAATACTCTGCCTAATAAAGCCACACAAAGTGCAAACTTTGCCAAGATCATCTTCTAGAATGAAGCTATGAAGGCAATCTTCTGTATCATCCTTGTCATAAGTAGAATCCATGTCTTGATTTATCGTACCTTGGGAACATTTGAAAGATAATGACGTTTGTTTCCACATTAATGAGATTTTGTCATTGTCTTCTTCATCACTTTCATTTTGCATCTCTCTCTCCCTCAAAAATTATATTTCTGCATAATTTACAACATCAACTTCCATAGCTTTTTCAACTGCAATCTTTTTAGGTTCTTTAGTTTTCTCCTCAGACAACTTTTCTATGTTCTGCAGGTTACAGTCCCTGATGTTCTTTGAAATATGTTGCAAGCCTTTATAGTATCTACTGATATATTGAACCCACCTTTCCCATTTGCTTTAGCTCCTATTTCCACATGTTGTGATAGCTTGAGAATCATGGCTAAAATTAAGCTTCTTATTAACATCTGCCATAAACTTTTCTACTCCAGTATTTTGTGACTCCAACTCCTGATTTTCCCATACTCCATCAATCATTTTGGTTGGCTCGCCATCTTGTTTATTTTTATGGTCGTAGCTCATGATATCTTGTTGGAAGTGTGCATTAATTTGGCAATTTGCTGGTTTATCAAACTTAGAACCTGTGTTCAGGGAACAATCCTCAAGACCTTTCTCTTGCACACACTAAAGTTTGTCTTCACTCTGATGCAGACAACACATATCATCATCATCAGTGATTTTAATAAACAACTTGTGTTCATCTCTAATAACCAGATTTTTTATGTCATTCTTCTTAATATAGGAGTCTCCACAAATATCAACTCCCTCTTGGATAAGCATGTTTGGAAATTCTTTTACTTCAACATTGGTTTTCTTCATCTTTATAAAATTAGAGCCTGACATCCATAAGGAACCCAGAGAGCTCGACATGTCTTCCCTAATGCTTGGAGAATTGAAGTCGCTTAGATAAAAATTTCTTCTACAAAATTTTTTCTCCTCATTGAATCTGGTAAATGTGAGATTTGAAACTTCCAGTAGCAAATACGGCGAGCATGTTCTCCAAGATGAACTCACAGAATTGGCTATTTCCTGAACAAGCTGGTCATGAATGGCATCATGACAAAATAATGACTGAGCATCAGAGGCAAATCCTTCTATTTCTGTTTCTTCCAGTTCATCTTTTGTTGTGGATGACTGTGCAATTTGTCTCTAATTCACAGCCTTCATTGACTTCTGATTTTTTAAGCATACTTCTAAAATCTCTCTATGTTTAACATGTGAACTTCCTATTTCTCTAAGATAGATAGGTGATTTTAAAAGCAAAGGTGCACATGCAATGTCTTGTTGGTTATCCATAATACCATTGAAAGTCCCTTCGGTATCCTTCAATAAGTGAGGTACATTAAATGACTTTTTGTCTTTTAGGCCATCAAAGTTATCTTCCTCATAGTGCCCTGTTCCATTCCGTGACTCACTCAACTCCACATAGTTTGAAAAAGAGATTTCTTTTCAAATCTCTGCTGAAAGAGTTTTGTATTGATCAAAACTAGCCATAATATGCTTGTGTAGTGACCCCATGGTTCACTTGCTGGCAAAAAAACAACTCTGATACCACTATAATATTCCAATTTGGAATATTATGCAAGAATTTTGATTCCTTGAAAATCCCTTTTAAAAGAAAATTGATTTTAAACTTGAAATAAAAATTTATATAATAAAATGAATTTAATTCAGAATTTCAGATAATAGAGTATTTTAATCCTCAAGGGGTTTCACCCTTGGGTAATTTGATAACAAAGGTTTTCTTTCTTGAGATTAAGTTACGCAATTAAGGGGTTATGTCCTTAAGAGCATTTGTTGATGCTTGTACAAAGTTACATGTTTGAATGTATTTTATTGGGTGGCTTCTTCCAAAACAAAGGTGGAGTATTTATAGCATCAAGCCTTCCATTAAAAAGATGTCTCCTCCCAAAAGTGGCGACTCTCCCAAATGTGGTGACTTTTCCAATCGTTGTTATTAATCAATGAAATATATCAATGCTTCCTTAATGACAACGATTTCCTCCCTTGAGTGTGGCGCTCCCTTAATGACAACGATTTCCTTGAGTGTGGCACTCCTCTTTGAGTGCAGTGATTTAATAGCAGCGATTGAGCATATTGCAGCGATTTCCTTGAGGGCAATTTAATGACAACAAGTTTCTCATTTAATTCCAGCGATCTCCTTATTGGGGATATTACAAGAATGTAAATAGTTTTTGAAAGAAAGTGAATATTTGAGCAGATTTGGACACTATTTTCTCTTGTGAAAACTCACCTTAAGTTGTTTTGTGTTTGTTTTCTCAATATCAAATCTGGATGCAACTCTTCTTCATGCCTGTACATGTTAGAAGTACCAAAGAGTTTCCAACTTGGTGAGAGCTGAAAAACCCCATAGTTGGGTTGACAACCCAACTCAAAACTTTGCTCACTGCCAATCTGCTAAAAGAGAGTTGCATTGTTGCTTTCAAATAATTTTAGTAAAGAACCAGATTTTGGGCATTATTTGTTTCTCCCCACTTGGCTGAGTCATTTGTTCACCAAAAACGATTGTACCAGTAAGAACTAAGAAGGCAAAGCAGCTTTTGAAAAATACAACTATTTGCAAAGTAGCAACGGTTTTATGACACTAAAAAAAAATTGCGATCTGTTTATTTTGTGCATTACTGAAAATGCATTGGCCTCACAACTGGAAAAACATTACTAGGCAAAAATATTTCTATTGCAGGAATTGCCATTATGTGCACAACATTCAAAATTTGAACTACTTGGAATAAATGAGAAGCAAATGAAGCAAATATTGTAGAAAAATGTACCATGTGTGCATCCTCTAAAACTTCTGACAATTGTAATATAGTTTTGGTATAAAAATGGAGGTCAAACCTACTTGCCAGTTCACTTATCTCTTATTGCAAGGAGAATGAATACAAAAAATGATTTGCAAGAAGAAAGTAGAGTACCAGCAGGGAATGGGAGGATTTTACCTCGCATATCCTTTGTTCTTAGAGGAATGAACATGTACATACCATCCTTTGTTATTCAAATCAACTTCCTGCGAATATATTTCCTTTATTTCACCTCTTTTGCCCAACCCATTCCTCTTGGCTATGTCATAGGGTATGTAAAACTTTCTATGAAAAGTTTGAAATTCTCTGAATTTATCCTCATCGAACATGAACTTGAACTTTATCCATTTTTTATACATGGGAAGCTTTTGACATCCTTTTGCATTATTTTATAAATATGTGTATATATTCATATATTGACTGAAAAGAGAGGACTAAAAGCTCTCTCCACTTTGTCCATCTAACATATTTGTGCATTTTTTTTATTTAAGAAAATTGAAATGATAAAAAAATTTCTATTGTTCGAACGTAATGGCATTTTTTTTGAACTTTATCCTTTGGTGAACTTGAACCAAAGTTGACCATCATCGACGATGACCTCAAACTCGAACCTTGTGACTTAGCCTCTTGGAAATAAATATGCAAACTTCAGTTTTGTGTGTTAAAATCAACATTGCAGACACCAATTATGCAATTGCAAATATAATCACATTGCCTAGAATTTCTCACTAAAAGCATAAATCAGTCTCAACATAACAAAGGTGCAATCACATGTAAACATTTTACTATTTGTTTGCACCTTATTTTCGCTTATGGACACTTTTGTAGGACTTGTCGGCACATTAATCTCTCTGAATGTATGGCCTAAGGAGTAGACCGAGATTGGGGTGGGCCAATTTGTGGCTTTTTGTGAGAAATTTTGTCATGCTTATTGGTTCTTTCTACCACCTTTATTTTGCCATGACATAACCTTTGCTTGTCTTTTGAGGTTCACACTCTCTTCATCCTCTATTTTTCTTCTTTGCGTGCCTTTATATTGGACATTAGTAGCTTGACCAATGACATCTTGTAGTGCAAACAACTTGGTTGACATCATTAGTCGGGCCAATGTCGTCATGTTTCTGTTGGAGATTTTTGTATGCCATTGGTCAGGCTGATGATCACTACTAGGTTTGAGTTTTGAATTTTAGGGTTCATATCCAAATTTTTAGGGTTCCTATTTATCATTTCTCAATATATAGACATCCAATCCATGTTGCTCATGCACACAAATTCACCTTAGGATGAAGAAGAAGAATTAGGGTTAAGAAGCTTATAGTAAGGGAAGAGAAGTTAGCACAATGACGTGAATATATCAAGGAGATAAGTTCAGCCAACGAGGTACATCTAGTTTGTGGAGTTCCCAACATGGGTCTACGTAGGTCTTTTTCTTTCCACGTTGACTTCACCTACAAGTAACTCTCACAAAGTATGAAGAGCCAAGGGAGAGATTAATGTGCCGATAAGTCAACCTGTTGACGCTGTGGATTGCACCCTCTGAAGGGAGGTTCAACTCTTTTCCTCCACGCGACACAATGGCGACATTACTCTTGCTGTGGGTTGCAACCCTGAGGGATGAATCTCTAGGTTAGGGGCTAACTCCCCTTGATGCACCTTGAGGCTCTGGATTTCCTACTGCTAACAATGGAGGGGGGATGAAAAGAGAGAAATACTGAAATCAAAACCTAACTAATATGGTGATGCACCAAACTGATTGATCTACTCAGCTTTGACATACACTTTACACCAGAGAGAAACAAAAATACACTTCATTCAAATGAGAACCTTTCCTGCATCAGTGTTTCAACAGGGGATCCTATGGAGATACAGGGAGGAAGAACTACTGGAGGTGTTCTAAGACACACTATGAACAACCTGTTCACATGCGCCTATACTCTGAGCTGGACACTTCTTGTTGACCTGCAAGAGAAGAACTCAGAATACATTAGCTATGTTGGCATAAACTTATGAAAGCATGAAAAGGAAAGGCTTAATATAAGATAAAACCATAGACATGCAAAAGTGCAAGCTCAAATGAAGGTAAAAATGATTCTTTTGATTCAAGGTAAATTTCTTCAGGGCTTCGCCATACAATGCTGAGAGATCCTTTCTCAAATGAAAAGTTACAAATATATAGAGAGCTTGGAAACAGATAGTTGACAAGTCAAGGGATGGAAACCCATGCTGAGTTAAACACTTCTGCAGAGACCACAAGCCCATGCTGCTATTGTATCCTTCCAATTGCGTATGGGAGAGCCATGCTGTAGATGTCAAAGTTGCTGCCCTTGCTGTCCTGGACCTGCAAAACCATGGGATACTCCTAGCAACTGACAAGGCCATCCCCAAGTTGTGTTGACTGGGCCATGCTCTCTTCAATGCTGAGCGCAATTGGCTGTTCATTAATGGAGAAGCGTGAAAACACGAGATGCTCTCCTCTATAGTTTGAAAACCAATCCTTTTATTGGTTTTCGGTAGAGACTATTTCACCTAAGTGCATTTACTCTTCCTGCTGACGACACCTGTGCCACTTGCCTTGGTTTGATTCATCCTTGGGTTTGCACTTTGACTTCTCACGCCACTTGGAACATTTTGAACATTTACTTGATTGCGCTATGTGGCCGCATTCCGGGTTACCCGCCTTGTTTTATTTTGCTTTAACCGTTCGGTCTCTCGAGCGCTTGTTATTTCTTGGGCCTTCGGGCTTTTCTAGCTTGATTACTTCCCAACGGCTAGTTTATCACTTCGAAGTTGAACATTTGAATCCCAACGGCTAGTCCATCATGTAATTGACATCCATACAATTGTCATTCACTTGGACAATTCCTTCGGGTCTTTGCTCGGCACTTATCCTGAACAATTTCCCCGCGGACACTTTTATCCGAAGGAAATGGTCCTTTTCTGAAGGGAAGGTACCCTTCGGGTTTTTAAAGTTTCTTCAGAATTTTGACAATGAACTTTCCCGAAGGGAAAGATCCCTTCATAAATTCTGAAATAATCCTTTGACATTTTTGCAAACGAACATTTCCGAAGGGAAAGTGACCCTTCGAAAGGATTGAAATGGTCCTTCGGCATTCGAAAATGACCTTTGCTTTTAGAAAAATACCTTCGGAAAAGTTGCAATGGTCCACTTTGAAAATAAAGTGACCCTTCGGTTACTCTGAAAATGACCCTTCGAAAAAGTGAAAAGGGTCCTCTTTCTTGACCAAGTGCCCCCCGCAAAGACACCTACCCTTCGAACTTTTTGTGACTGTCGAATTTCTTCGGACAAAATGTCCTAAGGAATTCTTTTGGACATTTTGTCTAAATGAATTCGACCTTGGCTTTTCTTCTTCGGTTTTCCTTCGGACAAAATGTCCGAAGAATTTCTTCGAGCATTTTGTCCGAAGGAATTCTTTTTGCTCGTCACTTTTTCCGAAGGGCAAGTTCCCTTCGGGCTTCTTGTCTTTGCCCCTTTGCTTCAACCGACTGCCCTCCGCAAGGGCATTATGAGCCAAAAGTGCCATTGCGAAACTTTTGTACTGGTCCTCACGCTGATGAAAAGCCCTCCGCAAGGTCCATTCTACCTTCTAACATACCCTTCATAAGTTTTGTAAAGGTCAGTTTTATCTTTGAAGTGCCTCTCGCAAGGGCACATACCCTTCGAGGAAATTGCAAATGACCCTACAGAATGCTTAGGTGCCTTCCATGGAAAAACATTTGCCTTAAGAAGCGTCTATGACTAATTCGGGCTCTTCCGAAGGACTTACTCAAAAAGCTTTGAAGTAAAGACGTCTCAAAACCCGATTGCTTCTTCCTTACCCTTTTGGTTTTGTGAATGAATTCAACTTGTAAAAACTGGCATGTAAAGTACTCTTCAAAACCCGACTTGCACTGGAATTGGCCATAGACCCCTTCGGGTTTGTCAAGTGCTCTTGCTTATTGCTTGTAAAGCATTACAAGTAATGTTGTTCTAAGAACCTGATTTGCTTTGTGAGTGTTGGAAAAGACCAATGCTTGATGAGACAACCCCTGCACCTGCACAGAAGCAACTTTTTCCTTGATTTTTAAAGGGTTTAAAACTTGGTTTCAGGGAAAAAGGTTATGAAGAACAAGGCTTCGAGGAAAAAGAAGGGGGGATATGCCCATTTTGGCATGCATGATTCACACAACCCAAGGTCAGTATCCCTAACGTTATATTATTTATTTTGTACTTTGGTTGGTATATTAAATTGGTTCATTTTGTCTATCCATTCTGAAATTAGTACATGTTTGTCAATACATTATTATCTTTGCATACTCTTTATTTACACCTGATGTTTCTCGTCTAATGACACTTATACAAACCTTAGATTAAATACCTTGTGGGTACTGCCTAATGACATTTTACTTTCTTTGATTTCCTTTTTAGCTCTTGCTTCAATGTCTAATGACACCTTGGATCTAGTTAGGTTCAATGCTTGCTATTGTTTGTGTTGATTCCCTTTAGATCCCTTACCACCTCTTTACTCACGACCCTTGCCTATAGCCCTAAACTGCTTTGTGGACTGGTGTCTTGTATGTGTGTTGGATCTGGTATGGTGTTTAACCTTTTCCCATTTTGGAGGATCCTTATATTGTAGGCCATTATAGGCTTGCGTACATTCTGGTGAGCTCGACATGAATATTACCCCACCGCTGTGTTGGGTTATCTTCACGTTCTTTATCTAACTTCTTAGAATTATTTGTTTGTGAAGCATATATTGCTTCCCATTTTTTTTTCCCTTTAGCAATCCCAAAGGCTATTCTCTTCTTCTTACAATGGAATTTCTCAACAATGCCCTTGTTCTTGGGCTTGTGTGTATCTGTCAAGCCTTTGTTCCTCTCTATTTTCTGCCTCTTCCCTTCTTTGATCCAATTGAGACATGTCTTCTGTTTGCGGAATTTCTCCCACTTTTTTCTTGCTTCTCAAGTAATATTTTATCTCTCTGTCACCCTATTGCATGTATCACTAAAAAACCCTATAGCTAGCCAAGATTTGGCTCTAATACCACTAAAATGTCCCAAAAAAGATGATTAGCGAATATTAAGATTATTTGGAAACCCTACTTCAATATGGAAAAATTCTGATTTAATTGCAACAAACTCTAGCTGCCAATAACCTTTCAAATATACCTAAAAAATAGCTTAAAATTATGCCAAACCCCAATCAATTAGTAGTTGCTCCAAACATGAAAGTATAGTCCTTCAAAAAAAGATTTTATTCTTCAAACCCAAGGTGTCCTTGGCTGCAATTTTAATATGAAAATTATAGATGTTTTTCTATGCCACAAATCTTATAAAACCCTCGATAAATTGCATGAATATATTTTCAATACAAGGCTTAATTTTTAATGAATTTTCTGAATGTTTTTATGGCTAAAAAACTCAAATATTAAATTGCCCAAGCTAGAAAATTATGAGAAAATTACGGAATTCAATTCAAGATAAAATGACCTTTGCAAGAGGTCCAAACCTCTCCCAATCCAAGTTGCCACTATGTATAAAATTAGGAATAATTCTATAATGGCCTTTAGTGCACAAAATCCCCCAAAGCATGAGATTTCACTTCCAAACGAAGGCGCCACCCTCCTAAGAGCAAGTCACCAACTTGGAAATGATAAAATGGTGTCTAGAACACCCTTGTAGGACTAGTTTATTCCAATGATAACCCCTGAATGAGGTTACCTTGAAGAAAGAAGAGGGTTTTCGTCCCATAACTTCGTTTGCTTGAAGGGTTTTGTCTTCAAAACAATGGCTTAGCGTTTTCATGCTAATAGACCAATTTTCAATATCTAAAACATCACATAATCTCCAAATGATTCGTCTCTTACTTTTGTAACCCTCTAAGTGTGGTGCCCAAAAGAGGAAGAGAGAGTAACTTAAAATGTTTTAAAAGACCTTTCCTTATGATCTTTTCTTAAAATCACTGAAGTCTTCATGACCCTTAAAGGTCCCCTCTTTAAGTGTAATAAGAAACATAAAGTAACTTTTCAAAAAGGTAGTTCTACAAATATTCAAACAAAACATTCAATACTTGGTTCTCTTTATGCTTGTCCCTTAGCCCTTGGGAATAAGTTAAGGCTAAGGGTCTTCCAAGATGTCCCTATCAAAAGAGGGACATGACAACATATTCAGAGGAACAAGTGTTCTTTAATCAAAATGAATTCTACAATCCAAATCTTAAATCGTTGTCCCATAGTGAAAATCTCTTTGAAGCACTATCAAATGATCAAAATCAAAATTGCAATCCAAATCCAAAAAACAAAAATACAATTCCTATAGTGAAAACCTCTTTGAGGCACCATCAAGTAATCAAAATCAAAATTGCAATCCAAATCAAAGTCAAAATCCATAAAATAAAAAATACAATTCCTTTAGTGAAAACTTCTTTGAGGTGTTATCGGACAATCCACATCCAAATCAAAATCAAAACAATCAAGAAGATTCCCTTGGTGAAAACTTTTCTAAGGCACCAATGAATAAATAATTCAATCTCCCTCTTGTGTCAACACAACCACAAGACAACTCTCCATTGTTTGTTGAAAACACCATTGAAGCATAAAATCTCTCCATCATCCAACTTGTGGCTGCTCTTAGTCTTGCAGAATGTGAGATTGTTGGTTCCAATCACCATTTTTATCCCCACAATCATTCCATCCTTCCAAAATTTTCATGTACTCAACACATCATTCAACACCCTTGTTTTACCCTCTTTGGCAGTACCCTCTATTGTAGAGGCTATGACGGTATCTTGGTAAATGTGGAAGAGGCCAACCTAGAAATCAACGAGATTATTGAAGACATCTCTGGAGCACATCCATGAAAGATCACTAGGGTTTCAACATTCTGCATCTCGAACACTTACGTAATTGAGATGATGAAAAAAATAGCAAGAAAAGCAAAAAATAATCATTCAAAAGTGAAAACCATTCTTATGGTGCTTTGGGCAAGTACCATGGTTAAAACCAGTTTTCAGCATCATGTGCAAAATAATTAGCTATCTACAAGTACCTTACATTGGGGGGCAAACCCATTCCATTTCAATTCTATGCATTCAAAATCATCCCTCCATACGTAACCATCCTAAATTGTACTTACCATACTTACCCATCCTAAACTATATGTACTTATCCTACCCCATCCTAAACTATCTTTAACTATCCTTACCTATCCAAACCCATCCTTATCCATTTAATTCCAAACCCATCGAAACCCATCCTTATCAATCCAATATTTTCCATTGTAGCACCATCCTTCTTCCCAATTTTGACCTTGATAAGGAAGTGGAAACGTTTGAAGACATGTTAGAAACATCTTGGTGTATCCTTACAATGCCATTTTGATGACTAGACCCCTGGTTCTTAGGTAACATATTCCCTGGAGTTATCATTTTAATTCCTATTCTTCCCTACTCCATCCCTAATATATATCCCTTCCATCCACTACCGCTTCCTCCGATGTTACAATAGGTTTTTCCTTTGCTAGTAGCCCTTGTATATAAAACCAACAAAAAAATCTGCCCCAACATTAGAAAATCCACAAAAATTACAAAAAAATATATAAAATAAATCCAAAAATCTTTTGTCCTTAGTTATGTACCCTTGTCATCCCTTATGTAGATTACACATCATACAATTATCATTATCAAATATCTTAGATGTCAAAGGGTTCTACTCTAGCTGAGGCATCCAAAAATACACTTGTTTACTTGTTTATATAGTTACTTGTTTTCTTGTTTGTACATATTGTGTTTTTTGCTTGCTTGTATAGTTTGTTTGTTTACTTTCTGGTTTGTTTTCTTTACTTGGTCTCATTGTTGCCAATACTTTTTATCTTGTTTTCATTGTTGCTCTTTGTTGAGTCTAGATCACTATGTGCATTGCAAATGGTGTTATTATGATCTTCCATATTATGATGCACAGAGTCTTGCACTTGTGACTCTATCAATTTCTACACGCATAACACAATAAACATCATGGTTATTCCATATCATCGGTGCATATTGTCTTACACAATATCAAAATAAGGTTGCTCAATTCATTTTGGTTGGAACTGCAAGCAAAGCCTATAAAAAGAAGCTATCCAAACCATCTCATTTTCATAAATACATTTTTATATCTATTTTGTCTATTCCATAATAAATGCTAAAAAGTTTAACATGTGTCAACATGTCAAATGCAAAAGAGACAATCACATACATCCATCTAATACGTTTATTAACCATAACACATCGATAAACAAATCCATAACACAATCAAATTCCAAATGAAACACACATACTCACATATCCAATGTGTCAAATACATCAATACGTCTCATATACATCTCTAAAGCGTGTGTCTATCATCTATACGCTAGCTCTCACTGTGGCCCTCAGATGGGGCATTTGTGGCTCATCTCGGACGAGGATGCTATAGTGTACTCCGTGGAGGATCCATGCTGCATTGAGAAGACTTACCCACATAGTGTTCAGAGGATGTAGTCCTTGTTGTCTCTCCTAAATAAATCAAAATGACACAGTTTTTTTGTGTAATAAATCCATTATTCAACTTCACATCATTATCCTATAACACTTCTTTTTATACTTTCTAATCGTTCTTTCATTCCAATCCCCTGTAGCTAACTCACTAACCTAATTAGTGTGCTTCATCAATAATCTAGCAGGAATGTTAAACCATACATCCCATAATCACCTCTAGCTACCATCAATAAATCAAATCTATGTTATCTAATCACGTGATCAATAATCATTAATCCATGTAGTCAATTAACTCATTTGTTTATGCTTGCACATCAATCAACCAAATCAATCATCCATAATCATTAATCTTTTTGTTCAACCTCCCACACCTGTTAATTGAGATCGACAAAATCACAAAATCCATCCTTTCTCCTGCCAATCAGTCAATCAATCAGTAAATCGATCAATCCAATCCAAACTTGCACCTTTTCAACGGGATTTATTGTTCCCACAATTTGCTCTTTGCATATATTGTTGCTTGGGACAAATCAATCCCTCATTGAATCCAATTAGAAAGTAGGTTAATTCAATCCATGGGTTAATCTCATTCAACCATCACATCCATACCATAATCCTCCTCCTATCACTTCATTTTCTCTTCCAATTATACTACCAATTCATTAGATTACTTAGTATCTTTGTTTCAGCTTGCAAATCAATCTAGTAAAATTATATCAATCATCTTTGGGGTATGTCGTTCCCACATTTGTCCTTTTGCATATATCGTTGTTTGGGGTACAATCCAAGTGTGCATCTTAAAAAACGTGAAATCCTATTTTTCTAATTTGTTTTCTAGCACCTATCCTCTCGGGGAAAATCATTTTACATATGTCTAAAATCATGCAAGCGTTTAATGGAGACTCGTAATTCGGTTTAAATGGCAGCGTTACCTACATCATTTATCCATATATCCGTATATCCTTCATTTCAAGCATTTGTCCTCATCCATTTCTTCCTGCTTGAACACCTGAGAAGGCATCATTTAATCATTCAAAGCCACACGGGGCATCATATTTCTACATCATTTCTCACTTTATTTTTTATATTTTCTTTGAAAAAATATTGCTTCTTCTAGGCACAACACCATTTCAAAGAGGGGCAAATGTAGACATCTAAATTCCGTCACATTTAGTGTCGTAATTTACTTTGATTGAAATGGACACACTAACTCAATCACTATTCCAAATTCAAATTTCCCACTAACATCATTTCCCTCTCCTTTTCAAATAATTGATTAATCTATATTAATTAATTAAATCATGTACACATCCACAAAACTAATTATAATTTGAAATTTCCACCTCATCCAAACATCTTCCACACTTCTCTCAACCAAATTTTGAGTCATCCAACCGCTTCTTTAACTTCCTCAATCAATTTTTGAGTCACCATTGAACATTTCAACTACCATGGTGAGTCACTCAACTACCTTGACCCATTCATGATGAGTCATTCAACTACCAACTCTACCCTTCTCTCACATGGGAATTAATCATCATCCGTTGAGCTGAGAACTCAAATCAAACAGATTCGGATTTATTCCAACCATCTATTTTCTCACCCGAAGCCTATAATTGAAGTGTCATCCAACATTTTCATCATCCACCTTCAAGCTATCGAATTGTTATCGAATTTATCTCATACATCCATTGAGAAATCAAGTTTATGCATCCGTATGCTGCCCAATTTCCCTTTGTTTGGAGAATGAATTGAGCTCCTAGATTTCAAGAAGCAAGAGAAAATCCAATTCAATCAATGGAGAAGGTGATGTACTTCATTTGTATGACAATATTGTCATTATTGTTTCTTTTATTTTCCATTGTTTGAATAGCTCAATGTATGTTTTTAATCTAGATTCAGAATAGGATGTTGCATTCATTTGATTTCCTAGTTTGCATAGATTTTAAATTTTTAGCTATCAAAGGAGAGACTATGGAGTCCATTACTGGGTTAAATATTCCACATATGGCTGGTATGAGGTGGACTGTTCTCATATCATACATCTATAGCGCCACATATATGGTCATGGAAGTTTAAGCACTAAGCACAACATTAAATGTTGCATTGGTCACATGCCACATAAACAATGAGCTATATTTTTATTTGTGTTATATTCTTCCAAATTGGTAACTGTCTATATTGCACAAACATTTGCATTGCTGATAAAATTTCAGTGCATTTGGTATTGTTTTATTTCCATACTGGAATTAAAAGAGAATACGTTATTATTGATTAAAAGTGTAGTTACCATGTTTGGCCGCACCTGAACAAGGTTCAGTCTGGACCAAACTTTTCAGCCCTGCTAAATCTCTTCGGTGTGGTTTGGACCTTTGACTTTTCTAAATTATTGAAAACGGAGAAAACAGTAGTTGTGAAAGGCACACAACATAAAATGTTAAAATTTAAACTTGGGGAAAAGCATAAAATATTAAGATTTAAAATTTAAACCCTAACATCGAACACAAGAGAGCTAAACAAAGATTCCATTTCCAGTGGCAATTTGCGAATTTTTGCAGGCTGTCCATGGATTGTAAGGATATATCATAGGAATCTCAGAAAAGTTCTCTAGAATTCTAAGAAAGGTTGAAATTCAAACCACCTTTTAACCCTCATAATACACTCCGTACAACACTAGACAATGCAAAAAATCCATTAAATCCATTTTTACAAAAAGGGGTTTATTTAATACCTTGTTCATGTGGGAAACCATATGTGGGAGAAACAAGAATATCTCGTCAGACTGGATTGAAAGAACACAAAAAAGACATTAATGGAATCCGCCTTGAAGGATCTGAATTAGCACAACATTCACACCTTACAAAACACCATGTTTGTATCGAAGTGGCTAAACTTCTTGTTAAAGAAGATCATTATTGGAGAAAGAAGATAAGAGAAACTGTTGAAATAAAAAAAGAGACCAAACAATCTGACTATGGACAATGGCCTCGACATTAGTAGCTCTTGGAGACCAGTTTTAAATCACATTAAAGGAAGAGACATTGCTATTCAAAACACAAGTGCTTATTCCTCATGTTAATCAAAGAGATAAATATATCTATAAAATCAACTTACTTTTTGGTTAGCTAATTAATTAGATAATTTATTGATCAATTAACATAAGACTTTAATTACATTTTATCAAAATGGAAGGCCAACCATCTGAATTCTACAATAGGTTATGAAGGGGATCAATATTTATGGAGACAAGATTGCTTTTATTTCCATGGAGCAAGTTCTTCATTTCTTTCTTCCTAAAGATGAGCACACGTATTGTACTCGTATGTTGGAGCATCTTCATTATCTCTTTATCCCTAAAGATGAGCACACAAATTGTACTCAAAACGTTGGAAACAATGTCAAATGAGACCAATAACATGATGTATCCAAAAATATGCACCCTAAATTTTTGTCATCATGGAAATATTCACAATATTAGCATAATATATTTTTGTAAATTCGTGCAGATACAGTTTAAAAATGGGGGAAAGGAATGTGTACAGTCCAACTATTTGTTGCCATGTTTCACTAATGATTTGTGGATATTTTGCAAACGATTTGGGGGCATTGTCTATATACCATCTGACTTTTTCATGCCATTAGCTCCAACCTTTGCTTTCATGCCTTGCATTCTGATATGTATCCTAGACAACATATTGTACTCACAGCTGTCCATTCACGCTTATCACTTCTAAGTTCTTTGTAATCTAAGGGTTTTAATATCCCAAAAAGTTTGACTCTTGCAATATTAAGTTTTAATAGATGCATTGATATATTAAGTTATAAGATAAGACATTGATTATAAGCTGCAACTAAACTTCAACAGTGTTATAAAATATTTTGATGCTATTTTAAAGAAGTTCTTTCTACATGTTCTGAAGAAATACTTGGCATTATCTGTGATGATAGTGGAGGAGTCTCCAAACCTTGTAACAATACCTTCTAAGAATTCAATAATTTTTCCTGAATATGCTTGAGGGACACAACTTCTGACTGCCCAGTAAAATAATCAGTTGTTAATGTCCTTTTGTATTCTACGCTAGGAGGAGGGTTGATCATCCGTATGAAGTCTAAACTCCATTGAGCAAAAGATGCATCAACTAAAATTCCTCTGATAAGCTGGGCTGGATTATCTCGATGTCATATTCCATAATCTTGGTGATCCAAGTAGCCCTTTTCCACTTATCTGTCCTTCTATGATGTACTCCCTTACACTTGGGTATACAACAAAGGCTTTGATTCCATTACTAGAGAGAAGATGTGTGAATGTTTTCAGTGTCTTTATCAAGGCACAAGCTTATTTGTAAACAAAGTTTTATCCCAATTCATAGTCTTTGGGAGTTTGGCTCATAAAAGCAATGTGATGTTCCTCAACAACATTCTTTTGTGTTAGCACAACTACAATGCTCTGTTCTGCTCCAAAAGCATACAAGATGAATTTTTTTAATCAAAATTCGGATTCACTAAGACTAGGGCCTTAGCAATAGACTGTTGTATGAGAACAGAAGCTTCTTTTTCCTCGAGTCCATTTGAATGGATTGTCCCTTTTAACATCAAAGAAATTGTTCTCACTAGACTGACAATGTCTGCAATAATTTTCTTACAAAATTTACCTTTGTTGAGATTGACTGTCGAGCTTTCTTATGGGTGGGCACAAATAACTATAAGATTGCCTCCACTTGTTATGGGTCAATGGCTAGGCCTTTCTTTGATATGACATGCACTATAATCTTTCCTTTAGGCACAACAAAGATAGATTTCTTTGGAATCAAGAAGATGCCAAAAATCTTTGCATCTTTGAAAAATCATTTTCAAGTGCATCATGTGATTTGCTTCCTTCTTGGAGAGCACAATAATGTCATATAAATGTACAAGAATGATATTGTTGATCAATCTTTTAAAGGCTATGTCCATTTCCCTCTGAAAGGTTATACCAGCATTAGATAGCCCAATGGAAATTTTTCGATAAACATATGCCCGCAACTTTGTGGTGATGGTAGTTTTATGCTGGTTTTTATTACTTAAACTTGGTAATACCCAAAGAATCCTTCCAATAAAGAGAACATTTTGTATTTTGCCACTCTTTGTAAAATTTGATTCATTGAAGGTAGTGGACAATGGTCATTGAGAGGACAATGGTCATTGAGAGAAGTTTTATTCAAATCCCTAAAGTCAACACAAGGACATATGTATCCATTCTTTTTCCTAACAAGTGTTAAATTTTCCACCCAAGTCATGTTTATTGGGAAAAAATAATTTAACTTCTATGAGCTTTGATAGCTCTTTTCTCATTAGGGGCCCAATTTTTGGATTTACTAGACAATGTTTTTTCTTGATAGGCTTTGAATTGGGTAGTAAATCACTGGTTTGTTCGATGATAATATTATCATATACCTTTAGATAATCTTAGCTCCAAGCTATAATATCATCATATTTTTGATATAACTTGATAAAATTTTACTCTCAAGCAGGCATGCAGATTTTTCCAAGCTTTAATGCCTTTCTTATGGCCACTTTTACTTCATGATAATCTTTTGTTTTCATTGTAAGTCTTTTTGGTATCCCTGTTTGATCGTAAACTCTAAACATACTCTCTAGGGTTTAACCCCTTTGGGATATTGCATGATCTAATAATCATTATGTACTTGATCTCACTGTTGATTTAGCTCATCAAAGAATTCAGATTCTTACTAAATAAACTTTACTATTTGCTACTCATTTTCAATAATTTGCCAATGTCTGGCATTATTTGCTATTGCAGGTCGGATGATGGGCTTAATATGACTCTTTCCATCAAACATACCCTTGGAAGGAACAAATTGTGATCCTACCACTACCATTTGGTCTATTTCAATATTTATTTTTCCGTGAATTGCTTGCAAATTAACGTCAATGCTTTCTAGCAAATCCCATAGTCTATGCTTGTAAGATCTAAGCACGGTTTTTTTTTGTGATACATAAGAGTTCTTACCTGCTTGATTACTAGTTGAGTTCTTACCAAGAGGAAGAGCTTCATATTCAAGAAAATTGTTGGTGCCATAGTTCACATACTCGAACTCGACACGCGCTCGGTAGAACAAAAAAATTTCAACTAGGAAGACACTTGGTAAATACTTGAAAATACTCGACAACCTATAAAAATATTTAAATTTCTTAAAAAACACAAAATTTATACAAATTACAGTTACAAAATGTATTAAATGAGTCTGTAACACATCGGGGAAGTGTTTTCTATTAGAATCGAATACAAATATAGTACAAAATCATATCATCATTTCTTTTAGCATTTCCTTTATGCTTTTGTGTTGATATATATTTTTCCCAAAGCACCATCTCTCGTTACACTATTGTGACACATGATGAGCGTTAGGTGGGGCCTATCTATACACCGATATTTTTCAACTTTATCATTTATTGAAGCTCTCTCTTGCAGGGGATTGCCAGCACATCAAATCTCCCTAAGTGCATGCCTTAAAAGGGTATTTCAGGAATGGGGTGGGATCAACTCATGGTAGTTTGCGAGAGATGTTCTCATACTATTCTATCATACCCACATCCCTTCATGCAGAGTTTATACCTCCATGAAATCTTGAAACCCTAATATATGGACAAGTTTGAAATCCTGAAACCCTGAAATCTGAGTAAGTGTAAAATATGATAAAATCCTGTTGAACACAACTATCTACTGAGAGGGGGGTGAATCAATAGATCATTTAAAACTAGTTCTTTAAATCTTTTAGAGAAGATACAAATGCATATTATAGAACAAATGCAGAGATCACACACACACAAAAACACATTACACCATATTTATACGTGGTAAACCTAAAGAGAAAACCCTGTTGTTAACCTGGAGCTGCGCCCTGATTCGAGGACGTGCGCGAAACGGCCAGTCCTCTATCCGGCTGAAACAATGGGATCTTCTCACGAGGGTGGGTGCCTCAATAGTGAGAAGAACCTCCAGAGAAGGCTGGTTCTTGTGTGATGTATCAATGAAGATTCCTACTCTACGTTGTTGACTACCGTGGAAAAGGGAAAAAAGGGGTGATACACCAAGATTTTGATCCACTCAATTTGGAACCTTGAACACTGAACGGGCAAGGGAGAAGGAAGACCTTAGACTTCAATTAATCACTTATGCATAAGTAATTCATGCAGAGGTTCGGTCCAATAACTAAAACCTGAGGGAAAACGGTGGAGAGAGGTCTGATAAAAGACACTTTGCAGTTGCCTAACATCCACTTACAGTCTCAACAAAAGACAATAAAGAACACTTTAACATGACCTGCACAAGGATAATATAGCAACTAGGTACGAAACAAAATTTGGGAAGGGAGAGAACTCTACCACTCATGCAAATTGCTGAAGAAATATACACTATGCCACGCTTGAAATCTAAAAGTACAGTCCTTATTGATCGAAGAGGTTACACAACTCACCAATGGCAGAGTCTGGTCTAACCAAGAGAGATTGGATGATTTTAATCAAGGCTGAAATCCTTTATATAGAAAATTACAAGAGGCCAAAGATTGGTGTAGAAACTTGAAGAGAAAATTCACTTTGGTTAACTCAAGGCTTTACTTGGACTTAAAATAAAATATATTTTTCCTTTTGCCCTTGCATGAAGCTTCTTCGCTTGATGAAGCGAAGTTATCTTTGTCAGGAACCGCCCACCTCTTTTTGCATGGAAATCTTCTAGTGGATGCGGCGTTTGATCAATTAGTCAACTCTAAATCTGGAATAGTCAACTCCTCGTTCGAACTCGGCACTCTTGCTGAAGCTGAGTTAGACTTTCGGATGCATGAGCTGCATGGAGACGAACAGGGCTTTAATAATCAGTCAACTGAAACTTTGACCGTTTATTCGAAAATAGCTCCGATGTTCGAAAATAGCTCCAACGTTTGCATGTATATTGTTCTAATTCTGATCATGTCTATTTCTGGCAGGATTTCGTATTCAATTCTTCGTCGGATTATCTATTTTCTATTCTTTTTTTTGCACAGTCGGCCTCCATTTATTTCGAGTTTCTTGTTATCTCCTTAGTCTCAACGGTTACTTCTCGTAGGAAAAATTTGACAGCCTGTGGGACGTCACCGGAAGCTGTCGTATTTCCTTCGGCTATATTTCTTCGGGCTTATTTTTGTCACTTTTCCTTTACTCTTATCTGTTCGGGCTTTTTCCCGCGGTCTTTTGGTCTCTGTCGGCTCTTTTGTATTGACGCTAAGTCATATTCCCGCGGGTTTATTCTCTTCGGGCTATTTGTCCGAATTCCTTCGGACTTTTTCTCTAAATATATTGTCTTAAGCCATTTCCGAATTCCTTCGGACTTTTTGTCCAAAGGAATTCCTTCGGAGAAAAAGTCCGAAGGATTCTTTATGTTGCCTTTCCCTCCGAAATGCTTTTAGGGATTTCAAACGTGCCCTTCGATAGCCAGTCCAAGTGTCCTCCGCTAGTCCAAGTGTCCTCCGCCAGTCCAAGTGTCCTCCGCCAGTGCCCTTCGGAAAAATTGGAGGGCACCCGGGTTTTTCGCAAAGGTCTGTGATTTTGGTCTTCCTCCTGCCCGAAGGGTAGGTACCCTTCGGGATTGTTGTAAGTGTCCCCTTCGAAGGTTACCCTGCCCTTCGAAACTCTTGAAACTGTCCCCTTCCGAATTTATCCTTGGCTTCTTTGTGCGGACTTTCTTGTCTTGTGGTCCTTCGAATTTCCTTGGACTATTTGTCCGAAGGAATTTCTTCGGACAAAAGTCCGAAAAAATTCCTTCTTCCTCCTAAGTGCTTTCCTGATTGAGTCTGTAGAAAATTTGACTGAGTCCGTAGAAAATTTCCTGAGTGAGTCCGTAGAAATTTGCTCTGCTTGAGTCCGTAGAAATCTGCTCTGCTTGAGTCCGTAGGAATCCTGCAGAGGAAAACTATGTATTCTTCCTTCCTTGGCTAGAGACGAGAACTTTCCAAGTGGCAAGAGAAAATCTGTTTTGTGAAAGATTTGTCAACAAAACCACGGTGAGAATAGTTGCTAGAATCTATTGTTCTAATCCAGCGTCACAGTCAAATGCCTCATTTTCAAAACCACATTGGTTATAAGATTTAAGGGCACCAACCCTAAGGAGACACCAATCTCCTAACTGAGCAGCAACTCAGTTTGTCTGACAGCACCAACCAATCAGAACTATGGAGCTACAACTCCAGTATACAAGATAGATTCATAAAATGAATCCTGTTCTATTTCTCTGTTACAAGGCTGGTCTATAACTACTCAATCTCTGCACATTCTCTGTGTGCCCTTTCTTCCTCTCTGTCTCACTTTCTTTGTGTCTAGATATACCCTTTTAGACACACTTCATCTCTCTGTCCCTACATACATCTCCAATTGACACACTTCGAGTCGCTCTAGTAGCACCTTTTGCAATTTCAACAACTATTGACTATGTTCTAGATATCATATATATATAGACAATGAATCTAGGGTTTCAAGTCTTCAATGTGTTCACACTTCGACTACACTCATTTATCCCCATTTTGGATTTTCCTTCATTATGAGTTGACCTGTTGATTTCCTGCGTCTCGGTTCATGCCTTACATCGTAATGTTCTAGTCTCTTTTACCATCTATGGCAACTATTGGATTCAAGTCATAAATGCGCCTTCACATGTACACTTTCTGCATCTCGTTTCAAAGGAACCCGCCACTCTTTCTTATTAACTATGGCAATTGTTTTTGCCAAATCTTAAATGTGCATATCTTCTATTCGCAGACTAATCGGTTGAAACGATCAATCTTGGTTCCTGTGTCAACACATCAAGCTAATCGTTTATTTGGTCATATCTTTAAATGAGGATTGTTGATCTTGTCTTTGGCACCATCTCTAAGCTCTTTTGGTCCGTCAAATCCTTGTATGCATTAGTTCAACTTTTGAAACGCATCCGTCAATCTCTTTACCACAAGTCGTTGGATCTCCAAAATAATATGTATTTTATCTCACTCTTTCATTAACCGTCGAGCTCCTTTTTGCATCTCGCTATCTCCTATATAATTGGGTCACTTTTGCTCCTTCGATTTACTCGAACATGCTTGATCCATAATCTCCTGTTGTGTTGATAATCATCGATCACCTTGTTCCACTGTGTCCTCGCGCTCCGTTGGATCTTTCTCATCTAGATTTCCGCGTGTTGTTCGATCTCTGAAGATGCATGATCTTTATATTGGCTTGCTCATTAAACTTTGGCATGTTGACCTCATCTTGTTTTCTTCGGCGTCCATGTATTGCTTTCGCTCCTTTGATCTCTTCAGACTTGCTCGACCTTTAACTCGCCTTGATCCTTTGGCACTTGTGAAAATGCCCTACGAGACTCCACAATTATCCTTTGGTAATATTGCGAGTGACCTATACTTTCAAAATATCCTTCAGAAACTTTGTAAGTGTCCACTCCATCCGAAAGTATCCTTCGGGACCTTAATTGCAGGTCCTTCTGCTTTAGACAAATCCTCTGAAAGAATTCGTCAATGCCCTTCTTCCGAAAGTGTCCTTCGGGACTTCTACAAGTGACATAATCAGAACTTTTGCTCAAGACATCTTTCGGAACTTGTGTAAATTTACCATTCGGAGCCTTTGTTTGGGTAAAATGCCCTTCGAAGCTTTGGCAAAGTACCCTTCGGAACCTTTTGTTGCGGCCTTTTCATCTAAGGGGCTTCGGGACAATTTCCCCGACAAAATGTCAAGTGTCTTTTTCTTTCGGCATTTTTGCAATGTACCTTTTGGGGCTTCTTAAAATGTCCTTCGGAAACTATGATCAGGTCACTTACCCTTCGGCATTTTTGCAAAGGTCCCTTTGGAACTTTTGTTCGGGACCCATTTTCTTCAGGACTTTGTTGCAGACAAATTGTCCCACAAGGTCTAGACCATTTTCCCGAAAGAATTCTCAAGCTACAAAATCGACTAAGTGTGGAGACAAAATATTTTCCCAACAGAATTCCAAAGCTTCAGAATAATTGTTGCAAGCTTTCTGTCCGAAGAGTCTTCAACAATTTTTCGAAAGAATTTCCTTTATCATTATTTCTGAAAGAATTGCCTAAGTCACTTCTTCCGAAATAATTCCCCACACAAATGCAAAGGTGCAAAATCAACTAAGTATGGAAACTTAGTAGGCTTTTAGCTGAGGGACAACCTTATGCGTTTGTAACATTTGCTCTACTCATCCTTAAGACATGAAACTTGGACCACCAAGACTGGGCACAACCCTGAGTAGCCTGGTGTGATTGTTTCCTCCAGATGCTGCAATAAATGCAAATGCAGTCACCAACAACCTGTGTACTCAGCCATATTCAACAAACTAGCAAAGGCATTCATATGATTGTTCTTGGAATTCAAGGTGCACATACAACTCCACGAGGACTCTACAACTGGTCTGTTCAGCTCAACACCTGTCATTAATGCTTGATAGTACATTCTTCATTTGACATCAATGACAATATTTCAGATATCAATCTCCTTTTAGACCACATCTATTAATGATACTCAAATTGCAAACAGATCCTACAAAACCTTGAATTTGCATTATAGCTCCACAAGTCCGAAACCACTTTCAAGCACCCTGAAAGCATATATATAAAATATAGTTAACTTAAATTTTCAATACTCGTCGAGTACTCACGACAAGTACTGAGAAAAATTCACTGAAATTCGGCTTCCCAGACTCATGAGTATAAATAAAAAAAACTCACAGGCCAAAAAAATGGCAAGTACTCGCATACTCGTCAAGCATGTAAACTACAGTTGGTGCAATTAGATTGCAATCATTTTGAGTAAAGAGATTTTTCTTTTTTGGGAGAGAACAAAACAACACTAGCTCTATCTCCATATTACACTTAGCTTCATCAAAGTACAACCTCCATCTCCATTTTACTTCTTCATTTTAATTAATAACCTTGGGAGCTTGGTTATTTTCAACATGAATGCAAGATGTTGGAATTCTAGTCTCCTCAAAGTCAGCATAGTGGTCTATCTGCCATTGATCTAACTAGGCATCAGTCCGGTTTTGTGTTTTCACTTGTTGCTTGGCTAGGCTGTTCTATGTCTTCAACTATTACAACACAATTAGCTTCCTTCTATAACACTTCATATGGCTCAACATGATAGGCTGAAATTGGTTTTGCAGCAATTTGTATTCCATATCTTGTCCTTACTATCATGTGAGACCAATCCATGGACAAATATCTGCCCTCTTTAGCTATAAAATTTCTTGATAAACAGATTCCAAACATGGCCGATAGGTCTATCACAACAATCTTATGAGGTGCATGTTTGGGAAAGCATGAAGACAAGAACACGTGAGACACAAAATTTAGCTCTTCTTTATATTTCCTTTCGTTTGAATATAAAGTTTTCAATACATAGATGTCCACATCAAAATTGTGTTAACTGCCAAAAGTCCTTTTACATTCAATGAATGCTCTATTTATATCTTCCAAGATTCAAAAAGTAGTTAACATAATGACTTTTAACTAATGCTTAAGTCACAATAAAGTCACTTTTCAAATATAAAATATTAAAATTTTGAGATATAAAAACTTAAAATAGCCGATACAATGACCCCACTTATTTAAGTGGAAATTTTGAGTAATGAGTCATCCTTTGAGGGGTGGGACCCATCATCATTGGTCACCTCAATCGCTTGTTTATTTTGAGCTTCCATTCTCAATTTGTACTCTTTGTCCTTGTTGATAGCGTCCATCATCATTTCTTCTTCAAGAAGCTCTGTGTACATTGATCGAACATCCCACGATGTGTGAATGCCAATTTTTTAATTTGGAACCAAGGTATGTGTAGTGTCCCTTTCTAGAAAATTTCTGAGGTCTGATTTTTATATTAAATTCTGGAAATTGACATTCAGGGCTCCTGTAACACATACAACACAACATTGAAAACCCAAATACTAATATTTATTCCAGTCAACAAATACATGAAATAATGCTGAATACAAGGTCACAACGACAACAAATAAAGGTACATTAGAGAGTAATGATGGAACAACAACAAATAAAGGTACAATAGGTTATTACGGCAAAGCCTAGGCACATAAATTCACAAATACTGAATTCAACAATAAATACCAATTTTTGACCATAAAGACAAGGTACAACAGTTTGATTTATAGCGCAATAGTCTTTTGCAGTACCTCAGGCTATATGGCCAGGTACAACATAATAAAATTCTCCAAAAACAGCTGGTTGTTATTCGAACACCAACGTAGCTATATTTCTTACCCTCAGTAGGGCACACACACTGAAACTGGAATTCTAGTTCGGATTTGAAGCATAGTAATGATTCCTGGATGGAATCATCTCAGAAGGGTAGAGAGTTTTCATCCTCAAACTTGATTTGAACCACAGTTTTGGTTCATGTATAGAATCACCTCAGAAGGATAGAGGCTTATCATCCTCAAACCTAAATCCACCAGAGGGTTTTTGTCCTCAGACACTAAAACCTAAAGCAATTTCTCAAACTTCACAAGTTGAAAAGATGAATGGAAAAAATAGAAGAGAATGGTTTCCAAATGAGCCCAACACCCTTTTATAAATTCCCTTTTTTTTTTCCCTCCAAAAACCTCAAAAGCATCTTTCCTCCCAAAATTGTAATTTTGAGTTGCTTTATAAAAAAATTACCTTTTTAATTATGAAATATAAGTTTAAATATATATATATATATATATATATATATATATATATATATATATAACATAAAGTTAATTTTAGACCAACTTAATAAAAATTGCTTTTTGAACTCACCCTTAATGAATGTTACTATTTGGCCCTCTTCATAATAATAATACATAAGTGTCTTTTCTCCATGTTATGAAATAAAGTGACTTAGGACAACTTAAACATATTATTATTAATTTATTTCTTTAACTATATCCCTTAGCCTATGGGAAGTAATGAATAGGGTGTGGGTCTTTTAACTAGTTTAACTTCAGAAAGGGGACATGATAGTCCGCCCTCCCTAGGATTGCTTGCCCTCAAGCAATTGCAGATTTGGATGCTCAAGTATCTCTTCGCCCTCCCATCTAGCATCTTCTATTGGTAGATCCTTCCAACGTACCAAATATTTTGTGATTATCTTGTTTCTCAAATTTTTGTCCTTGAAATCTATGCTAGCTTCAGGAACCGGGATTAGTTTGCCTTCATCAACCAAAGGAGGCAACTTAGTTGAAGTAATGATATGCTGTCCCAATGTCTTTTTGAGGCATGAAATGTGAAATACATTATGTATTATGCTATTTCCTGGCAATTCAAGCTAATAAGCAACCTCTCCAATCCTCTGCTTAATCTTGTATGGACCATAGAAACGTGGCTTGAGCTTCTCAGTTCCATTCTTCTTGAGGGAAGATTGTCTGTATGGCTGCAATATCAAGAAGACCATGCCCCCCACCTCAAAACTCTTCTCAATTTAGTGTTGGTTTGCATACAATTTTTGCTGATTTTGTGCTCGTTGAAGATTTTCCTTCAATACATTTAATATATCTTGGCTTTGTTTGACCAAATTCTTGGCCCTTGGCACTCTACTGTTTGAAAGAACCAAATCCACAAAAGAAAGAGCGTCGTAACCATATAATGCTTTGAAGGGAGACATGCCAAGTGACACATGAAATGAAGTATTATAGCAATTCTCTCCCATGTAGAGCCATTTGATCCAGGTTGATTGCTATCCCACCACATAGTTCCTTATATATCCCTCAATCCATTTGATCATTATTTCAGTTTGTCCATCTATTTGAGGGTGATAATTAGTGATGGCAGTTAAGCGGAAGAGTTATTGCCAAAACAAATTGGTGAACCTGTTGTCCCTGTCACTTACAATATTCCTAGGCAGCCCATGAAGTCTGAAAACTTCTTTGAAACATAAATCGATAACGGGTGGTGCATTGAACTTGGCTGCAATACGGAAGAAATGAGCATACTTGGTGCGCCGATTAACCACTACAAAATACAAATTTAACCTTGAAACTTTGGCAAGCTGGTGATGAAATCCATAGAGATGCTTTCCCATTTTTGAGTATGAATGGGTAAAGGCTGCAACAAATCGGCTGGAAAAACTTGCCCAATTTTATGTTGTTGGCAAGTGAGACACTCTCAAATGTATTGAAGGTCCTCTCCTTTGAGTCCGGTCCAAAAGAATCATTCCCTCACTTGTTTGTATGTCTTGAAATACCTCAGATGAGCAGCCAAGGGAGTATCATGAACAACTCTCAATATTCTTTTTTTCATCTTTAGACTTGGGGACCAAAAAGATTCTATTCTTGTAGAAAATAAGACCGTCCACTATATTGTACTTGTCATCTTCATTTTTATCTTCAAGGACAACAGTAGTAAAGTTGTTCTTTGCATACTCAATGGTTATAGAAGCCTTCCAATCAGTTGTAATTTCTGTCATGGAGCAAAGTGTAGGCTTTCTAGGCAATTCATTAGCAACTACTTTTTTTTTACCTTTGACATACTCAATATCAAAATTTTATGTTTGAAGTTTACTTACCCACTTTTGTTGTCTATCATTCAAATCCTTTTGGTTGATAAAGTACTTCAAACTATTCTGATTGGTTTTGACCACAAACCTGGCACAAATCAAATATTGTATGAATTGGCCAACATATAGAGAATTTACGCTCCACTTCTTTGAGCTTCCGGCTCTCAAAGGCTATGGGATGCCATTTTTGCATCAAAACAACCCCTATACCTTCACCTAAAACGTCACATTCCAACACAAAAGGGATGGAGAGATCCAAAACAACAAGTATTGGGCTTGAACTCATCACTTCCTTGAGTTTATCAAACACTACTTGGGTTGTTTTGGACCAGCTAAAAGATCTCTTTTTTGTTAAATCCTTCAACAAAGTAGTAAGCTGAGAAAATTCTTTGACAAACCTTCATAGTAGTTGCATAAACCCAAAAAACTTCTCAAATGTGTCACAATTGTAAGTGGAGGCCAATCCATGATTGCTTGGATCTTTTGTTGATCAACATGGACTCCTTGGGCATTGATCACATGACCTAAATACAAAATTGCAGACATCCCAAACTCACACTTAGATTTGTTTACAAACAGTTTTTACTATCCCAAAAATTCCCAACACCACATCCAAGTGCTGAAGATGCTTCTCCCATGTCTTACTATATACTAGGATGTCATCAAAGAAGACCAAAACAAACTTCCTCAAGTGTTGCCTAAATACATTGTTCATACAAGATTGGAAAGTTGTTGGTGCATTGGTTAATCCAAAGGGCATAACCAAAAATTCATATTGCCTAAATGACATCTAAAAGTTGTCTTTTGAACATCTTATTTTCTTTCTTGAATTTGGTGATATCTAGTCCTCAAGTCAATCTTGGAAAAGTAGATGGCTCCATGTAGTTCATCAATCAACTCATCAATCCTAGGTATGTGGTACCTATTTTTAATGCTCTTTATGTTCAAAAGGCGGTAGTCAATGCACATGTTCATGGTTTGATCCTCTTTCTTCACTAGAACAACTTTTGAAGCAAAAGGACTAGAACTAGGCCTTATGTGCCCCATCTCCAAGATCTCTTTGATGGTTTTCTCAATTTCCTCCTTGTAAGCTCTAGGATGGTGGTATGAAGTGGTTATTATTGCTATAGTCTCGGGCTCCAACTCAATGATATGTTGAAAACCTCTATCCGGTGGTAGTCCATGTGGAATATTGTCAAAAACTTTAACATGTTTATCAAGGATGGGTTGAATATCCTTATGATACTGCTACTACAATTTCTAATCTATAGAACTCACAAAGCACTCTACTGGCAAAACAATCTGTACTATATGAAAAGTCCTTTCCATTCTTTTTGATGTCACTACCATAAGAGCTCCATTGGCCATACCATGCAACACTATTTTATTTGTTGATTTGAATTTCAACTCCATGGTTTGGTAATTTTGGATGAATTCTCCTAGAGAATGCAACCATTGCAATACAAGGACTATGTTGGTCTCATCAATCCCAACCACATAAAAATCATCATCAATCTTATGCCTTCCCAAAGTGATAGGATGGTGAAGCCATCCATCATTGTTACATTGAAGCCTTTGAAATCTTTAGCTTGCAACCCAAATCTCGATACCAAACCTGCATCAATGAAGTCGTGGGTTCTTCCACTATCAATTAACATAGTTACCTTCTTACCTTGCAATACTCCTCTCACTCTAAAGGGTGATATCTATGAGCATCGGATAATGTGGCAAGGGTGACATCCGTATTCTTATTTCTTTTCTTGCTCTTCCTCTTTTGGTTCTTCCTCATCTTCTTCTTCCTCTTCTTCATTCGATACTACCTCAATGTAACGAACTTGCCCTTTGCCAAGGCAACGATCATTCGGTGTCCAAGGATATTTGCAAGTAAAGCACAAATTTCTCCTTTTTAACTCATTCCTTGATTCCACTTCTTTGTTCGTCTTTGGCAGCTCCTTTTGCAACACTTTACCCTGTGGATATGGCCTTCTTTGCTAGCCATATGGGGCTGTCCTTGGTTGCCCGGAAGGTGAAGTCCTCGACTGCCCAAACGAATATGTCCTTTGCTGTCCTAACGGCAGAAATTTGCCCTTAGGACTTCTTGTTTCTAGATCAAAAGCCTTTTTAATGGACTCTTGGAGAGAACAAGGGTTGAAAGTCTTGACCAGATCCTTGAGTGGATCAACCAACCCTTCAAGAAACGATACCACACGCCTCCTTTTGGATACATCTAGTACCATTAGTGAAACTCTTTGAAATGCCGCCACATAATCATCCATGGAAGTATTTTGTTTCAGCTGCGCGAACTCCTTAAAATGGATATGTAGATCAGCCTTATCAATCAATCTCCAGCTAAACTCATCATAAGAGTTCATGAGGTTGTGCCCTTGTGTGACCAATCCATGGTGCCACCACTCGTACTGTGTCCTCAAGATGTAAAGTAGAAAACTTGATGGCTTCATCTTCCATCATAGTGTAATGTCCCCAAATTGGGACAATGAGGAAAAAAGAGGGTTTGCCAACAATCCCTTAATAAACCCACACAAAAACTGAATTCTGAAATTTAAAACCAGCCAACTCTAGGGCAACTAAAAATCTCACACTTCCAAATATTCAAAAATGAATAGAAAAATACGTTATGATATTTAGCCAACTATGGCTTACAACGATTGAAGAATGGATACTGAATTGATGTATTTTCCACTCCAAATCCTCAACTCCACCAAGCTGATTTCAATGCCCTCTTCCTATCACCAAATCCACTCCGAAGACTTCCTACAATTGAAGATAAATTGTAGACAAATTCCAGCATACATATCATGTGAAAATTGGCCAATGTTAGGGCCTAAAACATGAACAATTTTTCCCAAACCAAGTCACCACAAATAGGAATAAATAGCATGTAATTAACTTTAGAAAATCAGACTTGCATTCATGCCAAACTTGCTGGAAATAAGTTATAAAATTTATCAATATTAACAATAATTAATGGCCTATTGTTTAGGGTCAAACAAGGCACCCTCAACCCTTGCACACTCTTCTCAAGTGAATCACCCAACTTAGAAAATAAGGGCCGAATTTTCAGAATTAAACCCTTACCTTAACCCTCCAAAAATTCCTTCAAACCTTTATGATTTATTGCCACAAAAATTTAGAAATAATATAACTTGTACCTTGTCAAACAAAGTCTAAAAACCTTCCGAAGATGTGCAAAATCTTTTCCAACTAATTCGCCCTACCTCATTAAAATATAGGAAATAAATCAGATTATTTTCACTTACCAAAAATCCTCATAATGGCCTCCAAAAGGCTCCTAGGGTAAGTCGTCCAAGCTAAAAAATTAGTATAAAATATTTGCAATATTTTATACTCCGCGAACACTCCAAATCGGCCCCAAAATCTTCAAGATCAGCCCTCCAGTCAAGTCGCTATAGCTGGAAAATTAAATAGAATATTATGCGACCTTATTTGACTTCAATGAACCTTTCTAAATGGCTCGGCCAACTCACTAGGCAAGTCGCCACACCCTGGAATGATCTTCAATGCCATGAACAAACTCTCAAGGTAATTTGCCACTCTCCAAGACCTATAAAATCACCAAAACCAGCTTCTAATAGGGTTTTCAATATTCCTTGAATATAGGCGGTGTCCAAAAACACCTTTGTAGATCAACTTGCATGTAAACATGCAATTTTGAAGTTCACTTACAACCCTTAAATAGAGCTGCCCAAGTAGAAGGAATGGAGTTTTGTGTCCCCAAACCCTTGACACTTCTTGAAAGTTTTCATCTGCAAGATGTGGTAATCAAGATTGACATACTTGATCAAAGTTTCCAATTCAAAATTCCACATAAGTATTCACAAGATTCCTCCATTGCTTTTATATCCAACCTCCAAGGGTGGTGCCCAAGTTGAAGGGTTGTAACCCTTTTAAAACATAAGCACTCATTCTTTTAAAATTCTCTTTTTGAGGGTTAAGGCTCCCATAACCACAACTTAAGTGAACGTAAGATTAAATGTACATTTTTACAACTCAACTGAAAATTAGAACATTCAAGTACTTTTTACCTTTTTGCTCATAGGTTAGCCTCCCGCCATCTTCTCTTAGCTTGTGGGAACAACCAAGCTAAGGACTCGAAAGAAACTATGCCAAAAAGGGGGACATTACAGTGCTCTCCACCCAAAATTGCTTGTCTTCAAGCAGTTGCAAAAGCCATGTGGCTGTCCCCACATTATTCATAATGCATCTTCTCACTGAAATGACTTTCCATTGAAAAGAACCTTCAATTTGAACTTTCCATTTGCTAAACACATACCTTGTTGGCTGCCTCCATGGGTTCAAGATGTCATAATTATTTCCCAAGAATTTCTCATAACCCAAAAGAACTAAGACATGCCATGCTTGATTGCTTTTGATATGGTATCTCAAGGTGAATAATGTGCCTTCATAAAAAGTATTTATAATTTTGTAATTAATCATTATGACCTCATCATACATTATACCTTAAGTGATAAAAGTACATAGGTACAACCTTTCTTAAGTGTGTCTTCTACTATTCCCTTTATGCATGGAAAAGATGTAAAATTGATTATACGAAAGCCTATGCCAACTCCCAACATAACGTTGTACCTTCCAAATTTGATTAAACCAAAAGCATGCTTTCTTATACACATTTCCAGAATACACCCTTGGCTGGAATTTACCAATAAAACCATATTTTTGGCCTCCTATATACTGCTGTACCTGACCCTCAAAATCAGATTTTACTATGTGATCATTTTCAAAATGCATCTTGGCACCAAATTCCCCCAATGTGGGCTGTAATATGCCATAAAAATGCCAATTTTTTCCTCTTTAATGTGGCTGAACTTGTTTTTTTAACTCAGGAAATTTGAAGCAATAAAATTCAGATTTCTTATCATTTTTTGCCACTCTTTCTCTTGGCTGCCATGTGCAAAATAAATTATTTTTGATGCCCCCAAGGATCCATAAATGATCCCAGCTATGCTTATCCTTGTTTTGCAAGTAGAAGGACCTTCCTTTCTTGTCATTTGGACCCTTTGAACAACTGCTAGTTACTCTCATCCCTTCAAAATTCAGGGGGTGTCCTCTTTTCCTTAAAACATCACTACTTCCCCTTTTGCAAGAAGGAATAGGGTGCTGCCCCAAGCATATTTTGGGTTGCCCTTGGCAATCCATTCTCTCCTCATCCCCTTTAATATAAGTATGACAAAAATGGGAATTTGCAATGCTTACCAAATGCTTTATAGAAGGCTTCGAATTGGGATGAAAGGGCTGTGTTTTATGTTTAGGGACAACCTTCTTTTCCACTTTCCTCATGCTCATGATACATCCTCCCAACATTTTATTGGCCTTAGAAGAAGGGGACTCTCCATCACTCAAACCATGCAAAACAACCTCCTTGCCTACTATCTTGAATTTAAGTTCCATGGTTTAGTAGTTTTGTGTATGCTCACGAAGTGAGTGCAACCATTGAATACCAAGGACAATATTGGTCTGTCCTATGCCCACCACATAAAAATCATCCTCAACCACATGTTTTTCCAAAGTGAGGCTAAGCTTTGGAATCTTGGTTGTACAAGGGATGGTGAATCCATCTGCTACTATGACTCTAAATCCCTTGAACTCCACCAATTGTAGTCCGCATGATGTTATCAATCCTCTATCAATGAAATTGTGAGTTGCCTCACTATCAATAAGTATGGTAATAGGTGTACCCTTCAATTATCCCTTAACTTTGAAGGGATAATATCTAGGAGCCCATGAAAGTGATGTCAAGGTGCCACCCAACTCTTCTCCCTCTATCTCCAATGTGTTCCCCTCATAGTTGGTTGTCCCAACTTCCTCCTCATTTTCCTCTTTGGAAAGCATCTCGATGTAGTGAACCTGCCCCTTGCCACGACAATTGTGGCCTTTCTTCCAAGGGTCTTTGCATGTGAAGCAAAGACCTTTCCTTCTTAGCTCATTTATCATATCAAAGCTACTACATGGTAGCTCCTTCTGCTGCCCCAAACCCGGTTGGTTCAGTCTAATCAAAGGATCCACATGATTGGCCTTAGGTGGCCCTGCAAAGCTACTCTTGGGCTGCCCCAAACTGCCACCTCTCTGCTGTCGAGTAGGTGGGAAAAAAGTACTATTTGGCTGTTCCAAAGGTGGAAATCTGCCCCTTAGAGTAGAAGACTCCAAATCGTAGGCCTTCTGAATGGCCTCTCTCAGTGAAGGTGGATCAAAAGCTTTGACCAATCCTTCAAGAAGTCAACCAAGCCCTTTGTGAATAGCACCACCAATCTCCTATCTGAAATATCAATCAGCATGACTGAAAGTCTCTGAAACTATGTGACTTAATCATCTACCGAGGCCCTCTACCTCAATGCAGCTGCTTTTTCGAACCTCTCAATCAACCTCTTGCTGAACTCCTCATAGGAGTGTATGTGCTGACGCCCCTGTGTGATCAAACCGTGATACCACCATTCATGGGCTACTCCCTCTAAATGCAAAGCGGCGAATTGAATGGCCTCTCCCTTTGCCATAGGTCGAAGTGGAAAGAAGGTATCCATGTTCTGAATCCATGCCCTAGCTTAGCTCCTCTGTGACCCATCAAATGTGGAGAGAGATAGTTTCCCCAATGCATGTTGGAGATCTCCCTGGCTGCCCCTCTGCCTCTAACTGATTTTGGGCCCACTATGTCCCCGTTTTCAAGTTGAAAAATCGAAAAAGGTCATAGCCTCCCTAAGTGTCGCGGACAAAGTGACATACTCATCCATCTCTCTCTAACTCCTCGCGTGGGTTGAGTAACCCCTCCCTCGCTGGTGCGGGCTCCTCTTTTTGAACAAATGTAGGTTGTGTGGGCCTACGCATGGATGCCCCATCCCTCGAAGGGGGTGTATGTGCATCTGGCCTGCTCCCTGAGGCACCGCTATCTCCATTGAGTGGCTTCAAGCCACCCATCTCACTGAGGGAACGAAGAAACCCCTCCATTACTGTCATCCTCTTCTGAGTTTGAGGATACTTCTCAAACCTTTTCTCGGCCAACCTGTCTCTTCTCTCTTCTATCTCCTGGTGCTCCCTGTCACCCATAGCTTGATCATATTCAAGCGAACGAACTGGTGGAAGCCCTTCTTCCCTCCTACTATTCCTTAAGTAATACTTAACCTCTTTGTTGCCACTCATGTATCAAACCCTTCACCTCATATAATAGCCAAGATATGGCTCTAATGCCACTGTAATGTCTCCAAATTGAGACGATGAAAAAAGAGGTTTTTCCAACAAACCCCTAACAAACTCACACAAAAACTGAATTTTGAAATTTAAAACCAGCCAACCTTAGGGCTGTCTATACATCTCCAAACTAAAAATCTCACACTTCCAAATATTAAAAAATGAATAGAAAAATAGCTTATGATATTTAGCCAACTATGGCTCACACCGATTGAAGAATGGCAGTTTAATTGATGTATTTTCCACTCCAACCCTCAACGCCACCAAGTTGATTTCAATGCCCTCTTCCTGTCACCAAATCCACTTCGAAAACTTCCTACAACTGAAGATAAATTGTAGACAAATTCCAACATACATATCATGTGAAAATTGGCCAATGTTAGGGCCTAAAATGCAATCAATTTTTCCCAAGCCAAGTCGTCACAAATAGGATGTAATTAACTTTAGAAAATCAGACTTGCATTCATGCCAAATCCACTGGAAATAGGTTATAAAATTCACCAATATTAGCAATAATTAATGGCATATTGTTTAAGGCCAAACAAGACACTCTCAACACTTGCACAACCTTCTCAAGTGAATCGCCCAACTCAAAAAATAAGGGCAGAATTTTTAGAATTAAACCCTTGCCTTAATCCTCCAAAAACTCTTCCGAACCCTAATGATTTATTGCCACAAAAATCAGAAATAATTTAACTTGTACCTTGTCAAGCGGAGTCTAAAAATCCTCTGAAGTGCCCAAAATCTCCTCCAACTGATTTGCCCGACCTCATGAAAATATAGGAAATAAATGAGATTATTTTCACTTACCAAAAAACCTCAAAATGGCCTCCAAAAGGTTCCTAGGGCAATTCGTCCAAGCTGGGAAATTAGTATAAAATATTTGCAATATTTTATACTCTACAAACACTCCAAATCAGCCCCCAAATTTTCAAGATCAGCCCTCTAGTCAAGTCGCCACAGCTGAAAAATTAAATAAAATATTATGTGACCTTATTTGACTTAAACGAACCCCTCCAAATGGCTCGCCCAACTCTCTAGGCAAGTCACCACATTCTAGAATGATCTTCATTGCCACAAACAAGTTCCCAAGCTAATTCGCCACTCTCCAAGACCTATAAAATCACCAAAACCAGCTTGTGATAGGGTTTGCAATATTTACTCAATATAAGTGGTGTCCAAAAGCACCTTTGTAGATCCACTTGCATGTAAACATGCAATTTTGAAGCTCACTTACAGCCCTTGAATAGAGCTGCCCAAGTAGAAGGAATGGAGGTTTGAAACCCTTGATACTTCTTAAAGGTTTTCGTCCTCAAGATGTGATAATCAAACTTGACATACTTGATCAAAGTTTTCAATTCAATATTCAGCATAAGCATTCACAAGATTCCTCCATTGCTTTTATATCTAACCTCCAAGGGCGCCTGCCCAAGTTGAAGGGTTGTAACCCTTTTAAAACATAAGCACTCATTCTTTTAAAACTCCCTTTTTGAGGATTAAGGCTCCTATATCCACAACTTAAGTGAACATAAGATTAAAAGTACCTTTTTGCAACTCAACTGAAAATTAAAACACTTAAGTACGTTTTACCTTTTTGCTCATAGGTTAGCCTCCCTCCATCTTCTCTTAGCTTGTGGGAACAACCAAGCTAAGGACCCGAAAGCAAGCTATGCCAAAAAGGGGGACATTACACATAGGCCAAAGAGAAAGGTATGTATCCACCTTTTGGATCCAAGCTCAAGCAGTGCTTTTGGTAGATCCATCAAATTTAGAAAGAGTGAGCTTTCCCAAAACTTGTTGAAGATCCCTTTGATTATTTCGAGGTCTAGGATCAGCTCTAGGTCCCTCATTGTTTCTCTTCAGTTGCATGAAGTTAGTGAGGGTCATTTCTCCCTTAATCTCAGGTGAAAGAGTCCTTTACTCTGCATAATTGATAGCAATATCATCCATCACTAAATGTTGCACTTCCACCTTAGGAGTGACTTCCTCTCTATGAAGTTAGGTTGAAAAGACCTGGTTGTAGATCCAACAACCGTTCTCTATGTAGGAAGAGGGTTGTTGTTGGCTTCTGAAGCACTCCCCTCGCCATTGGAAGGACGGGATGCATTCGTGCCCTGCATGGTGAGAACCACCTCAACTATCATATTTGTCATACGCTCTTGATTTTGAGCAAATTTCTTAAATTGAACATGATTGGCATCTAGATCATCCATATTCTTTTGCCCTAGTTGCTCAAACCCTTCTCATTGTTGATTTGGACCCCTTCATCTTTCTCTTTCATGATACCTAAGCTCTCTTTCATTGCTTTGCATGTAGTAGAACCTGCAAACAACTGAATTCCTACAACTGGCAATATGGCTCTAATACCACTGTAATGCCCCTTTCTGGGAAATTTTTGAGTTCTGATTTTTATATTAAATTTTGGAAATTCACATTGAGGGCTACTCTAGCACATGCAACACATAACACTAAAAACCGAAATCCAAGTCTTTATTCCAGTCAACAAACACATGAAATAATTCTGAATACAAGGTCACATCGACAACAAATAAAGGTATAGCAGGTAGTACTGATGGAACAATAACAAATAAAAGTACATTAGGTTATTACAGCAAACCCTAGTTGTAGAAATTTACAAACACTGAATTCAACAATAAATATCAAATTTATACCACAAAGATAAGGTATAATAGTCTCTGATCTGTAGCGCAACAATATTATGCAGTACGACACGTTGTACGGCCAGGTACACCAACATAAAAATCTCCAAAATTTGCTCGTTGTTGCTCTTCAAACCCCAACACAGCAATTGGCAAATATTTCTAACTCTTAGCAGGGTCACACATTGAAACTAAAATAATGGTCTGGATTTGAAGCACAATAATGATTCTTGGATGGAATCACCTTAGAAGGATAGAGGGTTTTTGTGTTCAAACCTGATTTAAAGCACAACAATGATTCTTGGATAGAATCACCCTAGAAGGATAGAGGGTTTTCGTCCTCAGACGTAGAAAGCTGAAGGAATTGCTCAAACTCCACTAGTTGAAAAGATGAATGGCAAAAATAAAATAGAATGGTTTCCAAATGAGTCCAACACCCTTTTATAAATTCCCTTTCATTTTTTTCCCCTCAAAAAACCCCAAAAAGCAACTTTCCCTCCAAAATTCTAATTTTGAGTTGCTTTATCAAAAAGTACCTTTTTAATAATGAAATATAAGTTGCCTTTTTAAAAAATATAACCTAAAAGTTACTTTTAGGCCAACATAATAAAAATTGCTTTTTGAACCCCCCTTAATAAATGTTACTATTTGGCCCTCTTCATAATAATAATAAAATGTCTTTTTTTAATGTTATGAAATAAAGTTTTGGGACAACTTAAACATATTATTATTAATTTATTTCCCTAACTACATCCCTTAGCCTACATGAAGTAAAGAATAAGCTATGGGTCTTCTAAGTGGCTTAACTCCAAAAAGGGGACATTACATTATGTTTTGTTTGTGCTTTATATGTCTCGCCAAGCAGATTTTTGTGCGTGATCAACTTTTACATTTCAACACCAATAAAATTTAAAAGCCTTAGCCAATTCATTTTTAATATCAATGGAATATTGCTCCTTAATTTCCCTAGAGGATTTGACTTAATCTTGGTTATCGAGGAAATCATAAGGAAGCCTTCTAGTGAACCCCTAAACTTCTAAAAGAACCACGACATTTTTATCTTGAATGACATCAAATACCTTTATACCTGCCTTAAACATTTCCATTCTCCATCTAATGGCTTCACACTATTTGCATGATTCATCATCTTCAACTTCCTTAAAAAAGCCTTCAGAAACAGACAAGTTAACATTAGATGCAGCCATTTCATGCAGGTTTGGAAGAATGTTTCTCCATGAGGTGATTTCTTTCTCAAAACTTTTCTTTTCCTCACCAACCTTGTAGGATTCAACAAACATCACCAACCTTGTAGGATTCAACAAACACCTTTTCATAGATATTTAAGGTCTCGTGATCCCGATAGTGACTCAGTTCCACTGCACGATGGTTCGAGGTCATTTTAGGAAAATTATGATTTTTCAAAAAAAAAAAAATCAGCACAACGTAAATTGCACTTTTGGAGACGTTTGGAGCATTTTTGAAACTCGAAAAATGCATCATCATATTGATATATCTATGTGAAGACTTAGATTGTGTATTGAGATTTCTAGAAATGTATGCAGTTTTGAAATCGGAGCATACCTTGAAAAATTATGATGTTGGCAAAGTGGCCACTCCGAGTGGCTGTTACCAGGAATTCTAATCCTAGTAGATTTTTCCTATTTGCATGCCTATGCATGTTGAATGACTATCATTTATCTTTAAAGCAATTTATTATTCTTATTATATTCTTAGGAGTTTTCCTATTCGTATGCTTATGTATGTTGAATGGTTATTATTAGCCTTGTTTATCTTTAAGGTAGTTTACTATTCTTAGTTTTGTTTAGCTATAAAACAAGGTTTTGCCCTATTGTAATGTGGAGTGGATAGCATACACTTCTTTTGTACAGATTGTTTTTTTTTTAAGAAACTCTGCTACTATTTATGCAATAAAGCTTTGTTTTTCCATTCTTACAAATTCGTGTCTATTCAATAGTGAAAAGTTTGATTTATATAATACACTAACTCCTAATAGTTGGTGTGTTGTTCTTCAGAGGGAATCCTTAGTGTAAATCACCTCATCAATCAACCTTAATCCTTAAATTAGTGCTCCCACCGAAACTCCCTTAATCCATGTTTTAGTGGTCCTACCAAAATTAACTAGTACCCTCGCTGAAGGGATGACATATTTGTCGAGATCAAGGATTTGAATAGATGGAGGAATAGGGACATCTGTGGCATCTATATGACTAATTAGATGTTGGATATATAGACCCATTTGATGAAGCTTCTCTTTGAGTTCTTCTGTTTCTCCATCTCTCAATCTTGCCAATTATTGACCTCACAACATCATTTAAGTGGTCAATATCAACTTGCCTTGTAGATTTACCAGGGGCAACCTTTGACACTTGGTAGTATTTTGTTGTTGTATCCTCATTTTAGTCTCCGATTGGGGTTGCTACTTCAACATACCACATGCAATGTTCATAAATGGTAATAATTGATCTCATTTTTGGCTTCTTTGGAGTTTGTTTCTTGATCAAGGAGGCTACAATGTAATCGTTTTTCCTTTTTGTAACTATGTTCTCTAACCATGTTTAAGCATCAACAACTGCACCATCAGTTCGAGTTTCAGTGTCAACAGAGGCTTTAATTCGTTTGGGGGATGGGGCAAATGTGAAAGAATGTTGCGTGGAAACTTGAGTTAGAACATTTTATCCTAATGGATTGAGATTAGGAATGGGAGGCAGAGTTTCATGGGAAAAGGTTGATTATCTGGGAGAAGGGGTAGAAATTGACACATGTCCTTGACTTTGATCTGAAGCAAGGAATTGTTTTGTAGAGTTAATTAGAACAAAAAAATTAAGACTAGGAGGAGAATGAGAAATATCTAACTTGTGGGGTGTGACAGGAGGATTTTGTGGACCTTTTCCTTGTTTGATTGTGATCTTGACACTTTCCTGCGCTAGTCTTCTTCGTAGATGGTCTTTGGCATTTTATCTTCATGAGGATTGTCTCCTCAAGAACAACTGACACAATGAACCCACGAAATGAGATACATTAGTGGAAACATAAAACATGTCTTGTGGTAGTCAGTTTGTGTTTGGATGAAGATTTGGAAGAACCCCGACCTATCGAGGTACTTCCACTGGTTGAAGTCTTGCTAGTGCATTATGCAATTCTTGTTGCAAGCCACAACAACATGCCATTAACTGTAACTTTGGTTCAGCATTCTAGTGACATGAATTCAGGGAAGGACTAATTCACTCTTGGGAGCAGATCATGTAATATCTTCCTCTGATGATATATGGGATTTTGAAGATCACCTTCATCATTAGTGATATTTTTAGGAACGAAATTGAAATTGAAATTGAAATCATTGATTTGATTCAAAGTCATGCGAGCATAATCTCTGATGAACAACATATTCATCTTCACAATCTCTAATAGCAGTCCTCCAAATAAGGTTCCGATGATAAGGATCCCCAAGGATACCTTCAATTATGCCCTTTCTATCGAAATAAAACCTCTTATCTTTAGTACACTATATCGTTATCCATTTCCTTCTCGACCAACTTGGAAATGACGTGAGCCTTGATCGTATGATGCCCAATTAAAATTGGGAAGTGAAGACCAATCTTGTGCTTTGAAGACAAATATTTATGGACTTCAACCAACTGCCTACACAACTCCATTAATAAAGATTTGTCACTTATATATTGAGGAAGTCGGTAGGTGTGACCATTGAACATAATTACCCAAATGCATATGAATATATGGAATTGCATGAGCTAACTTCTCCAAGCTGCAATTGCTTTGGTTCCCTCTTCAAAGATTCTCTTATCATAATCATTTTCAAGCATTCTAACAAATTATAAAATAAAGGCATCATTGATGCACTTAAAGTGTATCGCTCCTTTATTTTCCAACTGGGGGTAATGCATTTATACCCCATGTGTAGTGCTTATGGTGCAAGACTCGATTAATCCCAAAAATATTGTCCACCTCATCACTACATAAATCAAATAGGAGGTCATATAGTGATTAACACACTAAGTTGCATGTGAATAAAATTAATGGTGAGATTTACCTAGTCAATGAATTGTTCCCCCGAATAGATGATTGTCATCATCTGATACATTTTCTTTCCCGTGCCATTGGATTCTTGACAATGCGATTGAACAATGTGACCATGTTGGATAAATCATCATGGGAACCACTTTGATGAAGAAGCTTGGGAATCTTTCAAATGCCTTGCCTTTGTCTTCAGCCCACTTGTATTTATTGAATTGAGGCATTTTTATGGGTTGGCCTCCCAAAAGGCTCAAGATTTGACAATAGAAGTTTGCATAAATGCCTCATGTTGATGTTTACCAAGGAGATCATCGATAAAATTAGATCTCAGATGAGCGACTGCTTCTCCTGCACCAGTCCAAACCTCTCTAGTCTTAGGGTTTTAGTTATTGGCACATGCAAGAATGAGATTTGGGCACCGAATAGTAATAGGAACTCTGATAGCTTGTGCCAACCCACTATCATAAAATTGAGTTGCCAAAGTAGTCTTGTTCTTAGCAATCAACCGAACATGATAATCATAAAGGTCAATTTGTCCAATATCAGTATTGGAAATATTTTTGACATTCGATTCAATTTTTGGAGTATTGGTCCCTTTGAACCTGAACCTCATGTTGAGATTTTGGGAAGTAGAAGTCATAGAGGCAAAAGAAGTCCTAGAGGAAAAAATATTTGAAAACCTCGATAGAGGACAGCGTAGAGTATCAGGCCTCAACATGGAAACATGGAAATCCCTGCACTTTTCAAAAGGAAAACACATCATGAGAGCAAATGAGCGAAAGGAATGCTAAAATCCGACAAACCCTAAGCACTGACTTCTTAAATTTTTAAGTTGATCTTGTGAGAAAATTCTTGGTATGGTTGTGAAAGCATGCCCCACAAAAAAGAACCCTAGGAGGGTGTGGCTATTGTACTCCAAATGGTGATGAAGAACAAGCCGAAAACCCTAATCCAATTTGGAGTGTGAAGAGAAGAATGCCTTTTCAACCATAGCTATCACTATCCCCAAAATTTAAGACAAAGTCGCCAAGAACTTGATTTGAATCCCCCACACTGATGAATACCAAGATCCTTGGTCAAAATCACCTTGAAAGAGGAGATTTTTGAATCATGTACTTGAAAATGATTGGTGGATAATTTTGAGGGAAAAGGCAAGGAATAGTGAGAACGTGAGTGCAAATGGAATGAAATGAAGGGGAGAAGGGCCTTTGATAGTCGCAAGAAGGTGAAAAAAGTGAGACTCGCTATAAATGGCTATACATGTGTGGTGGGCAAAATTGCAAAGAAAGAGAGTTGGGAAAGTCAAAAGTTAGTTACAATTGTTACAACGAGCTCCATCATAACCAACCTTTGATTTTGCTTCTTAGGACTTTGTTATTTATGCTTTGGTTGGAGAATCGGAAATTTAAGGATACTTGGAAACTTTGGCATATTTGTATCATATGTAAGAGAATTTTGAAAAGTCCGATAATGGAGAGTCTCCTTTGTTGATAATTAGGATTGCTTGAACTTCGTTACATGTGAGCTTGAAAGGTCACTTGTACTCATGTTTCGAAAAGTCTGATTCAAGATACCTTTTTAAAAGGATGAGTTGGAGATTTTGGAATTTTGTTACAAATGAGCTCGCAAGGTCATTTGTAAACAATGTCCGAAAAGTCCAAATTTAAACAGAGTAAAGAGTAACAAAGCAGAAATTTGGAATTTTTTTGCTTCAATTACAATTAGCAAACTTGTAAACAAAGGCCAAAAATTCCTATTAACAAGGGAAGAACGGAAAATCGAGGGTTGGAACTTGGAAGACAATAGAACATTTGAACTTTAGTGTAAACAAAGTCCAAAATCCCCACTAAAGTATATCAGATCAGGATTATCAGTGTTTTTGGACATGTAAGGCAGGAGTGCGATCTCTGATATCTTGACGGATTAACAAAAGATAATGAACAAAGTGGGAAATGCAGAATGGGCGGGATTTGGGTACATATAAGAGAAGTAAAGAAAGTCCGATATCTCTGATTAGGTAAAACAATGTCTCTTTACTAAGACAAATCTTGACCAAATATACATTTTGAAAATTTTGACAAATGGGAAACTCAAAATTGGATTCACCAGGTCAAATTGTGAGTAAAACATGTGCACAATCAATGTATGTAAATGGAAAGCTTAGGCATTTTAACTGAGAGGATCTCCAAGTTACGTCAAATTTCCTATTCTAATTCTTTCTAATCACCTCCAAATAAAATAAAGGAAAAATTCTAAGGAAACATAAAAAAGGGGCCATATGCCAAGATAATGTGACCTTTAACTTTCCTCAAAAGGAATGGATAACACAAAACAATTTTACTTGTTCCAATATCCATGAACACAATCAATTTAGATGTAAGTGGTAATATATTTAACACTGTAAATAAGGATTAATGGATTAAATCATCCACAGTAAACTTTGGGTCAGTGGGTAGATAATTAGCTACAATTTTTTTATCAAACGCTTCAAAATATAAACGGTTGCATTTAATTTAAAAGATTAAATAACATTGAACTTCGGAATCATAAAAGCTAAGGATAAGAATTCTAGATGAAAACTCTGAGAGAGATGAATAATTTATAAGAAAAAAGATCCTTCATACAGAGTTAACCAACTTGATATAACCCGATAAAACTAAGGCGGTGGAATATTAGCGTGCCACATGCAAATATCCAAACTGCACAAAACTACTGTATTAAAACAAATGGAAGTAGTTGAATGATCTCTGCTGTAACATGCTGGATTATCTTCATTTCTTGTTGATCGACGCTCCACAATCCATCCTCCATAACCTCTCCTCTCCTCATGCTTTAATCCAGCCTCATTCATTAGGTATATGCTCCTTGAAGTTTTAATGGTTGTTAGCCACTTAATACAAACAATTGATGATCTCAAGTTTTGAGAGAATGTTTGCTCACCTTCCTTGCCATTTAATGTTCCTACGCCCCATGGCATCTAACTCTTAATCTTGTGCATTGATTTTTCTTTACTTATTAGGGGCCTTCAGCCCGTGAGATCTAATCTTTTGGAAGATCGACGATGGGGGGAGCTTGTAGAGGCTGACAGTGTCAAGTTCTTCTTAAAGCAATGATTTGTTGCCACTTGCATGGTCCACATTTCTTCTTTATGCTTTAAGGAGCCTAGTCCCACAAATCACTTGTTAAGGCCATCACATCAAAATTACCATCTATACACATGCACCGTTGATTTGTTTGTGGGGAACTTCCAGAGCTGTCAGAACTCATTTCTCCTTTAGATCAAAACGATCGTTAACCATGTGGCACGGTCCACTTGATCTACCATCGAAGAAAAAAGTATATTGTGCCTTCCATAAACTATCTTTTGGGGACCCGTTGGCCATTGGATTTGAGCATTTGAAGGTCAGGTGGTTGTTCATTTAAGGACTATTGATTGATTTTCATAAGGCAGAGTTCGCCATTTTAAACCTCAAAGGAATTATTCAAAATTTTAAGGCAAAACCTTACATAAACTTACAGAATTAAACCTCAAGCTTTACAAGGGAGTGTTTAAACCCTACACTATGTTAACGCTTCCTTTATGTTGTACCCCATTTAGTGGTACCACACTTCTATCCTTTCTCCTATTTCACATGCAACTCCAAGTTATAAGCATTACTCATATCTACCTATTTTTTCAACGCACACACACATGGCTTTCACATCTGTCCTTTCATTGCCCATGCTTAATGCTTTTTATTATGCCTCTATCCTTGCCCCTCCACCCCCAGCCTACACATTTCATTGTTCATCATGCTCTACAATTTCAACTACTTCATTACGCCTCTATCCTCGCTCCTCCACCCCCAGCCTACACTTTATGGTTTTCTTTACCCTTTCTGCAGCAATGGCTACTTTACAACATATGCTTTCAATGGAGACTGAAATCCCTAGTTGTATCGGCTCTGCTTATGTCAATGGTGACAAGAAGCAACACCGCCTTCATCATATAAAGGATGCAATGCACCAAATGTACTTTTTGATGAACTTATTGACTACCACAAATCACGGATCTGCGACTTGGCTAATCAATGGTCAATTCAAGCAGAGGTGAAGTATTAAAGACTAGGGTTTGTAGTTTAATGGGTCTTGACTGGGCATCCATGTGGGAGCAATTAATGCTTTGTTGAAGAATAGCTTGGAGCCTCGACCATACACACCCCTTTCAATCTGGCTGACCATCTGACCATCCTCAAACAAAATGAAATACCTTTCAGCAGTCTTATCTTCTTCAAGAGCACTTCACTGGCAGCCTTGACTGTCTCATCCAATAAAAGCCTCAGCAGATGTTTGCAAAAATTGAGCACCTTCCAGATTGTTCATTGGGTCTTTCCAAAGATGAAACAAGTCAAGATTTCCAAACTTGTTAAGGCTATTAAAGCAAAGCAGACACAGAACAAACACAATTCCATCCACACACAAAATTGCAAGAGGGTTTCAAGGAAGACGATAAAGAATATGCAGCAGTCCTTGGCAAAATCTTCATCTCCATGAATCTACAAGTGCTCAAGAATAGGAAAATAGCCAATTCTTGTTGTTGATGAAAATACACCAAGCCCTTAAATTTCTCCCAATCACTCTTCTGTTCATACCATAACAAACCCCCTCTTAAACAGTCAGGGATTTTACCTCATAAGCCTCCAGTGAGCAAGGAGACAAATTCCTTTCGTACTAATTTATATCAGCCCGAACCCCATCCAATCCACCTGTCTCAGCATTCATATGAGGCTCACACTTTCCCTAATCTGTCTGCCAATGGTCATCCTATTCTCTAAGAAAATGGGAGGAAGCATAGCATCCTGCCTGTACTCAGGCTGCCAGGGACATCTTTGCAAATCCTCAGTTCACTCCCCTAGCACCAGACCAGTCCAAAGGGGAAATGATCAAAGTACTAAATATTATCTATGGTAGTCTGAGGGTGCTCACCGACTATATAGGGATGCATGGATTACATAATTCAGTGCTGGAAACTACAATTACAAACATGGAGAAATGTATACCGTACTTGGCTAATGTTTAAAAAAAACAGCACATCTGCATTGACAACATTGAGAAGTTGCTTTTTTATAATCTTGCTCATCTACGTTTGGAGGAAGATTGCCAACAAAGAGGGTATTATCCAGCCCCTTCCAAGCAACAAGCTTTCCCTGGTTCATGTTCAAATGCTGATGGAGCCTATGTGGAGAGCGCAGTTCCCATCTTTTGCTCTCAAGTCCAGATCCCTCCCCCATGGACAGATTTGGAGTTAATGTATGCCGGTAATCAGGCTGGGCCAAGCAATACCAGGGGCCCATATTTCAATATGAACCAACTATATGGTTATGGTCTAAGAAGTTATAAATACAAGCTTATTCACTTTCGTTACTTCATATGGGCTGTCACTGTCCTGGTGTATGTACTTGCTTATATATTTAAATGCTTTTACATTTCTCTGTCTATATAGCTCTTTGCTAATTATGCTCTAGATGTTTAAGAGCCTCTTTTTGTTCATGGGAATTCACAATGTTGTATAGGGCTCTTGAGCCACTTTCCAGGTGCTTAACTCTTTAATCTCTACTTCTGCAATGTAACCTCTCTTTTTATATTAATGTCTTTATTTAAAAAGAAAAAAAAGTATACGCAACCATGAAGAGCACTTTCAAGACAAACAAAGAAGTAAATATTGATACTCCTCTAATAGGGTCATTAAATGGTACTCTTGTTTGACTTCTCTGATAACTGACTGAGAAAACGATTCAGATCTTCATATAAGTTAGTTCAAAAATCCCATCATTTCTGAAAAAGAATTTACAGTTATTCATTGTTTCCTATTTATGATTTATGCTTTTTCTTTGTGAATGGCTGTTCTTACAACATTATTGGCCAATTATATACAAGTAAAAGCTATGCATGCACATGATCTTCACGGGAAGGAGCTGTATGTTCTACAACATAGACTAATTAAATGAATTCTATTTTGAAGTTTCATTACATGTATAAAGGGATTTAATAAATGCTATTTGTGTGAGCAGGTGTTACCTGATTTGCAGGGATGTTGAAGGAGGTAAAGGGATCCTCGATGAATATATTAAGTCTGGGAAACCACTTGCAATAGAATTGTATACTGTAAGTCCATCCTGATTTTTCCATTCCATTAGAGAAAATATTTTACACCAATTCTGTTTATACAAATCATTTTAATCAATGAAGACAATGCAATGGCACACGTCTTCCTTCATGTTCTTTTAAGTTTATTCAGAAACAAGTGATTTAGCTTTACAATACTTTGGACAAAAGGATTTAACTGTTATAGTTCATGTTTGACTATTTCTTGTTTAATTTGCACTAAAGGTAAAGTTTTGAGTATGATACATGTTGTAATGATGTACATAATTGAGTTAGAATAATCACATCATACAAAGTAATAAATAAACCAATATATATGACGCCCCTTTTTAATCATAAGCTACTGCAATCTTATCATCCTAGTTATGTATGAAGAGTGTGGTTGAAGCCAATTTAATTTCTCTGTATGACTTATATCTATGATTACTCACCTTTGAGGATGGGACCACACTCCTCACATTCTAGGTCCTATCAAATAAGGATTATTATGTGCATTTCAATTCCTTATTCACGTGTATTTGTGTGTAGTCTTTTGCATATATGTAATTCCATCTATGCTTGTGATGCTGTGCATATATTTATGCATATGACTAATGTATAATGTTATGGGAATAACTATAGAAGAGCCACCCGCATTGCTAGTGTCGTTGCCATCTCCTCCTAAAGGTGGTTATCAAAATCATCTATAAAGTCAATACAAGATGAATTCAACATTGTGATTTGGGGCCTAGGAGGATCTTGAGGGACAACACCCTAAAGGAGGATCTAGATGTGTTGTACGTGTGTCTGGAAGCTAACTGAGATAATATGCAGAGAATCAAGAGAGAGAGATAATAGGATTAAAACAAATAGTTTTATTAATCTGTGCATTCTGTACATGGTACACTCTTGAGAAATATGTATGGTTGTCTATCTTCTACTCTGATTGTTATCTAAAGCTACAAATATGTATGCATATATTACAAAGCTGCAAAGGTGGTATGAAATGTTACAAAAGTCAAAACGGTTGAACTTCTATGTGACTCTTCGCCTTCCAACAATTGAGTTGATTTGCATCAAAAGTAAGGCTTGACATTTTGGCATAAGGAACCCCTCAACCTTGCACCAGCTAACCCTTTGGGAAACAGGGGCTCTGCCCTTGTCAGGATTGAGGCAACAAGTTTCCTTCACTTGGTGGTATTGTGCGGTGTGAGTTGGCATTTGTGTTATGGCATGGAGGTGTGTACTGTTGGTTGAATATTTTGTCGATTAGCATACTGATAAACAAAATAGGTTTGATCAGCCAAAGTAGGAAGATTAGTCGTCCAAATGTGTAGATTTACCACATCAGAAGGGGACTGATCTCTCCTGTCATCAAGGGGAGGTTCCCTATAGGCTATATATATAGAAAAAAATACTCAAGGGTAGGACAAACCATCCATCTTTCTTCAGAGATGATGTATGCAGATCACAGGAGAAACTCAAGGAAATGACAGAAAGCACTATTCTTTCAGAAGTACTATTCAACAAGCCACAAGAATACTCCACGTAGTAACAGCAAAATGTAGCAAAAGATGTAATAACCAGCAAATCGAGATGCAGCGCAATGTCTCCACCTGAATCACTCAAGAGTAAGATACGAAGGACAATGAGAGCACAAAGTCTTCCCAAAGTCCTTTACACAGAAATGAAAAGAAAACACATTGAAAGACAATTATGGGGGCACAAAATCTCTCCATAGTTGACTCTTTAGGACACCTTTCTAACTAATTTCACTAATCCTGTTTGTTGAATTAAAGGAACAGAAAATAAATCAAGGAAAAAGACAAGAACAGTTTTCTCAACAACAAAGATATCACAGCACAAAGTCTGAAAAGTCACTTGCTTTCTTATTCCAGTAACAAAATATGATCAACAAACTGAGCTCAAAGTCTCAGAAGTGCCTTTCAATTTGGGCAGAGTTTTGTTCTGATTGTCAAAAAAGAGATATTTTACAATAACAAGAGTCCCTTATATAGCTTCTTCAAGAAGGACTCGGGAACAGTAACACATTATGTTGCGTTGGAATCTGTTAAGAAGACAGGCTGGAACTTAGGGGCGTTTTACCCATTTGATTTTATCAATGCAGGGAAACAAGTCACGCTTATTGAAAGTTTGCAACTTTCAATGTCCACCTGGCGATCTGATCTTACCTTCATCGTTTCTCCTTTTCTGGTTAATTGAATTGGGTCCTGGATTCAGTTTGCTGTTTTGTTCCTTCCTTGTTTTCTGCTAGTCTTGGCCTGAAATTTGTGAATGCATTCTGGTCTGCAGGTTCAAAGGATCAATGGCTATTTTGTTGTTTTGAATTTGACGTCTTCGGGTGCGTCACCCCTTTGTCTTCTTTCGGCTTTTCTGTTTGGTGCTTTCCCAGATTGAACTTGCCCTTTCAGGCCTTAAGAAATAACCTGTTTTGGGTCGAGAAAAACTCCCCGCAAGCTATCTACCCTTTGGGCAGTCTTTGAATGGCCTTCGGGCTTTTTGTTTTACATCTTCCCGAAGGGAAGGTGACCCTTCAGCTTCGGGGAAGTATCCTTCAAGTTGGCAGCGGAGAGTCCCCCGCAAGGGCACCTGCCCTTTGGGGTCCTTCGGCGGCCTTTTTCTTTATAGTCTTCACAGGCTTTCCTCGGGTTTTCTCCGCGGACAAAAAGTCCGCGGAATTTCCATTTGCCTTGGTTATTATCCTTCGGGTTTTTTCCGCCCGCGACCGCTTCTTGAATTCTTTCGGACTTTTTGTCCGAAGGAATTCCTTTGGACAAAAGTCCGAAAGAATTATAACTGTCTGCCTTAAACAAAATTTTCGAAGGAATTTACCTTTGCAGCCTTCTTCAAAAATGACCATTCCGAAGGGTGTTTTTGTTGACCAAGTGCCCTCCGCAAGGGCACTTGTCCTTCGGGAGGCTTCCTTGAACTAAGTCGATGATCCCTTTGATTGAACCAAACGTTGAACCGTTCCATTGAACCAAGCCGATGAACTGCTTGGTTGAACCAAACGTTGAACCAAGTTTTGGTTCAATCGGATGAACTGAGCATTGAAAGACTTTGTTGAACCAGTCTTTGCACCAATTCGTTGAACCAAGGCTTTGAACCAAAATGGTTCAAGCCGATGAACCAAGCCTTTGAACTATTTGCATTTTGAACTGCTCCTTTGAACCAAGTTGTTGAACTGTTTGATTGAACCAAACGTTGAACCAAGGCTTTGAACCATCTGTTGAACCGTTTGATTGAACCGCTTGGTTGAACCAAACGTTGAACCACTTCGTTGAACCAAAATGGTTCAAGCCGACGAACCCTTTGTTTGAACCAACCGTTGAACCTCTTCGTTGAACCAATCGGTTGAACCTCTTCATTGAACCAATCGGTTGAACCTCTTCATTGAACCAATCAGTTGAACCTCTTCGTTGAACCAAAATGGTTCAAGCCGATAGTTCAATTGAATGAACCAAAGCGATGAACTTTTTGATTGAACCATTTGTTTGAACCAAACGTTGAACCAAGTTTTGGTTGAACGGTTCAAACGAAGCCTGTGAACCATGTGTTTGAACCTGCCTTTGAACCAAAAGACGTTGAAACAAAGGATGAACCAAACGTTGAAACAAAGCGGACGAACCGATTGAACCGAAAGCGTTGAACCGATTGAATTTTGAACTCGTTGAACCGATTGAACTTAAGTGGTTCAACGGTTCAATGGTTCAAGCCTCTTTTGCTTGAATGCTTGCCGATAGACATTTTCGATTGAACCAAGGTACTGAACCAATCCTGAAAATGACCAAGTGTTAGAAACTGATTCTTTTGGTTGAGCCTGCCTACATAAGCCTTTGAACCTGTAGAAATGAACCTGCGTACAGAGTTCGTAGAAACCAAGTTCGTAGATTTCTTTAACGTTGAAAGAGTCCGTAGAAATCGACCTATGAAGCCCGTTGAACTTGGCCTGCAGAGTCCGTAGATTTCTCTTCCTGCTGAGTCCGTAGATTTAAGCCTGCAGAGTCCGTAGATTTAAGCCTACAGAGTTCGTAGATTTTTGAAAAGCTTGAAAAAATGAGGATTTTGAATGTCTAGGACAAATTTTGAAAAGGGAAGAGACAATTTTGGTCTGTAGGACCAAAATAGTTCAAATGTTGTCCCAAAATAAGTGATATTTTTGGGGGACAACATGTACGACCTCGTCGAAGCTACTAGTGTATACAACATAAGGGCTTGTGCACACATGGGTGGCTCCATGCCCGTTCTGCAAAGATTTCACTATAGAATTGTGTGGGGCATTGTTGGAGACAGATTGTCGATCTTGGAGGCACTGTGAACGTTGGGAGGTTATTCTAGGGTGTTGTAGACCGATTACCATGAACCGTAGTTATCACAAGCTATGAGAACAAGGTGGGCAGTAGCGCCGGAACTGTTGTTGGAAGATCCTCCTAGAACAATTTCACCTCATTGTAAAGCAAGAATCTCGATTGCGTCAAGGCTAGGAAGTAGGTGTGGAACCTTGGTTTCTCACTGATACCTCGTGAACCATTATGCTTGTTGTGGGGCTGATCTAGTTTAAAACGACTCTCTACATTGGCATAAAACAATTATGTGTATACATGGGATCCAAAATCTGATCTACCTTTGTTAGTTGAGATTGTCCGTCAATAGGAGGTTAGCTGTATGGCACAATCTTCTTAGGAATTGGTACGACATGATAAGAGCGTGGAATCTCTTCAGGAATTCGATATCTCTTACTACCCACATATACATGTATGCTTTGACGATTGTCATTGTACACACACTGACAATCATGCATGTATGGATGCCCAAGGAGTACATCAAAAACATCAATTGACGCTACATCACAAACTAACTCTTCTTTGAAAGGAAAGAATATGAGAAGTGACATTGGAGAGTGATGCATATAACTTTGGTGTTGTAGGAATTGAACCATCCCATTTTTTAAGGCTGCGGATAAGGCATGATTGGAAAATTTAGTCGCTTGACTGTTGCCTCAAAGATGAGGTTTTTCATGCTACTGCCATTGATCATAAAATCTGGCAGTTGCCCTTGCACCCACATTTGCGAATGGAATAAGCATTTTGCTTCAGTGTCTTGCACTATCGATGTTGTTTGTGCGGTGGCTACTACAACATTTAGATTTGTGTCAATGATTCCATTAGAGAGCTTGACTTAATAATCCTCTGGTTTTGGATGTGTAAGCAAACTCTTTTGAGTATGGCACCTTGCATTGGAGTGGCTATTGATTTATGTTTGTCACACCATTTACCTATCTTAGATTGTCGTGGCTTTCTGTTTGAAGAAGGTAGTTTCTTTGGTGCAGAGAATGTGTCCAGCATTCCCTTCAACTTTAACTCTTCTACAATGGTTGTTGTATACACCTATATTTTTTGTCACTAATAGTTTATTTTGCAAAATTCATCAATGCATCTTTCTCCATGAGTGCATGTCCTAAGGAGTGCACCAGGATCTGGGTTGTGTTGCCTCGTGGTAATTTACAATGAATTTTTATCATATGATAACCTATTATACCTGTTTCCATTCATTATCTTGCTATCTGGTCTTTCTAGCCTCCTTTGATACTCTTTTCCCTTCATTCCACTTCATCTACCTAGTTTTAGGCTCTCTCCCAAATAAATTGATCAGGATCAAATTAGTTTTGTTTTGGTCCCTATGTTTACCACTATATTGGCCATGGTTGACGTAGTTTTTGTTCCTACCTATGTCCCTTTCTAACACACCGTTTGATATAGTTGTTTGCCTCTATGTACTATATTGACATTGCAAACATAGTAATGTTTTATATCCAGGTCTTTATACTATATCAATTTGGATTGAGTTTGTTTGCATATTTGTTAGGTCACTTTTTGGAGTTGGATTTGTATATATAGGGCTCCTAGATCTCATTTTTATAAGAAACACACACTTGCATATGGAAACCTGCTTTTAGTATAAGAAGAGGAATTGTAGTATATGAGCTTATTCTTGTGGAGGTCTAGTCTTGTTCAAGGTCTTTGAAGTTCAATAGAAGGAAGTTGAGCTAGAGAGGTACACCTTAGTCTTTGGAGTTCTCAATTAAGGATACTTAAATCTTCATCCTTGCTATTTTAGTCTTCACCTACAACATTTCTCATAAAGTGCAACTTGAGCAAAGGGGGAGATTGATGCGCTGGCAAGTTAACCTAAGGTAACTATCTCTATCTCAAAACTCTTATTTTATTTGGTTTATATGCATGTACTAGAGTAGTATGTTGTTTTCTTCTTCATGCTTAACTTAGCTTATGTTATCTTTGCATGCCAAGATATCCCTAGTTGGATATGTTTTTGTTACAACCCTTAGTTTAGATACCTCTTGGTTATTGCTTAATGGCATTTCTATCTTTAATTTACCTCATTTACATCTTGGATCTAGGTTATCTTTGTTTGTCAATTCCTTGCTTATGCTACCTAACTATATCTTTGATCCCCCTTTTACAAACAACTCGTGCTTTCAGCCTTTGCCCTACTTTGCAATGCGACCTTGGATCTAGAATGGCCTTCTCCCTTTTCTTATATTAGAGGATATTTACATTGTTGACCGTATTTGCCCATCATACATTTTGGTGAACCCGACATGAATCTTATCCCTCAGTTGTGCTAGGTCATTTTTCATGTTTCCTTTTCCTTGCTTCTTAGTGTTATTGGTGTTTTAAGCATCCCTTGCTTGCCAAATTTCCTTTTGTCATCACATCGTCTACACCACCATTACATTCTGGTGAACCTAAAGCGAATCTTACTCCACCATTGTGTCGGGGCATTTCCACGCTTCATTTTTATTACTTCTTAGTGTTATTGGTTGTGAAGCATCCCTTGCTTGCCAAATTCCCTTTTGTCATCACATTTCCTTCACCATTGTTACATTCTGGTGAACCCGACATGAATCTTATCCTACCATTGTGTCAAATCGTTTTCATGTTTCCTTTTTCTTGCTTCTTAGCATTATTAGTTTGTATGCATGTGCACAAGCTATATGAGATAACATGCAAAGAATCAAGAGAGAGATAATAGAACTGGAACATGAGGTTTTATTAATCTAGTTTTTGTACATGGCATACTTTTGAGAAAGATGTATGGTTGTCTATCTTCTACTTTGATTGCTATCTCACGCTTCAAATGTGTACACATATACTACAAAACCGTGAAGGCATGAATTATAACAATCCCTCTATCAAGAACCAGAAAAATGGGCGGATATTTTTTCTTGCGGTCATTACCATTCAACTTGACAAAAGAGAAAGTTAACTAATAAAAATTTCTGCCCTAAATGAATCACTAATTTATTTAACTCATGTTTGGGCATTAGTTTGTCATGTCTCCTTCTCGGGTTTAGAAAGGAATGAAGACCCTTAACCTATTCTTTTGCTTTCCCATAGGCTAAGGGAAGGAAGGAAAAAAGAGAACATGGTGTTTTCTTCAAGTTGCCAAAAAGTGACTTGATGTCAATAATTTATTTGTAATTTGACTTCTAAAAATGGGTACTTTCTAATTTGAGTAAGTCAACCCTTAATTAGAATTATAAGGAGAATCACTTTTTGAATATTTGAATTCTCCCACCCCCTTGGATCGCCCCACTTGCGAGTTGGTTTGGAGGGAAAAAGGTATAAAGGAAGGTGGTGAGGTTCGTTTTTGGCATCCATGATTTTTTATCAATCAATTCTTTTGAGTTAAGCATGCATGCTTGCACGTTCAACCATTGAGGATGAAAACACTCATTATCTTTTAGATTTGGGGACGAAACCCCTCAAATTCTTCTTGGTGACTTCATTTGAGGGTCATAATTTGTAATGTCCCCATTTTGAAACTAAATAATATTGTTACTAAAATAAAAAGTATTTTAAATACTTAAAATAAAGTAATAATAGACTAATTTGCTGTTCACTTAAGTTGGGACCTTTTTAATGGTCATGGGCTTATTTAGCCTTTAAGTGATTTTAAAAACAAATTATCCTTATAATCCATCAACTCGTCATAACTAAAAAATGGATATATAAAGGGGATTTGTATTTCATTTAAAGGCATGTTTTGCATTTGATATTGATTTTCTTGAGTCTAAGCATGAAAAGCAAAGACTTGCTCTTGAAGGATGGAAACCCTTTCAAGAGAGCTGAATTGAGGGTGAAAACCCAAGATTCAGATCTAGGGCAGCTTCATCTAGGAGTTGCATTGAGTAGAAACAAATTCGAAAGAGTGTCTTTAACACCAAAGATCAATCAAGAGGTGGAGCGAACCAACAAAGGAGCTGGACACGTGTTTGCAAGGGCTGTCCAGGGCAGTGAATCACCTTGGTTAGGGGTTGCGCAGGTCTACAGGGGCAGCGAACCAGTCTTGGAGGTGGGCGACCCACTTTGGGGTCCTTCTAAGGCTTTTGGGGGTGTGGAACAACCACACCATAATTTCTGTTATTTTATCTAATTTTTCCAACCACTTGTATACCCAAAAATCAGGGTTTTCGCTGATTATTTGGCTATTAAATATTTACATAAATTTTGCTATTTCTTTGGAGTCTTGAATAACTATTTGGAGCTGATTTCAAATCTTTTACAGTAGTATTTTATCAATTTTTAGATTGCTAGGGTTTGTAGAAAATCTGGAAATTAACATCTAAATATTGAAGTGATTGAACATATATTTTATTTTTCCTAATATCCCTTGGAAGGGACATTACAATGGTATTAGAGCCAATTTCTTGGCCAGCTGTGGGGTGTGAGTGACTTCAATGGATTGACAACCTAGGGTTTTGCCAAAAGAGGAATACAAAGATCCCATTCAAAAGGTAGGGACGAAGAAGAAGACAATGGATGAAGCCATGGATGATTTGTTGCAAGCCATGGAGAATTATTAGAGGGAACTAAGGGCAATATGTCCCAAGGTTTGGGCAAAGGCTATAGGGTTAAACCCTAGGCATCAAGAAGCCCCTTTAGAAGAAAAACCAGAACATTTAAGGCAACAAGATGAAGGGTTCCAGCAAATTCATGAGCAGCAAAAAGGGCTGCAATTGGAAGACATCAATGTGGTATGGCCAAGCTTTTTTGGGCAGCCGAGTGCTATTTTTTCTGAGTACCAAAAATCGGATATTGTAGGATAGCAAGGTGAGGTTTTACATCAAGTTCATGGGCAACAAATGGAGCTGCAAATAATATATAATGAGAAGGAACACTTGAAGGGAATTGTCACTATTGTGGATCTACATACAACCAAAAATACAATGGAAGCAACAAAATCAGAATTTCTTCATGGGATTAAAAACAAGGATGTGGCCATCAAATTTGCAGATGAAGCCTTAGATGCAAATAAGGCAATGAAACTTAAGGTTGATGAACTCACCCTTGAGCTTGAATCAACCAATGACTCATTAGAAAATAGTCAAAGAGCCTTTCTGGATGCATAAAATCAGATTGTTGTTGAAAGGAGGTTTAGGGAGTATGAGAATGAAGCAAGTGTTAGTAATTTGGCTTGTTAAAGCCAAGTTATGTTATTACCCCTATTATTTTAAACTTTCCTACAATGGTCTAATCCCCTTTTCAGCTGGTCAATTTGTGGTCTAAAAACATGAATGTACTTACAACAAAGGTATTAAGAACAGTTGGGTGAAGACCCACAGCCACCATATAGAGCATATAGTTCATTCACGAACAGGAACACCTAAAGCAAGTTCAAAGGCCATATCTCCTTTTCGAAATATCATATAAAGTTATAAAGCTACAGGCCTGCAGGTTCGCTTGCAAAAGCAAGAATTGTTTCGAGTTAAGAAATGGACAATTTTCTCGAAGGGAAAGAGTTTTCGAAGGACTTTGTAAAGAGTCCCAAAGAACGTCACAGTGATCATTTACAAAGTTTTATTTCCTTTGGACTTTTTGTCCGAAGGGAAAGAAAACGGTCACCTAGTTTTCAAAGGACTTTTCAAATAGCCCGAAGGCATTTCTCAAAGAAATAGGACACTTTGCAAAAATCCGAAGGGCGCCTGCCCTTCAGAATGACCATTTGAATAAATCTGAGTGCCATGTGCCTTTCGGGAAGGAGTGGTTTTCCTTTGGACTTTTTGTCCGAAGGAAATCGGGAGACAAAAAATCCAAAGTGTCGGATAATAAATACGAAAAAATTCAAAGGGGCAGTGCTTTGGCGGGAAAATGACAAAGGACTCTTTCAAAAAGCATGTGCCCTTTGGGAGGGATCACTTCAAAAATCCTGAAGGGTAGGTACCCTTCGGGAAAAGTTCAAAGGCCATTTCAAAATATCCGACAAGCTTCTCTCTTAAAAGAATTGTTCATTTCACTTTTTCCGAAGGGTATGTGCCCTTCGGAAGGGTCATTGACAAGAATTTCGAAGGGCACGTACCCTTCGAAAAGGCTCATTTTAAAGGCCGAAGGGTCATTTTTAATCTTCTGGAGGACAATTTCAAAAATTTCGGAAGACAATTTCAAAAACCCTGAAGGGCACCTGCCCTTCGGGAAGGTACACTTCAAGTTCGGAAGGATCATTGACAAAAATCCTGAAGGACACTTGCCCTTCGGGAAGGCTTACTTTGAGAAAGGAAGGCACGTTTGCAACAAACCCGAAGGGCACCTGCCCTTCGGGAATGTTCATCTCATGATTTTTAAGGGGCTTTTACAAAAAGCCCAAAGGGTATGTACCCTTCGGATAAATTACTTTACAATAAAATCCAAAGAACAAATAAAAAATTGGCAAATGATATAAGGGCTTGGACAAAAGTTCGAAGGAATTCCTTCAGACAATTTGTCCGAAGGAATTCCCTTCGGAAAAAGGAAAGGCGAGTATGCATAGAGAAGTTTCAGACATTTTGTCCGAGAGACAAAAGTCCGAAAGAAATGAGACATGACGAATTTCCGAAGGTGGGCAGGGAAGTCTTAGACAAGATGAAAGTCCACAAGAAAGCCGAAGGAGAAAAGGAGATAAACAAAAGTCCAAAAGAATTCTTTCGGAAGATGAATCTGTGGAAAAATTGCTAAGTGAATCCCGAGACAAATAAGCCCGATATAAAGCATAAGATAGGGAAAATATCCAAAAAATTTGACTGTGCAAATAAACCTGAAGGAAATAATCCCGAAGAATTTCTAAGGGATTTGACTGTGTAGAAAAACCAAGGGGAAAATTGCCAAAGAAATACACAGGAAAATCCCAGAGAATAAACAAGGAAAGGCACAGACTTTTGTCTGGATAAGCAAGGAACAAACACAGTCGAAAAAGTCATAAATAGAGAAGTCCGAGATTATAAAGCTCGACAAACAAGCAAGACAAAGAATATACATGCGCAATAATTAGAAGCTGTAAATAGAAAAGGTCAAAAATAGATTCTTATCTATGCAAATGTGTTATTGGACTGGTCGAAACTGTTGTTGACTGTTTCACCATGCCACATGCTTCTCTCGTGCGTCCAAACGTTTCAAACGTTCTAGCAGTTCGTGTGGAGTTCATCTACTGGCTTTTTGCGTAACATTTCATGCAAAGGAGAAGTTGACTGGTCAAACCTGAGTTCCTTCGCCCACTTCCACGCCATCTTGGTTATGCATGTTTGGAGTTTTCTTGGAGAGTTTTGTTTATTTTAAGAATCATTTTTCGAACTTGGCTCTATCATCTATATTCTATGCCAAAGTTTGGAGAAGCATGCAGATTTTTGTAAAGGATAATAATTTTATTGAATATTCAAAGCATTGTAAAAGAGGTGAGGTGTTGAGTTAACCAACCAAGACTGACCTTTTCCCTTTTTGGACTACACTTAGACTGATTTAGACTATTTTTCAAATCTTATTTATTGGCTGAATTGAGCCATAGAGAAGGGCCCTGAAGTTTGAAAAAGAAATTGTAAGTTGGACCAGTGATCAATAAGGAGTTTATTTTTCTGAATCTGATTTTTCACAGCAGCATAGTGTGTATTTGATTGTGCATCAACATATAAGAGAGATTTTTTCTCCTTTTACAGGGCCCTTCCTCACCTATCTCTCTCTATCTCACCCTTTTCCAGGTCATTTGAAGAGGTTTTCAACCCTTCCTCTGAAACGCTTTTGCTTAGGGACAAAATATAAATTGCATTTTGGTTATATGTGTGCATTGATTTCAGTAACTTCATAGGATCTAATCAATTCAGGTGTATCATCCCCCTTAGATTTTTTTTCAAAGTTTACCCTTACTCTTTTCACCTCAAAAAATCATAGTTTCAGACTTAATTGCAAAAAATCATAAGGGAACTAGCGCTTTCTAGAGGTTCTTTTCAACACAGAGGTACCCACCCTCTGAGAAGTTCCCATTGTATCAGCTGGATAGAAGTTGTGCTTTGCACATCCTCAAGCAGGGTGCACTCTAGGGTGATAACAACAAGAGCAAGAGAAATCGAGCAAGTAATTGATGAGCTTGTTAGACTTTAAGAAGACTTTGATTTGGGATGCTTTCCAGAAAGATCAGAAGTTGCAAACGTAGAGTTTGAACAAAGGGATAGAAATGACTTCCAATATTTTGACAATCCACTTTTTGAGATGAAGGTTGAGATAGATCAAAGTGAAGATTTTATGTGGGATCCAGGTGAAACTTTCAAACCATGGGAAAAGGCTGCAACCTCTAAGTTTGGGCAACCATCACCACCAAAAGGGATTCACGCTACTTCATGTGTGGTGAGTAAATTGAATTCTGGAAATTGTTCCTTGAAAGAGGTCAACAAAATGGCCAAAAGACAGCCATTAAGGTATATAAAGAATCAATTAATTCCTTGTTTCATGAGCTTAATGAAGTCTAAAAATGATAGGACAATAGGTGTGGGGGACAGTGAAGGGACAAATAGGCCAATTCAGCTGATCATATATTCATAAAATCATGAGAATTGGGGCATATTACAGCCCTACGCAAATTCTGGAATTACTTGTGCCAAGTCTGATTTTATTGACTCATAAATTTCAGAGTTAGAGGAACAATTCCAGCAACCTGTTGGGGGCCAAAAGGTGGGATATTGGAACATACTACAGCCCACATGGAGAAGGAAAAAGGTGCCAATCAAGTCTGATTTTCGTCAATCAGAAAATTCTGAGATTTGGGTGCAATTCCAGCTACCTCATGAAGGTGAAAAGACTGAGTTTTTTGTACATTTACAGCTGCTATCAACTTCTGAAAATGTTGGTGTTCAAGGGCACAACTTGCATGAAGAAAGGGTGAAGTATGATGATAGGATTCAATATTTTTTTTATCATAATAAATTATTTGTGAACTCACATTGGGTTCCACATATGCATGAGAGTGTGGAGAAAGGGCAGCTAATGATGATACACATAGCACCCTTGAAAGAATTCATCCAGAAAAGTTTGCAAGTTGTTGAAATTTCTTTCCAAGGTATGTTGTTCAAGGAATCCAATTTTGTCAATTGTTTACAATCTTGGAAAGTTTTTCCAAGGCATGTAGGAGATAACAAAGAATTTTTTAAGGGTGACCACATTAGTATGCATACAATGAATTAAGAGCAAAAGGATCTTTCCAGTCAATGCAACAAGGTATCACTTTCCAAATCTTTTTCCTTTGGCGGCTCTAGCTCTTTTTGTATGATGTTTGTGTTCATATTGGCATCTTTGAAGAATATAGATCTAGAGAGCACATGGGAGGTCAACTTAGTAGTGAAATGGTTACTTTTGGGGGTAATTGCATGGCTGTACATCACATTTACAGCCTACATATCAGCAAGTACAAGGCTGTTGTTGGGATGATCCTCTTCTTGATGGGGGGTCAATTGAGTTTAGTGGCCAAGGATGGGATGACAGCCCTTATGAGGAAGTTTCCAGTTCTTATGGAGCCTGAAATGACTGGCTTGGAAGATATTTTGAAGAAGGTTAACAGCTGTTATTGGTCCCACATGGAAAGATACAACAGGGGCAGCCATTGGTGTGAAAGAAGAGAGAGGTTGGATGGTGTCAGTATGGTACAACCCACTCTAATCTGTAAGTATGGATCTTGGTTATGCACAAAATATATTCCATACATGAATTTTGGTGTTGTCAAGATAGAGCCAAAAGGAAAGCAGAAGGCACACATAAGGATGCCAATGCAAGATTGCTTGCACCTCCATGATACATCCATTCAAGGTATGTTTTCAACATGGATCAATATTACTCTCTTATTGCAAGTAGAAAAAGGTTTGTCATGGCACATGGGAGACTCTTAAGGAATTGATAGAAGCTTGCCAAGGGAGTATGTGCTCAATGTTTAAGGTTCAAATGGACTTTTTTATAAAGAGCAGCTGTGGCACATCCTTTTGTGACAATTCTAGCTCTTCTACAATGGTGAATAGCTTCATTTTGATCCCTCTTGGGATAGTAAAGGTAGTAGGCTCATCTTGGAGCAAGTGGGGAGTAAAAAGCATGATTTTTTGGGATGATTATAAAGCACTAATGTGCATACACAACCAACATATCAAAAGGGTCGTGGCTGGTCCTGCCCTTCTTTTGAAAAATATGGACATGTCTTTTGACGAAAAGTGGATCACTAGCAAGGCAAGAGGATTTCCAGCTCCTCTAGAAGGAAGATTTCTGAACTTTGGGGTCACTCTTGAATGTGTGGGCAACTTGAACACCTTTTCTTGGATCCCAAAGGCAACCACACATATGTCGTCAACACTTTCATGCATCGTAGAGGGCATCATCAAGGGTGCAAGCATTGTAGAAAAGCAGGAGACTCATGTTTTAACTAATGTGTTTGTGTCGTGTATGGGCTGATTTAGGGGCAATCGAGGCCCCAATTGTGGAAGACTACCTTGCTAGAACAGCATTTTCCAGCCACTACCATACTGCAATTTTAGAAGCATCTTCTTTTCTCCTCATCTCTTTGATACATCCAAGGTATGAGGCCTCAAGGGAACAAAGAAAAAAGACTAGGAGCTGCTGTTTTTACATGTCCAACTTGCATAAACAGCGAAGAATCTTCATCTACAGCAGTAGAAGGCTTCGTCATGAGTGTTTTCTTTATTGGAAAGGACCAAGGTTTGAGTTTTACATGAGGCCCATGGTGGAGATAGCCCCTTGGTTACTTCTATTGTTTGAGGACAAACAATTTTGGGTGGGGAGGATTGTAATGTCCCCATTTTGAAGTTAAATAATATTTTACTAAAATAAAAAGTATTTTTAAATACTTAAAATAAAGTAATAACAGACTAATTTGCTTTTCACTTAAGTTGGGACCTTTTTAAGGGTCATGGGCTTGTTTCCTTAAGTGATTTTAAAAGCAAATTATCCTTATAATCCACTAAGTCTTCCTTCATAATTAAAAAGTGGATATATAAAGGGGATTTGTATTTCATTTAAAGACATGTTTTGCATTTGATATCGATTTTTTTGAGTCTAAGCACGAAAAGCAAAGACTTGCTCTTGAAGGACGAAAACCCTTTCAAGAGAGTTGAATTGAGGATGAAAACCCAAGATTCAGATCTAGGGCAACTTCATCTAGGAGTTGCATTGAGTAGAAGCAAGTTCGAAAGGGTGTCTTTAACACCAAAGATCAGTCAAGAGGTGGAGCGAACCTACAAAGGAGTTGGGCATGTGTTTGCAAGGGTTGTCTAGGGCAACGAATCACCTTGGTTAGGGGTTGTGCAGGTCTACAGAGGTAGCGAACCAGTCTTGGAGGTGGGCGACCCACTTTGGGGTCCTTCTAAGGCTTTTGGGGGTGTGGAACAGCCACACCATAATTTTTGCTATTTTATTTGATTTTTCCAGCCACTTGTATACCCAAAAATCAAGGTTTTAGCTGATTATTTGGCCATTAAATATTTATATAATTTCTGCTATTTCTTTGGAGTCTTGAATAACTATTTAGAGCTGATTTCAAATATTCTACAGCAGTATTTTATCAATTTTCAGATTGCTAGGGTTTGTAGAAAATTTGGAAATTAATGTTTAAATATTGAAGTGATTGAGCATATCTTTTATTTTCCTAATATCCCTTGGAAGAGACATTACATAGTTGGGTAGAATATCATCATTTCCAACATCTAGGGTACATTTAGAGGGTGGCGCAGTAGTTTGGGAGCCTTTGGAGGCTGGCACAATAGTTAGGGCTGCCATTTGAGGTGAAACGCAACTCGAGGAGGCCTTTTGGAGTGTAACGACCTCCCTAGAGGAGTCAAAATTCAGTTGGAGAAGTATTCATTGGTGAATTATTATGTTTCGGCATTCATACACTCAACTGTAATTTATTCTAATTTTTAGGCTTGCAAAATATGAAAAAATAATCAGATTTGATGTGTTAAACAAATTGATTGAATTTCCATGTTTTTATGAGGGTTTCTATGAGGTTTGAATTTTATTCTCATGCCTAAATAATTTTTTTTAGAATTTTGCAATTTTGGTTAGGGTTTGTACAAATCTCAGAATTGTTTAATTTGGCCCTAAAAGGGATATTACAATGGTATCATAGCCAATTTCTTGCCAACCTGTGAACCATATAATCACTACATAAGGATATTATGGTCAGTTTTGATTTATACAAAACTCTTCTAGCAAAGATTTGAACAAAAGTTTCTTTTATAGACTTTATGGAGTTGATGGAGTCACGGAATTGAAAAGGGCACTATAAGGAAGTGTGGTCAGATAAAGGAAAGAGAGGGTCAAGGTCCGAACCTCAAAACCCTACTGAGGAGCAAAAGGAATTCCACATGCAAGTTTAAGGTAAAGATTTTTTGATAGTAGAAAATGTTTTAATGACTTTTAATGACTGCATGTATCGACAAAGGAATGAAGAAACCTGTGATGTCCCCATTTCCACATCATGCATAAGCAGGTATTGAAGACCTTTAATCTACTTCCTCATAGACTAAAGGATCCTTTTGGTGTTATATTTTATTAGTTATTTATTAATTGCCAAAATAGTGATTTTTATCATTTGCTCTTATAAGGCAATTATTATTTATTTAATAGAATATTTGATAGAAGTGGTTTTTACCATAGTCACCGCATTCGAATTCGTGTTTGAATTCGCCGAGAAAAAAATTCGGAACTAAAAATTTTGAAATAAAATTCGTGATTAAATTCGGCTAATAGAAATATACTTATTTTTTAAAATATAATTATAAATATATTATATATAATATTTTTATATTCTATATTATAATATTATATTATAAACTATAAAAATAACCATATTCTATATTCTAATAACTATAAATATATGTTAATATATATGTATTTTAAACAAAAAAACAATATACAATCATAGTCTATAGACTAAAAAAATATATAGGTACAAAATTAATATAATAATCTATACGGTTACTTAGCTTATAATAATCCCTGAATATATATATATATATATATATATATATATATATATATATATATATATAACTTTTTATGTATTAAGCTAACAATGTAATGTAAAACTTAGGGCAGTTGTATGGAATCGTGGATGCAAGCAATTCATAGTTCGTGTGGATGCGCGGGCACTTAGACGCAGGCGCCACATAGATTGTGGATGCAACAGAGAAACGAGAAACTTAAGGTAGTCACTATAGACGTGGACCCGTTTAGGGCTTTGCCATCACGCAACAAAGAAACGGCTCCAGGGTTCATTCGTAGTTTTCATTGACGAAAAATGACAAACAACAAGATGAAAAATTAACCCTAGAATCATGAATCTCAACTGAAATGAATTTTAGACAAATTTGAATGAATTTAATAGTGTTTATTGAAATTCGACGAATTTCGAATTTCTGCAATAAAAATCAGCAAATGCGGTGACATTGGTTTTTACCACTAAAGTATTTAATTGAATTAATTATTAATTTATTTGCCTAAAAATAATCTTAATTATTATTTTATTAATACAAATAATTAATATTATATTCGAAAAAGAAGAATGTCGGCTTGGAAGCTAAAGCAAAGAAAGGATAAAATATTCTAAAAAAGGGCAAGTGAGGCTTATGAGGTATTTTACCTCCCCAAGATGGTTCATCCCGCCTCTACCACCCCCCTTCCCTGCTTTGTTGGAAGGTACAAATACAAGGTGAAGATCACAATTGAAGATATGTTGAATTTGATAATTATTTCGTCATGCTTGACGAAGATATTGGGATGCATGCCCAATAAATGTTCGCAGATTTGGAGCTGATTACTTTACAAAAGGTGTCTTTTGACACCACCTTTGCTAAAGGAGGTTTTGTTACTTGCCCTAGAGTGGGACGATTTGTATTGAGAGGCTATTGAGAGGGTTTGGTGAACTATTTAAGGTCCATTTGATGCATAATAATTTTGGTTATTATTTATACTAATTTTGCAAGTAGAGCGACTTGATTTGGAGGCTTGTGGAAGTGTTTGGAGATCTTTTTTAAGGTATATTTGAGCGAATTAATATTCTGCAATTTATTAATAATTTTCTTGAATATTGGCATGGGATTTGGAGAAGAATTGATTAAGATTTGAGGATCTAATATGATAGAATATTAAATAATAATTTTCAGATTATTATTTAATTTTTTTTTATAGTGTTTCTTGATCGTTTTTACTTGTGAAAGGTGGGATCTTGCTCAATAAATATTTAGCAATTTTTCTTGCACCTTGGTGACTTTGGCGACTAGCTTGGAGGAACTTTGTGAGCCATTTTGGATGCCCTAGAGATTTGCTGGAATTTTCCCTGATTTTTGACACATGTGGCATATTTTTGGCGAGGGTTTGAAGCAAAAAATAAGCAAGGAACAACAGTTGTATTTGAGATAAAATTCATATTTTTTCAGCTATCATAAATTAACATTTGATATTTAATAAATTGGCAAAAAGGTACATCTTTCCTCATTTTAATTTATTGCTTATATTTGCAAGCATTCACGTGAATTTTGGATAAATTAGTGGCTGGAATTTGTCTACACATCTCTTGCATTTTGGTGCCTAGGGTTTTTTGGGGTTTGGTAAGGTTTTGGATCAATTCTTGCAAACTAGGGTTTGTTGATTTTTAATTTTAAATTTTTTGAATTTGTGGATTTTAGGGGAAAACCCCTTTTTTGTTAGATCATCCCATTTGAGGACATTACAGTGGTATCAGAGCATTGATTTCGTCTACCTGTGAGTTTGGTTGTTGGATGCAAGCAGGTAAAGAGATCTTGTGTTATCAGAAAAAGAAAAAGACTATGGTCGATCGAGAGCCAATGGGTTTACTTCAGAGCAGGTTAAGCTTTTGCATGGCTTGATCAAAAAAAGCCAAAAAGATATTCAGCATACTTTGGGTATACAAATTGCAGCTATGTTGAAGGCTACTACAACTCCCAGCAAGGACCATCCCTTCAATGGAGAAGGAAATTTGAGTGATAATGAGAGGGTTTCTATTAACCCCCCTTATAAATTCTTCAAGGCCACTTTTTTGCAGAGAGAATCAGTAGTAGAGATGAGGACGCCAAGGGATGATACATTGGAGATTTGTCAAAAAGTGTATGCAGTCCTAAGCTTTGCCATGCAAGCACTCTTGTCTTTTCGGGATTATTGTTAGATGAAGGAAGGATCCAAGCCAAGGGTTCCTAATGTGCAGCCCCGTAGAGATTTGCAACAAAGGTTGGGTAAGATTTCTCTTCTTATTTTTGATGGTACTAATAAATTTCCTGTGAGATCATGGTTGTAGAAGTTGGAAACATATTTATCACTTAACCCCATATTTGAGGATGAGGCTCCAAAGTTTGTCACCCTACATTTGGAGGGTATTGCTCATGAGTGGTGGTTTCATGGCTTAATCACACAAGGCCACAGATCCATTACCACCATGGAGGAGTTTGACAAAAGGATCATGGAGAGGTTTGATAGGAGAAATCCAGAAATACATTTTCATGAGTTGGCTCAACTTAAACAAGATCATGATGTTGAAAGGTATGTTACTGATTTTCAAAAAGTTTCAGTTATGGTGCCCGATATTAGTGAGAAGAGGTTGGTTGTTTTGTTTGTTGAAGGTTTGATTGAGCCCTTGAAGGGTTTGGTTAAGGGTTTTAACCCTCTTTCTTTACAAGATGCTATCACTAAGGCTTTGGATTTAGAATGTTCAGTATACAGGTGCCATGAAGGGCCGAAAGGGCAGCCACCTATTCGCTGCCCAAAAGGGCAAATACAGGGCAACTAAGGGCACAAGGTGGGCAGCCTAGGGCACCACCCAATGAGCAACAAAAGAAGCCTTATACATCATATGTGCCACCTCATAGATCACTGTCCTATAGCAACAATATGAGGGATATTAGAGATGAATTAAGAAGGCAAGGCTTATGTTTCACTTGCAAGAATCCATGGACCAAAGGCCACCGTTGCATGGGCAAAGGACATGTTACTACATTGAGGTAATTGATAATGATTCAAATTTTGATATTGTTGATGCTAATGATGAGCAAAATGACAATGTTGTTGATGAGCATGTGCATGAAGAGGACACACAAGATATGGGCAGCACTTTTGCTAATTTTTCACGAGGCACCAAAGTACTATCCTTTCTGGGTAGGAGGGACTTTAAATGAGTACAAGGTAACCATCTTAATTGATAGTGGGGCTATTCACAACTTCATTGGCAAAAATTTGGTGGCTAAGCTTGATTTGATTGTAGAAGACTTCAAGGGTTTCAAGGTAACAATAGCAGATGGATTTTCTCTTCCTTGCACCAAAAGAATCACCAAGCTCAAAATTAAAGTGGGTGACAAAGAGGTAACACTTCAAGGTATGATCAAAGGGTCACCTTAAATTGCTTTTATGTTGAATAAGGCTTTACAAGAAGATGCAAAAATATGTTCTATGTCTTTTATAACAACAGATTGGAAAGAGATAATTATCTTGGAATATGCTAAAAATCAATTTTCTAACAATTTGCTTGAGGAGGTGATTGTTGATGATAAATTCAGAATTTTGGATGGCCTTATATTCTACAAAGAAAGGTATATTTGGTACCCGAATCCAAGGTTATTCACATGATTTTAAGGGCTGCCCATGACACTCTTTTGGCTGGTCATCAAGGGTACTTTAAGACCTACAAACTTGTGAGGGAGAGATTCTATTGGAAGGGCTTAAAGAAGGAGGTTGTCAAGTAAATTCGGGAATGTTTTGTATGCCAAAAGAATAAAAGTGAGCATGAATTTCCAGCAGGACTCTTGCAGCCCCTTCCTATTCCTTTACAAAAATGGAAAAACATCTCTATAGATTTCATTACCAGATTGCCTATGGTTCAAGGTAAAAATCAGTTATATGTTGTGGTTGATAGACTTACAAAATTTGCTTATTTTTATCCACTTTCAACCAAGTACAATGCTTCTATGATTGCTGATGTGTTTTTTAGAGAAGTATTCAAGTTGCATGGGCTGCCCAAAAACATTGTTAGTGACAGGGACAACAGATTCATGAGTATATTTTGGAAAGAACTCTTTAAATTGACAGACACTGAGCTCACTCCTAACACCAGTTATCATCCACAAACCGATGGGCAAATAGAAATTGTGAAGAAATGGTTGGAAGGATATTTGAGGAACTATGTTTCGGGGCAACAATCAACATGGATAAAATGGTTACATATGGCCGAGCATTGTTATAACACAACCTTCCACATGTCTATAGGTATGTCTCCTTTTAAGGCACTTTATAGTTATGATGTTTTTTCCTTTATTGATTTGGTGATGACAGATAGTAGAGTGCTTTAGGCAAAATAGAGGTCATTTGAGATAGGAGATTGGGTCTTTTTGAGATTGCAACCCTATAGACAATCTTCCCTCAAACAAGTGGTTCGGAAAAGTTGAAACCACTATTTTATGGGCCATATAAGGTGAGAAACAAGGTGGGAGAAGTAGCATATGAGTTAGAGCTTCCAGAAAATAGTAAGATTCATAATACGTTCCATGTTTCTTTTTTCAAAAGGGTTCTTGGGCAGCATACTACCGCTTCTTTAGAGCTACCCTCATTGGATGAAGAAGGCAAAATAATCTTGATTCCCGAATCTATCATTGAGGTTCGTGAAAAGAAGCTAAGGAACCATAGCATCAAAGAATATTTGATTACATGGAAGGACTTGCCACTTGGAAAAAAGAGGCAATTTTGGAGCATCCAAGTTTGCAATTGCGGGAAGGGAGGACTATGATGTCCCCATTTCCACATCATGCATAAGCAGGTATTGAAGACCTTTAGTCTACTTCCCCATAGACTAAAGGATCCTTTTGGGGCTATATTTTATTAGTTAATTATTAATTGCCAAAATAGTGATTTTTATCATTTGCTCTTATAAGACAATTATTATTTAATTAATAGAATATTGGATAAAAGTGATTTTTACTACTAAAGTATTAAATTGAATTAATTATTAATTTATTTGCCTAAAACTAATTTTAATTATTATTTTATTAAGGCAATTAATTAATATTATATTAAAAAAAGAGGAATGTCGACATGTGAGTTAAAGCAAAGAAATGAAAATATATTCTGAAAAAGGGCAAGTGAGGCTTATGAGGTATTTTGCTTCCCCAAGGTGGTTCGCTTGCCTCCCCTCTCCCACCGCCCCCTTAGACGGTACAAATACAAGGTGAAGATCACAATTGAAGATATGTTGAATTTGATGATTATTTCTTCATGCTTAAAGAAGATATTATGATGCATGCCCAATAGGTGTTCGCAAATTTGGAGCTGATTACTTTACAAAAAGTGTTTATTGACACCACCTTTGCTAAAAGAGGTCCTGTTACTTGCCCTAGAGTGGGGCAATTTGCTTTGAGAGGCTATTGAGAGGGTTTGGCGAACTATTTAAGGTCCATTTAATGCATAATAATTTTGGTTATTATTTATACTAATTTTGCAAGTGGAGTGACTTGATTTGAAGGCTTGTGGAAGTGTTTGGAGATCCTTTTTAGGGTCTATTTGAAAAAATTAATATTCTGGAATTTATCACTAATTTTTCTGAATATTGGCATGGGATTTGGAGAAGAATTGATGACGATTTGAGGCTCTAATATGCTAGAATATTAAATAATAATTTTCAGATTATTATTTAATTTTTTTTACAAGGTTTCTTGATCATTTTCACTTGTAAAAGGTGGGATCTTGCTCAATAAATATTCAGCAATTTTTCTTGCACCTTGGCAACTTGGGCGACTAGCTTGGAGGACTTTTTGGGCCATTTTGGATGCCCTAGGGATTTGCTGGTTTTTTTTTTGGCATATGTGGCATATTTTTGGCAAGGGTTTGAAGTAGAAAATAAACAAAGAACAACTGTATTTGAGATAAAATTCATATTTTTTCAATTGTCATAAATTAGCATTTGATCTTCAATTAATTTTCAAAAAGGTACATCTTTCCTCATTTCAATTTATTGCTTATATTTTCAAGCATTCAGGGGAATTTTGGATAAATTAGTGGCTGAAATTTGTCTACACATCCCTTGCAATTTGGCGCCTAGGGTTTCTTGGGGTTTGGTAAGGGTTTTGCATCAATTCTTGCAAACTAGGGTTTGCTGATTTTTAATTTCAGAATTTCAAAATTTGTGGATTTTAGGGGAAAACTCATTTTTTTGTTGAATCATCCCATTTGGAGACATTACAAAGCTAAGGAAGAAATTATGAAGGTGAAAGCACCATTCACTGATTTCTCAAAGAGTTCAACAGAAAAGAAGTGCATAAATCACATATATGAGTCATAATTTAATGATCCACCATCAACAACAAAAGTGGATCCTAGTGTTGAAATGAAACCAACTACGTTGTAGGCAACTGCAGAGAATGTGATAAGGACTCATAAAATGTGTGATGAATGGCTAAGAAGAGCTAAGGAAGCTAAGTTGATAGCTATTCAAGCAAAACAACACCTAAATAAATTTAAAGAGGAAGGTGAGCTCTTCAATCATCATTATAACATTTCAGATTATGAAGAAAAATCAGATTTGCAAGAGGTTTTAGAAAGGGAATTCCATGAAGACCTTGTGAGGCATGCACATGAGGAAAGTGCCTCACCAGCTACTTATATTGGTCTTTAGCTTGTTAGAATCTTCAGACTAGAAAATAAGGGTAAACGATTTGATTATCTTCATGATTATAGTATGAAGGGTGAAGGTATTGATTTTCAGAGAAGTGTTAGGTATGGATATGTATTTGAGGTTAACATTTTGATTAACCCTAATTTAGGAGTTTTGAGTCACATGGATGGTGGTGTTGAGGTTATCTCAACAATATCTCTTTCAGAAAAAGTGGATGAACATTGTGACTACAACTTAAGGTATGATAATATGTCCGGTTTGATGCTCCCTACTTTGTCTTTACAAGATTCTTGTCATCATGGAAAGCATTCCAAGAAGGGTGATAGGGTATAGGATAAAACTTATAGCATAGGGCATGTAGATTCCATGATTCAAAGTCAACATTATAGTTGCATATGGGACTTGGGCATAAGTTCGAATGACGAAGCAAATAGAAGCTTTGAATCTACTCTGACATTCTTCATCTTTGGCAATTGGTTAGAAAGGGAGTTCATGAGGAGTCATATAGGATACATGGTGTATTCTAACAAAGTTGTGAGGGATCAATTCATAGATTGTTCCTTGGTGTTGAGTTCCACATTTGAAGATAAGATCATGGGTGTTGACAAAACGAAGATAGTCCCCATGGAATGCTTGATGAGAAAGGGTGGTTAGCAAAATAGATCTAATCTTGATAATCAAGATGACATGAATCGACAGACCATGGTTGTGTTGGTTTCAAACTATATTCAGGATTGCCACTCTTGGAGGAATGGGGATTGTGCAACTGTTACAAGATGTTTTCCAGTCACCACCATTTTGAGTAAAGGAATGCAACGCTTCAGCCATGCTTTGGGCAACATGGAAGAAACTTGTGGAGTTTAATCATGGTAATCACAATATAGAAGATGTAAGCTTAGTCATGGGCATGCATTGGATATATTTATTTGATAAGTCACAAAAACTTGTCGGTACTTGGGGTAGACATGAGGTGTGCAATGACTATTATGACATGAGCTCAGGCGAGATATCTTCTCATAATGATATTTGGTATACTTTGGGTCAGCTTTGCATGGGGTTTGATTTTGCACCTCCGAGATTGCCATTGAGTGAAGAGTAGCATCAAAAGTTGAGGAGTGGTGTTGGAGACATACTTCCTATGGAGGAAATTACAGGCATCACAAGACCTCAAGGAGAAGTTCACATGAAAATCAGAGTAGCGCAACGTAAACATGGTGGAGTAACTTCAAATTTAGATATTTGTGCAAAGGATCGTCAACAAGATATGAAGGAAGTAAGTGGTAATAGTATACTATCAACAAATGTTAGAAGGAACACACTGAAGACATCTAGGAGTCTGATTCTCAGCCTTGATGCTGCTGTCATCACCATTATCAGCCACTACTTTACTTCATTTGCACTTATACAAATGGATTTGCAGGGGTTTCCAGTCATGTGAAAGAGTAATTTATAGTATGTGACTATGAAGGGAGGATTTTCAGCCCTTGATTGGCTGCCCACTGCCTCTACATTGATCACACTGCTGATTGGTGCATGGGTGTGTCATTTTTGCAACTGTGACACCATTTTTATATTGCTAGTTTGATGATTTCAGTCATGAACAGCGGTTGATTTGTGCATTTTGAGAGTTTTTTCTTGCATGGCGATGCTAGTAGAAGATGCCCTCTATTAGGGACAATCAACCCAGCCATCCTAATGCTGATCGGGATGATATTCAAGGAGATTTTTGGTTGTTATGACTTGTTTACAGCCTACTTGCAAGCTGGTTTGTGCCATGAATTGGAGGGACGAGCCCACAATAACATTATGGGACCCACTGGAGCTCAAGGCTATACTCATGAAGCAAGTGTTTGGGATCCTTCATCATATGAGAAGAGCAGATGGGTATAACAGAAACACAATGGCGAGCACTTGGAGCAGCCTTTGAACTTAAGGAAATGTATGGAAGATGTTCTCATGTCATGGGTAGAAGGCTTCATCAAGGGAGAGCATATAGATGTGGGTGATGGATGGAGTAGACCCCATGATAATTGTTGGCAGAGGTTGTACCACTTGACAGCTATGGGACTCAAATGTTATTGTCATTATTGTATGACGGCTTTGGTGCATTCAAGTATGCATGATGCTCTTGGGCAAAAGATTTAAGATGACGGGTATTGGGGAGCTAATGAGCTCATCTCTTACATGGTTAGGGGAGGCAATAATAAGGAAGAAATTTTTTAGAACATGGGATTACAAATTCCAAAGATGGATGTGGGATCTGGGTATTGGTAGGAAGGTTCAATATGGAGGGATCGGAGTTGAAACAACATTGTTTGAGGGCAAGCAATTTGGAGAGGGAAAGATTTTCATGTCCCCTTCTTGGGTTTAAAGAGGAATGAAGACCCTTGGCCTATTCTTTTGGTTTCCCATAGGCTAAGGAAAGGAAGGAAAAAGGGGAACATGTGATTTCTTCAATTTGCCAAAAAGTGACTTTATGTTGGCAACTTATTTCTAATTTGACTTTTTAAAAAGGGGATTTTTTAATTTGAGCAAGTTAACCCTTAATTAGAAATTATAAGGAGAATCACTTTTTGAATATTTGAATTCCTACCCACCCACTACCCCCTCCCCCCCAACTTGGAGCACCCCACTTGGGAGTTGGTTTGAAGGGAACAAGGTATAAAGGAAGGTGGTAAGGTTCGTTTTTGGCATTCATGATCATCTATCAATCAATTCTTTTGAGTTAAGCATTCTTGCTTTCAAGTTCAACCATTGAGGATGAAAACCCTCATTAGCTTTTAGATTTGGGGATGAAAACCCTCAAATTCTTCTTGGTGACTTCATTTAGAGGTCACAGTTGGGCAAAATATCATCATTTCCGGCATCTAGGACACATTTTGAGGGTGGTGCAGCAGTTTGGGAGCCTTTAGAGGCTGGGGTAGCAGTTAGGGCTGCCATTTGAGGTGAAACACAGCTCAAGGAGGCCTTTTGGAGTGTAACCTTCCTAGCTGGAGAACTGTTTGGTTGGTGAATCATTATGTTTTGTCATTCATACACTCAACTGTAATTTATTCTAATTTTCAGGCCTACATATTATGGAAAAAAAATCAAATTTGATGTGTTAAACAAATTGATCGAATTTTCATATTTTTGTGAGGGTTTCTATGAGGTCTGAATTTTATTTTCATGCCTAAGTAGATCTTTTCAGAATTCTGCAATTTTGGTTACGGTCTCTAAAAATTATAGAATTGTTTAATTTGGCCCTAAAAGGGATATTACATAGTCAATCTTCCTAAGTCTTGTGGGTTATGGATCCACTATATTATCTTTAGTCTTATCAACTCTGATAGAGTCTTCCAGTTTGTCAGCTAATAGAATACATTAAGTGTATACCTATAGGGTTGCAGTAACATGCTTCTGCTAATGTACTGTTGGTGGCCAAGTATAGGATACTCATCCCCGGCATACAGACCCAAAATACAAGGTAGCAATTCTCTTCATCATGTACAAGGTCTAGAGTGGAGTCAAGGGACCACAAAGCATGTAAGCTTATACTTCTGGTCAGTCTAGAGCTTCTATACTTTGTCCATCCTTATTGAGTATTAGAATAGGGTTGACTTCAACCCCTAACATAACGTGGCCTGCTTGGGGTTTAATCGACACAAATATCCCACTTATAAGCAAAGTATAGAATCGAGGTCCGTTTCCTACTAAAGTTCTTTTGGTGCAGGTAAGAGTTCTATGTTAATAACTCAAGGATCTCTATCCAAGCTGGGACTAATCACTCAAGGCAAGATCAACTAATTTTAAGCCCTTATCTACAACAAGTTTCAAGTATCATGTGATGATACCCTTTTTCAAAGCATTAAATGCACCCCAACTTCAGTATTGGCAGAGGTTGGCAAGTAGACTTGTTTCCTAGAGGTCAAAAGTTGTCACATGCCTTATAGTGAAGTTCTCATCTTATAATCTGTCAAACAGAATAGGGCTGTCACTTAAATCTGAGCCTTAGATTCCAGGTTTAGGTACAACAATCATTATTAGACAACACTCAGAGTATAGCACCATTAGAATCATTAGGGAATCAATGAACATTGATCCCAAATAAAGTTCCAAGAATCATATGTTTTTGGACTATGTTGTTTGGAAATGGAAACGGAAACGCCAATTTTCAAAAACCTTGATTTGGAAATGCCGTGGAAATGTCCATACGATGTGTATATATATATATATATATATATATATATATATATATATATATATATATATAGTCTTTCTTGTCTATAAAAGATAAAGCACTTAAAAATATATAGTATTCATTCATTCATTACTACAAAGACAAAATGTACATTCAAATCTAGAATATATCATCTAGATTGTCCTCAAATTCATGAATGCCACTCCCACTATTTTTCAACTTTATCATTCACTGACGCTTTCTCTTGCAGGGGCTCTTCAGTGTATTGAATCTCCCAGAGCATATGCCTAAAGGGGTGCACTGGGAATGGGGGGGATCAGCTTATGGCACTTTGCGAGAGATGTTCTCATACTATTCTATCATACCTACATCCCTTCATGCAGCCTTCATGCTTCCTATGATGTCTCCTTGAACTCTTGAAATCCTGAAATATGATAGGATCCTCCAAAACCTAGAATTTGCATTATAGCTCCTAGATGTTTCCTGCAACACAGTTTTTGGACATTCATAAAACAGGACTGAGTCTGCACAACAAGTCAAACAGTACAGACACAAGCAAAAGGTTTAGCTAATGCACTGGAGATATTGGAAGCGTATAGAAATGGACAGACCTTTGTATTATGTCCATCAAGAATTACAGGAACAGGCCAGGGCAGAATGCCTTTAGCATTAAGTTTAAATTCAAGAATTAGGGAAGATTTATTACTTCACATAACTCTTCATAGATTCCATGTATGAACAGAGTTCATAAATTCTGATTCAACACATCACAAAACCATTATCTTGATATATGCAAAACACTTAGATCTACACATAAGTCTACAAGCTTGTAATTCTTTCTCATTCCTAATGTGACTGTTCATCATTACTTGAAACCAACGTACAGCATTCGATACAAGAGTCTTTTGAAGATGAAATTGTTACTCAATGGTTGTTCTTATAGATAGAATTCTATATATTACCACAAGGGTTGACCCATATTATACAGTTCATGTTCATTACCTTAATACAATAAACCATAACTATTGTTTTTATTACTAACACAAAAACTTCAGGCCATCGAGTTTATGTGTATCCTTAACCTGAGTATCCTTTCAGATATTTCATTAACTCTTGCTAAGATTTCATGTTGGAGCTTTAATACAAAATTACACCCAATGATTGATGTATCCTCTATTTAGGGCAGAGTTCAGGCAATACAAGAGATCAAAGGTTCATACGGTAATCCCATAGCCACGATTTGGGTTCTGTAGGACTTGCATTTTGTTTTCAACTATGTTGTTTGGAAACGGAAACAAAAACATTTTGGAAATGCCAATTTTCAAAAACCTTGATTTCGAAACGCCGTGGAAACATCCGTATATACACACACACACACACACAGACTCACTCACTCACACACACTCATTTTTGTCTATAAAAGATAAACACTTAAAAATATATAGTATTCATTCATTCATTGCTTCGAAGACAATGTACATTCAAATCTATAATAAAACAAGTAGATTGCCCTCAAAATCATGAATGCCACTCCCATTATTTTTTAACTTTATTATTTACGGACACTTTCTCTCATAGGGGCTCGCCAGTGCATTGAATCTCCCAGAGTGTATGCCTAAAGGGGTGCACATGGAATGGGGGGGATCGGCTTGTGGCACTTTGAGAGAGATGTTCTCGTACTATTCTTTCATACCTACATCCCTTCATGCAACCTTCATACCTCCTATGATGTGTCCTTGAAATCTTGAAACCTTGAAATATGGCTAAATCTGAAACCCTGGAATCTGATTAAATCTGAAATATGATAGGATCCTCCAAAACCTAGAATTTGCATTATAGCTCCTAGAGGTCTGAAACCACTCTCAAACATCCTGAAAGTATATTATATAAAATATAACTTAAAGTATAAGTTTAGCAACTAGATGCCCCCATCTAGTTTCTAAACTTATACTTAAATGTCTATTTTACATGTAAACTTATACTTAAATAAACATTTAAGTATAAGTTTACATTTAGATAGGGACATCTAGTTTCTTAACTTATGCTTAAATGTTTATTTTATATATATATATATATATATATATATATTGTTCTCAACCTGGAGCTGCGCCCTGATTCGAAGACGTGCACGAAATGGCACAGTCCTCTATCCGACTGAAACAATGGGATCTTCTCACGAGGGTGGGTGCCTCAACGGTGAGAAGAACCTCCAGAGAAGGCTGGGTCCTGTCTATTTCTGGCGGGATTCTATATTCGGATGTGTTAGTCTATATTTCCTCCGGGATGCTCTTATTTCCTATTACTTTTGGGTGTCTCGGCTTGGCTGTATTTTCTTTGGGTTTATTTCCACAGAATTCCTTCGGACTTCTCTCTCTTCAGATACCTTCCTTTACTCTTATTTGTTCGGGCTCCTTTTCATAGTCGGGCTTCTCCTTTGGTCATTTCCCCTAATTTATTCGGATTTTGTCCCTTTGCCTTTGCTTTGTCGGCCTTTTGTATTGAACGCTAAGTCATATTCCCGCGGAAAAATGTCCGCAAGAATTATCTGTCTCTTTGGGTTAGCTTTATCGGGCTTATTTTGCGCGGCCTTTCTCCGAATTTCTTTGGACTTTTTGTCTGAAGGAATTCCTTCGGACAAAAGTCCAAAGGTTTTCTTTGGTCTTCGTTCCTTACTCTGCTTGTTTTTCCTTGCTTTTCTTCGGACCTTCTTGCTTCGTGGCCTTCCGAAATTCTTTGGACTTTTTGTCCGAAAGAATTCATTATCTGCCTTCGCCTTTTAACTTTTTTGAATTTCTTCGAGATTTCTCATCGGCTCTTTGTCTTTGTTATCGGCTTTTGGTCCTCCATGTGTCTTCCGAATTCATTCGGACTTTTTGTCCGAATGAATTCCTTTGGACAAAAAGTCTGAAGGATTTCTTCCCTTGCCTCTTTCTTCGAATGTGCCCTTCGGCTTTTGAAATGTGCCCTTTGGGAAATATGCCATGGTCCCTTCCGCCAACCAAGTGCCCTCCGCAAGGGCTAGTAACTGCCCCTTTTTGCCCTTCGGAAAAATTGGACACCCGGGTTATTTGCCAAGGTTCCGAATCTGCACCTGTGCCTTCTCGAAGGGTACGTGCCCTTCGGGATTGTTGCAAATGACCCTTCCGAAGGGTACCTTGCCCTTCGGGATTCTTGTAATGGACTCTTTCGAATTAATCTTTGGCTTTTCCTTGCCTTTTGTTATTTTCTTTGGACTTTTGTCCGAAGGACCTCTCCGAAGACCTGTCTTTAGCGAAACCTTTTTGATGAACCATACCCTCAGAATTTTCCTGTTGTAGCAAAGGCCCCTTACCAAGGAAAACAATGTATTCTTCCTCCCTTGGCTAGAGACGTGAACTTTCTAAATGGCAAAAGACAATCTGACTTGTGGAAGAATTGTCAACATTTCTAGCGACTCAACTGGCTCAGCATGCCTGCTATGCTTGAGAACCCAGGCCATGTATAGACGCTACTCGAATTTCCACATGGTGAACCTGATTTCTGACTGAAAATCTGCTCTAATCATGGTTGTAGCAACCTCCTTCAAAATAAGAAGGGAAAAGACACGAAAGCAGAAAACTAAGAAGCAAATGTGCAAAGAAGCACTTATTGGAACAAAACTGAAGCAAACTATTGTGCTTGAACAACACTTGGAGGAAAACAAAAACAACTGAGGAACCTAGCTAACCATGATAAAGCATGATCCGCCTGGATCAAATAGGAAATTCTTGAATTCACTCCTAAGAGATGGTACAAGTTGCAAAGCAGGATGTTTATTAGTCATAACCCTTGCTGAGGCATTTGCTTTGTCCACCAAGTGTATTAGCATCTTCTCAAATGGGTCATCAACAATAACAAGGACAAACTCATCAAGTACCTATTGTCAACCTGGAGCTGCGCCCTGAATCGAAGATGTGCATGAAATGGCCAGTCTTCTATCCGGCTGAAACAATGGGATCTTCTCACGAGGGTGGGTGCCTCAACAGTGAGAAGAACCTCCAGAGAAGGCTGGTTCTTGTATGATGTATTAATGTAGATCCCTACTCTATGTTGCGGACTACCATGGAAAAGGGAGAAGGAAACTTAAAGGGGAAATCCTACCTAAAAATGGTGATACACTAGAAGTTCTATCCACTCAACTTGGAACCTTGAACACTGAACAATCAAGGGAAAAGGAAGACCTTAGACTTCAATCAATCACTTATGCATAAATATTTTATGAAGAGGTTCGATCTAATGACTAAAACCTGAGGGAAAACGATGGAGAGAGGTCTGATAAAGGACACTTTGCGGCCACCTAACACCCACTTACAGCTTCAGCAAAAGACAATAAAGAACACTTAACATAACCTGCATAAGGACAATCTAGCAACTAGGTATGAATCAAAATTTGGGAAGGGAGATAAATCTACCACTTGTGCAAATTGCTGAAGAAATATACACTATGCCAGCACTTGAGATCTGAAAGTACAGTCCTTATTGATTGAAGAGGTTACACAACTCACCAATGGCAGAGTCTGGTCTAACCAAGAGAGGGATTGGATGATTTTTAAATAAAGGCTGAAAGCCATTATATAGAAAATTACAAGGGGCCAAAGATTGGCGCTAAAGATTTGAAGAGAAGGATTCACTTTGGTTAAATCAAGGCTTTACTTGGCCTTTCAATAAAATATATTTTCCTTTTTGTCCTTGCATGAAGCTTCGTTTGATGAAGTGAACTTGTCTTTGTTATGAACCGCCCGCCTCTCTTTGCATGGAAATCCACGCAAATGTCAATTTTAGAACTTCTTCATGAGCTGCTTGATGCCGAGTTGTAGCGAAGAGATCATGCTGAGTCGCATGGAAAGCTCCTAGTGAATGCGGCGTTTAATAATTAGTCAACTCTAAATCTGGATCAGTCAACTTGACATTTGAATTTGGAACTTCAATTGAAGTTGAGTTGGACCCTCAGATGCGTGAGACGATCTGGCGATGAACGGAATTTTAATAACCAGTCAACTGAAGCTTTGGACGACGTTCGAAGATAGCTCCTGCTTGCATGTATTTTGTCCTATTCTGGTCTGCCTGTTCGTGTCTATTTCTGGCGGGATTCTATATTCGGATGTATTTGTCTATATTTTTACCCGTTTAGCCTTTTCTTTTGAAATTCTGGCATTACCTCTGTTCCAACGGTTACTTCCCACGGTCAAAATTTGACGTCACCCTTAGTCTTCTTATTTCCTTCGGAATTCTCTGCTTGGCAATTTCCTTCGGACTTCTCTTTCTCTCGGCTTTATTGGCTTCGCATTTCTTCAGGTTTTTCCCGCGGCCCTTTCTCCGAATTTCTTCGAACTTTTGTCCGAAGGAATTCCTTCGGACAAAAGTTCGAAGAAATTCGGAGAAAGGGCCGCGGGAAAAACCTGAAGAAATGCGAAGCCAATAAAGCCGAGAGAAAGATAACTTCGGACAAAAGTTCGAAGGTCTCTTTTTCCTACCTTTACCTTTGCTTTGAAACTTTTTCGAATTTCTTCGGGATTTCTTCCGTCGGCTTTTCTATGGGCCTTTGTCCGAATTTCTTCAGACTTTTTGTCCGAAGGAATTCCTTCGGACAAAAGTCCGAAAGAATTCATTTTCTTTGTTCTTTTTCTTCTTTTGGTCCCTCCTTGTGTCTTCTGAATTCCTTCGGACTTTGTCCAAAGGAATTCCTTCGGACAAAAGTTTCGAAAGATATCTTCCCTTGCCTTTTCCTCCGAATGTGCCCTTCGGCCTTTGAAAAGTGCCCTTCGGAAAATTTTCCATGGTCCCTTCCGCCGACCAAGTGCCCTCCGCAAGGGCATTTAGCTCTCCCTTTGTGTCCTTCGGAAAAATTGTAGGGCACCCAGGCTTTTTGCTAAGGTTCTGAATTTGGTCCTGTGCCTTCCTGAAGGGTAGGTGCCCTTCAGGGATGTTGAAAACGATCCTTTCGAAGGGTACTTCCTTTGCCTTGCTTGTTTGAATGGAATTTTGGTTTCTCCGAAGTATTCCTTCGGACAAAAGTCTGAAGGAATTACTTCCTTTTGCTTTTAGGCTCCCCTTTGTTATTTCCTTCGGGCTTTTGTTCGAAGGACCTCTCCGAGATCTGTCTTTAGCCAAACCTTTTTTGATGAACCATCCCCTCGGAATTTTCTTGTTGTAGCAAAGGCCCCTTACTGAGGAAAACAATGTATTCTTCTTTCCTTGGCTAGAGACGAGAACTTTCCAAATGGCAAGAGAAAATCTGACTTGTGGAAGATTTGTCAACAATACCTCTTGATCTTTTTCAGATTGCTTATCATCTACCACCTTGTCAAGTGATACCTTATCTATGCATGGTTTTTTGGTGACCATATCCTTCTTATTGACTTCTGCAAGTTCATCCAGCTCTTCAAGGAGCTTTGAGTAGGCGACCCAATTTGTACTGGGATCTTGAATAGGTGATTCTTGATCAAATTTCTCATAAACATGCTCTTTAATAGCCACCATATCCATACAAAGCTCTTCGATCTCTTGTAGAGATTCAAGGTACAGCTGCCAATCATCTTTTTGTTCCTCATTTTGATCTATTTGAATTGAATCAGCTGTCACGCTAGCTGGATCCTTCTCAATAGGTGATACCTGTAACTCATATATGACTTCAATTTGTACCAGCTCCTTTTGAAGTTCATCTACATCAAGATCAGTCTTCTCACTCTCAACTATAATTGGATGCTCAACTACAACCTCAAGTGAAGTATCAATAGGAAATTCTTCTTCAGACACTTCTGAAGCATCCTCTACACATTTTGCAAGAACTTGTCCTGTAGCTGCAACCTCTTTCTCAATACTCCACAGAATAGGATCCTCTTGAGGAAGGGGGATGGTGGGAGGGTGATGAAATTCATTTGTTTGAGAGGGAATTTAAAGCATGGGAGGTCGATCATGATCAGATTTTGGAATCTTGAGGGAAACGGAATTATCTAGGGAGTTTTGGAGAGGGAAAGAGAAACTCTTAAAGACGTCTATATTCAGTTCCTTCCAATTGGCCATTACCTCATCAAAGTCTGAAACCTGCTTGTCTTCTTGGACAACCTAAACTTGAGGGATGATTGGTGAGGAAGGGGGACTATATGAAGGTTTAGTCTCATGAATAGTTACTTGAATAGGCTCTTGGATATGCTCTTGAATAGGCTCTTGAATCCAACTAGGAAGCTCCCTTGGCACACACTGGGCATGGTTAAGAACTTCATGAGAATAAGGAGCACAATAGCTCTTTGTAGACAATTGGTTTAACTCGATTTTCTGCCTTTCCCAAGCCTCCATCTTTTCCAATGCAAGAATACATAGTCCATTTATCTCTTCTGGATCATTGGACACATTTCGAAATAGACCATTCACTTCCTCATACTAAGAGTTAGAACAAACCTTTCTTGCATATGCTAGTATTCTGAGCTCTATTTCATTCATTTTTTCTTGAAGACAATATTACTCATATGCAACATCATAGCCATATGGGGAAGATGAAATCCGGTCCTAAGACTGATATGGCTCACAAGGAAGGTAAGAGTCATGCTCGTGATAATAAGGATCATGAAAAACTTGATAAGGCTCAACATAGCTTTGATAGTACCCTTGATAAGGTTGATTAGGCTTATAGATATCAAAACCAGGCTGGTATGATCCATTATTGGGTTGATAAGGAAATATACCATAAGAATTCTTTTCATACACAGCCATCAAAATTTATTCACGATAATGCAATAAAAATAGATTTACATGGAAACTGTCCTGAACTATTAGAAGCAACTGCTTGAGCTTGGAATCACCAAATACTTCTTGAAGAACATTGCTATAACTGCAATTTCATCAAGACCAGCTAAAATAGGTCCCACCGGGCGTGCCAAAAACTGTTGTCAACTTGGAACTGCGCTCTGATTCGAAGACGTGCACGAAATGGCACAGTCCTCTATCCGGCTGAAACAATGGGATCTTCTCACGAGGGTGGGTGCCTCAACGGTGAGAAGAACCTCCAGAGAAGGTTGGTTCCTGTCTATTTTTGGCGGGATTCTATATTCGGATGTGTTAGTCTATATTTCCTCCGGGATGCTCTTATTTCCTGTTACTTTTGGGTGTCTCGGCTTGGCTGTATTTTCTTAGGGTTTATTTCCACAGAATTCCTTCGGACTTCTCTCTCTTTGGATACCTTCCTTTACTCTTATTTGTTCAGGCTCCTTTTCATAGTCGGGCTTCTCCGTTGGTCATTTCCCCGAATTTCTTCGGATTTTGTCCCTTTGCCTTTGCTTTGTCGGCCTTTTGTATTGAACGCTAAGTCATATTCCCACGGAAAAATGTCTGCAAGAATTATCTCGGTCTCTTCGGGTTAGCTTTATCGGGCTTATTTTGCGCGGCCTTTCTCCGAATTTCTTCAAACTTTTTGTCCGAAGGTTTTCTTTGGTCTTCGTTCCTTACTCTGCTTGTTTTTCCTCGCTTTTCTTCGGACCTTCTTGCTTCGTGGCCTTCCGAATTTCTTCGGACAAAAGTCCAAAAGAATTCATTATCTGCCTTCCCCTTTTAACTTTTTTGAATTTCTTCGGGATTTCTCATCGGCTCTTTGTCTTTGTTATCGGCGTTTGGTCCTCCATGTGTCTTCCGAATTCATTTGGACTTTTTGTCCGAAGGAATTCCTTCGGACAAAAAGTCCGAAGGATTTCTTCCCTTGCCTCTTTCTCCGAATGTGCCCTTCGGCTTTTGAAATGTGCCCTTCGGGAAATATGCCATGGTCCCTTCCGCCAACCAAGTGCCCTCCGCAAGGGCTAGTAACTGTGCCTTTTTGCCATTCGGAAAAATTGGAGGACACCCGGGTTATTTGCCAAGGTTCCAAATCTGCTCCGGTGCCTTCCCGAAGGGTATGTGCCCTTCGGGATTGTTGCAAATGACCCTTCCGAAGGGTACCCTACCCTTTGGGATTCTTGTAATGGACTCTTCCGAATTAATCTTTGGCTTTTCCTTGCCTTTTGTTATTTCCTTTGGACTTTTGTCCGAAGGACCTCTCCGAAGACCTGTGTTTAGTGAAACCTTTTTGAAGAACCATACCCTCGAAATTTTCCTGTTGTAGCAAAGGCCCCTTACCAAGGAAAACAATGTATTCTTTCTCCCTTGGCTAGAGACGTGAACTTTCTAAATGGCAAAAGACAATCTGACTTGTGGAAGAATTGTCAACATGTACTCTGGTTTGGGCTGGTTTTACATTTTTTTAAATTTTTTGTTGACTTCGACTGTTTTTTTCTGCCAGAATCCCTTGGAAATGCCTGGACGTTTCCGAGGCGTTTCCATACAGGAAGGGGACGTTTCCTGCAACCGGTTTTCAACCTTGAATAGCTTACCAGTCTGTAGGTTGTCTTAAGCCCTAACATGCCATTCATAATCTTGAGTACAAGACTTCATACTGCTATAGCTAGATTCGTAGGAGCTCAGTCATATAGTCTCAGTTCACAGTGTTAACAATTCTTCATTCCTTTGACATATCCTAGAACATATTCCAAAATTTACTTCAATGCAGAATAGGGCTTATACACAGAACATCTGACAGTATGGTACTAATCTGGGTCGAGTTTCCTATCTAGGCTAAATTTAGAAAATGTCAATATAGCCATTGTTCCCAGCTTGGGGTTAAATTCAAGTTCGCATACTAAGTCTACATATTGTGTTCCAGTTCATATACTAAGTCTACATACCACAGTATTTTTCCCAATTGCACTACAACCGGCAAGTTCAATCACTATTTCTTTTAGAAATTATTATAGGCAATGGCCAGAATAAGGGCTTGTTCAGGGTTATTGTGCATACATCATTTAGGTTAATCATGCCAAACATGCTAGTGTAATTAACAGTACTACTTAAAGTTTTTAAGTTTGAACAGACCCCAATATAATTCGAAGTTCATGAAGAAGTAAAAAACAAATGAATAATCCTGTTATAAGCTTAACCATACATATGATCTATGCAGTGACTAAGCTTTCAGGTTATCCACACAACTCAAGCAGTCAACAAGAAGTATCTAAGTGCTCTTGTATAACCAAAAGATACTTAAGAACTTCAACCTGATGCTCTATCTCAACTGTTTATTATAGGTCCATATAAACAACACAAACAGGGATTAAATGCTCTATGGATCTCAAACATGGGGGCACCAGCATCGCAAATTTTCCATACCTCCAATGTTGTTACAAAACTATAGTAGTCTATGACAAGATACTAGCAAGGACCGATTATCAAGAAATAATGAAGTGGTTTTCAACTATTTAGAAATCCTGCTAATTTAGCTGATATATTTAGAACAACTATAAGGACTTGTGAAATCCACAACCTTGTATCAAGATGAGGTAGGGCAGCAAAGTCTTATCTTTGTAAGAACACTTGCAATGCCAAGGAAAGAATTATAAAGTATAAAAAGGAATGTGATAAAGCTTCATACATCTCCTCCTGCCCTAACAGTAGCTATTCAATCTTAAATACTTATTATAGGTGGATCTATTTTTCATCGAATCAGAGTATACTCAAGTTAGAATTGTCATTGTTTCTTAGTTAATTCAGAAAGCTTTTTGGAGCAGGTATGCCATAAATACAGGGGTGACAACCCCCCGTTTTTTGGAAATCTAGATTCAATTTTGTATAATGAAATCTAATTCAAATTTCAGACAACTTTTCCACAGAGCTTAACAAAAAGTACCTATAGATACACAATATTATCAATGTGGTATTTTTCTGTTCTCTACCACAACAATGCACTATTATTGTGATTTTAACTTTCCAAGGTCTGTACTTGCATCCAAAAGGTGAAATCACAAAGGAAACCAGATCCTATGTCAATAAACACAATCAACTGTTGTTTTCCCGTGCAATTCAGGGTCACTATGCCTTCACAAATCCTTCAAGAAAGCAAATATGGTGGCAAGGTTCCCATTCATTGTGAACAGTTGATAAAATACAGCATATGTCATTATTCAAATGGCTTATATGTGACAGGTTGATTATGAACTAGCCCATTCAAAAGTTCAAAAATACATGCAACAACTGTAACAATTCGGTTTTCCCTTCTATGTACATGTAAAGACAACCTTTAGAGCAAACTAAGGCAAAATTGGCCATGGAACTCTTCAAGTGTCTTCTCAATAGGCACAACAATGTTTTGCATTCTTTATAAAGCTATCATTTAAATCTACATTTGTCATAAAATGTAATGTCAGCATATACTGGGATGCCTTTCCCTTACCCATATATGAACATTCAAGAGTAGATGATTCATTTATTGCACCCCACATATAAACCTTCAGAAATAGAGTTAGAGTAGTCCATCAAATGATATAGCAAGTACATGCCCATTAGATATTTTCACACGATGAATCATTTAAAAAATACTTTGCCAAGATCTATATAAACTTAACCTTGACCAAAAAGCCAGTAAGCATAGATTTTGTCACAGCAATGGAAACAATGATTGAACAATGCACAAATCCATACTTGGACTATTTAAAGTCCAACAACATCCCACACAACATGCCAAGGTGCATATACACTTCTATGCCTATGCTTTCACATTGGCATAACGCTGAATACTCTCATATCAAAACAAATACCATCCAATGAAACATTCATACTCATTTTCAATTTTTCAATAGCAAGGTTCAAAGAAGAGAGCAATACAAACCAAACTCATTCAAGTTCTAAATAAGGGAAAGAGAAAGGCATGTTTGGTATAAAGGAGATACTCAACACCATGAGTTGCCTCATTCCTCTCCTACGCCCAGCCAATCATGCCCTAGCTTCCTTTCTCAACCGACCTATTATAGCTCAAATTTACACCCTTGAGAGGGTGTCTTCAAGCCCTCTCACTTGAGCTATACAATGGGATTAGTCCTAGGTTGTGAGTGACCTCTAAGTGGACTAAACCTCTAGATTATAGAGTTAGCTCCCTTTGATGTATCAATTAGGATCACAACATTACACTACTAGCTTGTAAAGGAAAAGGGAGAAGGACAACATGAACGAAACCTAACTAGGGAGGTGATATACCAAACCGATTGATCACTACCAACCAATTGCATGTGCACATGTAGACCATGAGACTAATCTAAACATGCACTACTCCCAATCTGAATCTCTTACATAACATTTCAATGTGGAGGTTGTGATAGATGTTTAGGTTAGGAGGACTAAACAAGAGGTCTAAAATAACACTAATGAATAGATAACCACACTCAACCTTTACACTTCACATGCCTTGCAAGAGAAGCTTTCCAACTGCATATAGGTGCTAGAATAAGACATGTCAAGGAAGACTAAGCAAATCACTTAACAAGATCAACTATCCATACATACACACTAAGCACAATCATAAAAGAAGGTAAAACCGGTAGTCTTATTGATCAAAGGCATACAAATGAGTATGGCTTCGCCATACTTAGGTGGATAATCCATCACAAGCGATTCAAGGCTGTATATATAGGAGAAAGCGAGAGAGAGAAAGAGGCATAGGGGATGCATAGACAAGTGTCATCCATCTCAAGCCTGTTATAATTCCAAATGGAAGAGAGTCTAAAAGTAGTTTCATTCATCTCCTTGGCATGTGTTGGCTGCATGATAATGAGATTCTAGAGGGAGGGCATAGAAGAGACTCTTCAACTCCCTAGATGACTCATCAACCTTGTTCGAAACTTTATATTCTTGGCCAAAGAGGAGTTACAAGCTAGTGTTTGACACTTGGCATTCTTAATCAGGCTTCTTTGAGCTCCCCAACGCCATCCTAGGCCAATTCCATGTTCTTTTTATCTTGGGATATGATGATAGTTAAGTTCCAACTTGTGAGCTAGTGACTCATTCAGGTGCTATTGGGTGTATAGAGGTCATCCAAGTGCTTATAGAGTCATTCAAGGACATTTCAAGTCATTAGCCGGACCTATACCTCCATTGAGCTCTTAGAAGGGTTTAAAGTGGCCAACCATCTTAACGATGATTCATAAAGATGAGGGCCTCGATCCCTGAAGCAATGCCACAAGTATTGAGCCCACAGGGTCCCCTTCCATGGCTAATAGCTTCAGGTCCCATGCAAATCCTCCTGCAAGATCCAAGCACAAAACTGAGCCTTTTCGAGCTCTTCATAGTGCAAAACAGGGTTTTAGGGTGGTCTCAACTCTTAAGCATTGTTCATAAGGCATAATGTCTTGATCAACAAACCAATGCCATGGGTTGGAAGTAGTAGACCCTCTCCAACTCCTCTAAGAACCATTTGCCACCATGTACATCCTCCATGGAGTTCTAAGCTTCTCAAGATTGCCTCTTGGGCATGTAGGACTATGTGTGAGGGTGAGAGAGAAGATTCTGGATCAAAACCCCTCAAAGTGTATTTTGTGGTTAGAAGAGCCTCTTGTAATGTTCCCTTTTAGGGTTGATTATGCAAGAATAGAAATCTCCACAAATCCCAATTAGTTCTAAACTGAAAATCCACAAAAAGTATGCCAAAATGTTGAATTTGCAGCCCTAGGAACAAATCGTGCCACTTGGCCTTGGTGCTAGGGCTTGGGGACTAAAATCAATAGAATATGCGAGAACATAAATATCCACAAATCCCAATTAATTCTCAATTGAAAATCTACAAAAAGTATGCCAAAAATCTGAATTTGCAGCCCTAGGAACAAATCATTCCACTTGGCCTTGGCACTAGGGTTTGGGGATTAAAATTAGTACTTTTTCACTCAAAAATACTCAAAAAATTGTAATTTTTCTCCCAAATCTGAATGTGCCAAAGTACTTATTTTTCAACTCGCAAATAATTAATTTTTACCAGATTTTCTAAAAACTGAAAAATTGCGTAACTCCAAATTGAATGTATTGAGCCAAATAAATACTCAAAATGATCATAAAAATATGATAGATCAGATTAAATAAATTTCAAATTTTTTTGAGCAAGATAAACCCTCAAAAAATGCAGAAGTCACCCAAGAAGGGTGTTGTCACCCTTTGGGGGTGTGACATCACACCCTAGGGAGGTTCGCCACACTTGGAGATGATTTGAAAGTGCCTTAAAACTGATCAAAACCCTTCAGATCTGATATTTGCTCAATCTTGCCTGGAAATAATGATAAAAAATGCAGAAAACTAAAAAATACTTGACCAAATCAGCAACCAACAAATAGTAGAATGTCTTCAATGTGATTTTTGAGTGAAATCACCCTTCAAACCATATTAGCATTCATTGGGCATCCATCCTAATTATTCTTCAAGCATGAAGATTCAATATTTAAATTCAACATATCCAAAATAGAAGCCCTCATGTCCATATATAGTCTTCAAAGTGGGGCGAACCATTTTTAGAGGCAAAATATCTTGTTTAGAATCACTTAACCACTTTTTAAAATATATTTTTTTTCTTTTATTTTCTCTCCAAGCGGACATTTACTCTTTTTCCCACTTATAATATTAAATTAATTGCCAGAATAGAATTAGTAATTAAAATTACTCCAAGGCAATAATTTAATAAATAATTAATTAATTTATCCAATTTACAAGAGTGATTAAATCACTTTTGGGCAAACAATTAATTAAAATATCTTCTCCAATTATTATTCAAACTCTCAAGTGCATTAGTGGTTAAAACCATTATTATAAAATGCTTTAGTGGTAAAAACCACTTTTTAATAATATTTTATAAACTAACTAATATTGCCTTATATAGTCAAATGATCAAAATCACTATTTTGTCAAATCTTAATCAATTAATAAAATAAAATCCCCAAAAGTTATCGTTTAATCTATGGGGAAAATTAGACTAAAGGTCTTCAATCCCTGTTTACTTGTGAACCAGAAATGGGGACATTACACCTCTAAACAAGTTTGCAATAGTCAATGCCATGGTTTTCAATGATCTCCAATAGGTATTGACCTTCCAAAAGGTCTGGTAACTTGACTCATAGTTTGAGGGTTTGTAGGCCATTAGGCCAGTTTGACCGTAATGACCTAGTTTGGAATTTGTTTTCAGCTTTCCAAGGCCCCAATCCTTGTTAACACTCTTGCTAGGATATTTCAGACCTTTCTTGACCATTGGAACCTCATTCTCAATGCAAAAGTTGCAAGTTTTCTTCACACTTTGAAAACAGGGTTGTATGTCACAATTAGCCCTGTAGGTCTGCATTTCAAGCTTTTGTGTAATCAACACTTATCATGCACTTGTGATTGTTTCCCTTTTCTGTTATAGAGAAACAAACCTTCTATCATACCCTAAAGGTTTCTCACTCTTCACAAGCCATCAGACACACCTCAAGACACATGCTCTCTTCAACCTACTTAAACAACCCTGTAGGTCTATGTTAGGCCTAAAATTTGTTGGATCTCAAAGTGGGTCTTCAGCTCATAGTTGTCTTTTCTCTACCCTGTAAATACTTTCCCAGCTCTATGATGGTTTCCATCACTCCCTTGATCCTCAAATTTCATCTTGCAATGTAGGACTTTTTGCATTTTCTTGGAAATGAAGACCTACAGGTCTGCAGACTTGTAGGTCTGCATTTTGTCTTTCTAAGCTCTCCATTGCTTGACAACAATTCTCACGAGGTTATGACCTTCACACTCCACTGATAATGCAAAGTTTGGCTCTTGAGCTCATTCTTATGCAGACAAACTTTTACAGTCTTGGAGGATTTGGTGATGATGAGAAAAATCTTGTTGGAGTCCTTGGAGGCTTGGTAAACTACTGCAATTTATATGAAACCAATTCTTTCACTGGTTTCTTGAGGTTCGCAACCAAAACCATGTTGATCTCTTGCACTTACAGTCTAACACAATCCTATTGATGAACATGAAAATATGGTCTCCTTGCCCTTTTGAGTTCTAATAATGCTTTGAAGAGATCTGAATGGGTTTCAAGAGACCAACCATATGACCACAACCATTTCTTACTCCATTTATGCAACGGAGGCTTTCATGCACTAAGATTCTACTTGCAAACTGCTAAAGTCTGCAACTTGATTCAAAACTAGCATTCATTCATGTTTTAGTCTGCTTGGTGCTTGAGAAAGACTTGAGGAGGCTGCTAAGAACAATGAGGGGATGGTATAGGTCATTTGAAGATCATCTGGGTTGAGAAGAGACTTAAAACAAGTAAAACCTAGCCTGCAACCTCTCTCTTCTTCCTGCAAATTACCATAAATGGATATTTCTTGCCTCCTTGAGCTCACACATGCCAAGTGGGGCTTGGAACAACCTATGGAATGGCTGCACAGACCCCCTAGATCCTCTCCAATTGCATTCATGCCTCCAATGAGCTTCAAACTATCATTTCCATGGTAAAACTGAGCTAGTGGGGTTTTTGTAGGGTTGTAGACCACCCTATCTTCTTAATGATTGTTATTAAAGGAGGAGCCACCTATTTGAGAACTATGGCCATGGATTTGAAGGGCATGAGGACCCCCATCTTTGGCCAAGAGCATTCCTTCCAACTCTCTCTTTCTTTTGTCTGTACTATTCACAAACCTTTTGGCCTTCTTGAGATGCCAAGAAGCTCAATAGGAGGAACATAATGCTTTTCTCCTTCCTTGGACCTATACCTGCATTCCAAGCCTAGTTTTAACCTTGAAAGAGTTAGGGGAGGCCTTGATGGCACTTTGACATCTTGCACACCTGCAAAATCATGTTACCCTTCTCCTTTTAGGCATTATAAACCACTTGTAACTGTCATTTTCCATATGAAACTGACTTGATACATGTATGTTCGTACAATGCTACCTTGGTTGACTCTATTTCACCTTTGGTACGTTGGATGAGTCATAACAAATGGCTTTAGGTTGAAGAAACTGCACTAGGGGTGACTAAACAAGACTAACACAATTAAGCACATTTACCTTAAACTCCCCAAAAGTACCTTAAACTTTCCAAAAGACCTCATAGGACCTTATTTGACCTTGGAATAACTTGAAAAGATCAAGTTTTGAACTATGGAGTGACAATTTGACCTGGGAGGTCAAATTTGTCAACACCACCCACACACAAACACACACACATGCACATGTATTAATGTAACTAGGGCATCCCATTATGTTGGCCATTACAACCTTAACCAAACGAATTGAAATTACTAAACCCTATAAACAAGTTCTTACCTTCTTGATAATCGTGTTATTAAGAGTTATAATGCTTTCATGAACACATTGTTGCCCATGAGAATTGATTGGCGAGGATTTCTCAATCGTCCATGCAATTGATTTGCATGATATGTATGAACAAAATCTCAGATTCTTGTAGGTCAACTCTTGCTATTCTCTTCTTGTCTTCCTTTTCTTGTCGACCACTCTCTTTCATTATTGCAATGTGAGTGATAACCCTGACCTGGGTTATTAGTATATTTTGGCATCCTCTCTATAAGCTCCTGTTGAAGTAGGCCTTAACTAGGGTTTGAAAACCCTTTTAATGTTTTATTTGCCACTTTTACAGCTTAGATAACTATCTGAGAGTCAACTTTGGCTTGTCACTACTCAATTATGATCAAAACAATCACCATCAACCAGCAATGGTCCCAATATAAATATTTACATATTGTTAACACAAATATTCAAAGGCCAATGTCTGCCCATAGAGTTAGGGTCATAATGCTATTAATTTTTGGTTATATATATATAACTTTTCAATGCTATTTCCTCGTTTATTCCTTATAACCTTTTTATTTACCTCTATTACCTCAGCTTGCCCGTGGTTAGGGCTCATAACCAATGCTTTGTTTTTACTTTTTATAATATATCAGAGTTACTTGATGCATGGTAAACCTTTAATACTTGGTTTAAATCCCACAAGGTCAGACCATCTATCAAAAATATTATATATAATGTCACAACATAGTAAGATAAAGGCTAATGTCTTATAATTGACCTAAAAAATCAACTAATCGCTTGTTCTTGCCCCTAGGCAAAGCCTTAAACCACTAGTGCAATAAATAATGAAACATAGATCTAGTGAGTCTTTAATATTAGATTAAATATCTAAATGCCACCACATGGGTTTGGTACCCCTTTTTATGTTCCAAATTCCATCTATGAACCTGAAATGAGTTAGTGTCATGGTCACCAATCAAAGAGTGGCGAGATAGTTATGATGTTAGTTTGTCATGACATGAGATAACTAGCAAGTATATCATCTCAAGATGTCAATATAATGGTCAACAACAATGTCGAAGTGGACAATGTTAATAAAGTTGAACATGTAGTTCACCCATTTATTTTCCACATAAAGACGCCCACTAAAGGATTGCACTTTGGTTATGACTCATTGCAGTTTTATTCAGAGAGGCAAACACGTTTTTGACAATCAAATAGATGCCAAATTAAGACTCGTCACAATGGGATGTGACAAAAATAACTGTTACAAAAGGTGAAATGGTTGAGCGTCTTTGTGACTATTCGCCTTCCAACAATTGAGTTGATTGGCATCAAAAGTAATTCTCAACTTTTTGTCATAGGGTTTTTGATCCGTAAACTAGGTGGATATTCCACTCTTAGCTTCAATACGGATTTTTTAAAATAAAGTGATGCTCTCAAGTTCAATACCATAGAACAACACCTAAAATGTCGTTTTAAGTTGAATTGCAGCTCTAATGACTATCATCTACAACATACAAGAGAATATCCAACCATTCACATGTAAACTCCACATGCTACATTTGCTACATACAATCTTTCACACCCTAAGCATGATACTTCTCCATACATGATTGCAGTTTATGTGCTTGTACAAAAATGCAATACCAGATGTGAATTTATTAATCCTTTAGAAAACAAGTACTATGCTTGTTAAAAATGAGTCATGAGCTCTCTTATGTGTTTGTTGTATTATGCTAATTGCAAGGAATGTAAACATGCAAACATATAAAATAAACACATCAACAAAGAGAGATAACACAAGACATACCCTGAAGAAACTCAATATAAGAAAACTCCAGCAAGAGTGAAGCCATGCTTCCTCGTCTCCACTATGTTCTACAATTTACAAACTTTTTCCTTTTTAGACTCACAAAGAAAAACCAACCTTATGGCTCCCAAACTCGTAATGATCTCTGTAATGTTTGGTGGAAGACTTGCCTCTAAAATAAGAACAACTGAACTTGGCTATCTCAGTTGTGTAGTCGTCAACTCATTCACTCACATGGAAACAATGAGTTGATGAAGGAACAAATTAATGCATTCCTCAATTGCATCCACTTGAATACTAGGATTTAATGCTTTGCTGCCTTGTGATCTTCCTCCTTCCGTAATCTGCCTTCTGGGACCTATATTTAAGCTTCCTCATGCTTAGAATCCCCCCAGCGCTTGAACTGAACAGCCAAACATTGAAACGCTTCAAATTCACACGTTTTCAGTTGGCTCCGGAGTTCAATAGTTCTGGCTCTGGAGTTCAACAGTCGGAAGCCAAACAATCACTCCCAAGAAACCTCAGAGCTAGAGTATTTTAAATTCCAATGCCCATAACTTTTGCATATGAGCTTGAAATCGAGTGCCATTTTTTTTTTAATTTGTTTAATTTTTCAAGAGGAATCCAAAATATGTAATTAAAAATGAATTTTGAAACCAAACACATGTTATTTAATCCCGTATGATAGAAACTGGCATTTGCTAGGTCTCAACATTTTTCCAAATTACTCATTTTTGATAGTTGATTGTTCCATCGACTAAGTTGGATGAAAAACATGATCACATTTCTGATCACACACCCAAAATTTAAAGGCTTTTGGTCTCTCATAAGCTATAAGAAGATGAATATCTATAGCTTATATCCTCCTAAGCGAGAAACCAACTTATCATTCTCTTGGACAATACCTTTTCTGGTTCCAAGTTTATCATCTTTTGGATAGTACCTTGGTTTAGGTTCCAATCTTATCATCTTTTAGATAGTACCTTGGTTTAGGTTCCAATCTTATCATCTTTTAGATAGTACCTTGGTTTAGGTTCCAATTTGATCAACTCTTGGACAGTGCCTTATTCAGGGTCCTATTTCTGCTAACTGACCTTCTTTCACTCTTTGGTATCTTATTCTTCTTTGTGGCAATTCCTCTTAACCCCTATGCTGCAATACACAGGCTTGTAGGCTAGAGTGAAGCTCTCCATGAGGAGATGCTCATAAAATATCCTCGTTGTTCACAATGATTTCAACAAGTGAAGAAAACATATTGCATTGTATAGGTGGTATTACAACAATTCACCGCACTTACAAATTGCCCATATCTTGGGTCTTATAAAAAAAATGCAATATACATGGATTGGAAACACACAAATCCATTTACAAAGCTGTCCATATCTTGCAACTGAAACTTTGCATCAAAACAATGCAATATACATTGGAGCATACATATTCAATGAATTAAAAATGGATGCCACAACATACATCAATCAAATCCAGTAGTCTTCTTGTGGAGTGCTACTCACCATGGACGCACTTCTCACCATCTAGTAATGATCTATTGTCATGCCACTACTTCTTCCTCCATGGAAGTATCATCTCAGTAGCAATTTGAATATGCTCCGGGGTATGCATACAAAACTAGCTCCAGAGATGAACCACCAGCTCTAGCTATCCATATAAACCTGGCTCCAAAGATGTACAACCTATTGCAACCTTTTTCCATGTGCATACAACACTTCAAAAATGCATGCTACAAACTTGCTATAACTGTTATGTGCATACGACAGCCAACATAGGCATTCCAATAGTTATGATTTATGAAAATCACCTTATACCTCCATGCTATAGTCATGTGAGTTCTCAAAGGCATGCTAAAACATTGATAAAAAAACTAGACATGCAACACATGATGTAATTCTGAAATTGAATGGAGAGGAAATGAAAACCAATATGTTGTCACCTTTGTGATACCTTGGCCTTCAACCTATGCTTGGAGCTTTCTCTTAACAAAGAGTGCCTCTTCTATCCATTTTGTCACATGCTACAATAACTTGAGAAGGAAAACATGTTAACTTTCCAATCAACATGAACATGAGAATGCTAAAAAAATTGATACAGCCTCTTTGCTGCAATGGGTTGCTCATACACATGCTTCGCAAAACTGATTTTGTGGCTGCTCCATGTTCACTCTTAATGAGTGACATTCCTCCATTTTCTCATACAAAAGAGGTTAGCTTGCTTATTTCAACAGTGAAACATAACAAGCAATTGGAGGTGCTTACATATGCATGCCAAACAATATCTCAGCTATGCAAATACTCTATCCACGGAAACAAAAGTTTACCATTACCCCCTTGCAATGGTGATGAGGACTCCTCTATGGGCTGCTCCCTCTTGATGGCTCCTATCTTGGATAGCTTTTAGCTGTAAATCAAAATCTGAGTTTTGCAAGTATTCTTCTAAGGACTGATCTCTTACCATGTTTACCTTCTGGCAATGGTGATGGGTGCTCCTCAATGGACTGCTCCCTCTTGGATTCTTCCTTAGATTGGTGGGATTCTTCATTTTATATCTCTTCTATTGGACATGATTGAAAAACTTCTTCATTTGTTACCTTTTGCTCTGCAGGGGCATGAACAACTTCCCTCTTGCTTGTAGATGCCTCTTCCTTCTTGGAACACACCTTGCAATTCTTTGGGTGAAGGTGTAGATGAAGCTCCCAGCATTTTTCATGCCAATGCCCACTCATGTTGCAATGAGTGCAATAATTCTTGCCCATTTTCTTGGACAAAATGCCCTTCTTGCCTTTCTCCACAAAATTTGGAGAGTGGTTTTAAAAACTTGCATCCTTCCTCTTGAAGGACACGAGCTTCTTTTGTATGGATATCCTCTTCCAACACATTACCACAAAATGGTTATTCATTCCACAAAAAGAACATGGATATGTATACCAACAATTTTGTGCTATGTGACCATTCGTCTAAATTTGAAGCAAAAACTAGAAGATTTGTTCTTTCCATACCTTCTTGGGCTGCTTTTTATGCAACAATGACGAAGTGGTATGCAACAATGATGAAGTGGTACTGTGTTTACTGTGTTACCTCCTCTTTTGGGATGTTCACCTCTTTTTGGAGATGCTTTGGATTTTTCATTGGTGCTTTTCCCACCATTGAAAGGTTGCTTCTTTCTTAATTGCAGCTTGCATTCACTCACATGTTCATGGAATGACAATGTGCTATCTCCTTCTTTACGGATTTGCTGGCCTCTTCTTGAAGACTTTTTGCTGGCACTTTGAGGTGGCTCAATATTACCTTCCTCTTCATGAGAGATCTTTCCATTATTTTGAGAATCAAACTTCTCATTAGTCTTGACAAAATAAATGATGCCATTACCTTGCATGGGTTGTTTTCTTAGAGCTAGTGGCGTGGGCTCTATATTTTCTGAAGCTTTCCTTGCTTCAGCTGTCTTGGTCCATTCTCCGGTTGCTTCTTTGCCACTAACATATCCCAAACCTTTGTATTGAGGCCTTCCCTCAACCATTATGGGATTAGTCATTCCTTGGCCATTAATGTCAAGGACTTTTCCATCATAACCCATCTTGGTTAGCAACTTGGAGCCAACACTCTTAGTATGCTTCTCAAATTTACCAAATGAAGCATATTGATCTTGGTGGAAATAAAGAGAATATGGTGGAGTGCTTACCTTGCATACCTTAGTCATGCTTTGTGCATCTTTGGTAGAGGATGGTCTCCTTGGCATGGTAGACTCTTCTCTCTCCTTCACTCCTTTTCCATCATTTTGGAACTTTGCCAACATCTCTTCTTTGTTTTGCAATTCATGTTGCAACTCTTCAATGATACCCATGAGAAATTTTCCATGGCTGATCATTCTATCTTACAGCTCTTGATTCTCATCTTCCAAGTGCAGCCATAAATTTCTTAATTCAGAGTTTTCCTCTTGAATTTGTTGGTTTATTTCTTCAAGCTCTTGAAGCCTCTCTCTTCAAAGCTTTGCCCATTGCTGAGCTTTGCAACCAAAAACTCGCACTTTCTTGTCAACAAACAAACACGGAAGAATATATAACACAATGCGAAAATGTGTTAGGAAACCCTTTCAAGGTAAAAGGAAAACCTACTCTGATACCAATCTAATCCGTAAACTAGGTGGATATTCCACTCTTAGCTTCACCAATATGTATTCTCTTAAATAGGGTGACGTTCTCAAGTTCTATGCCATAAAACAACACCTAAAACGTTGTCTTAAGATGAATTCTAGCTCTAATCATTGTCATCTACAACATACAAGAGAATATGCAACCATTCATATTCAATCTCCACATGCTACATTTGTTGCATACAATCTCACACCCTAAGCATGCTACTACTCTATACATGATTGCAATCTATGTTGTACAAAAGTGCAATCCCAGATGTGAATTTATCAATCCTTTAGAAAACAAGTATTATGCTTGTTAAAAATGAGTCATGAGCTCTCTTATATGTTTGTTGTATTATGCTAGTTGTAGGGAATGTAAATATGCAAACATATGAAATAAACACATCAACAAAGAGAGATAACACAAGACAGAGCTTGGAGAAACTCAATATGAGAAAACTCCAACAAGAGTGAAGCCATGCTTCCTTATCTCCACTATGTTCTGCAGTTTACAAGTTTTGACTTCTTAGGTTTACAAAGAAAAATCAACCCTATGGCTCTTAAACTCGTAATGATCTCTGCAATGTTTGGTGGAAGACTTGCCTCTCAAACAAGAACTATTGAACTTAGTGATCTCAACGATGTAGTTGTCAACTCATTCACTCACATGGAAACATGAGCTGATAAAGGAACAAATTAATGCATTCCTCAATTGCATCCACTTGAATACTAGGATTTAATGCTTTGTTGCGTTCTGATCTTTCTTCGATCTTCCTCCTTTCGATCTAGGACCTGTACTTAAGCTTCCTCATGCTTGGAATCCACCCAACACTTGAACTGAACAGCCAAACGTTGAAGCACTTCAAATTCCCATGTTTTCAGCTAGCTCCGGAGTTCCACAGTCCTAGTTCCAAAGTTTAACAGTTGGAAGCCAAATAGTCGCTCTCAGGAAATCCTATGGCCATAACTTTTGCATACGACCTCGAAATAAAGTATCGATTTTTTAGAACTTGTTTAATTTTTTGAGAGGAATCCAAATTTGTAATTAAAAATTAATTTTGAAACCAAACATGTTTTTTATTTCGTACAACAAAAGCTAACATTCTCTAGGTCTCATTGTTTTCACAGATTACTAATTTTTTATAGTTGATTGTTCTACTACTGAGTTGGATGAAAAACATGATCAAATTTCTTATCAGTGTTGCCCCATGAAATGGGGTGTTGCCCCTCAATGCCTCACCAGCTAAGCATCTGAAAAACAAGCGCTATCGGGATTGAGGGAGCAAGCTATTAGCATCTGGTGGTATCGCATGGCATGAGTTGGCCTTTGCAATGTAGCAGGGAGGTGTGTAGGACCCTACTGAAGCCACTAGTGCATACTGTTGTCAACTTGGAGTTGCACCCTGAAACGAAAACGTGCTGAAATGGCTAATCCTCTCTCTAGTTGAAACAATGGGATCTTCTCCCGAGGGTGGGTGCCTCAATGGTGAGAAGAACCTTCAGAGAAGGCTGGTTCTTGTAAGATGTATCAATGCGGATCTCTACTCTATGCTGCGGACTACAATGGAAAAGGGAGAAAGAAACTTGAAGGGAAAATCCTACTTAATGACGGTGATACACCAGAATGTTTGATCCACTCTACTTGGAACCTTGAACACTGAACAAACAAGGAAAAAGGAAGACCTTTGATTTCCAATTGATCACTATGCATAAGTGTTTCATGACAAGGTTTGATCCAATGACAAAAAACATGAGGGAAAATGATGGAGAGAGTTCTGATACAAAACACTCTGCTAGCTCATCATGTTATGTAGGTCATGTTCAGTGTTTTATGTCTTTTGCTAAAGTTGTAAGTGGATGTTAGGTCACAAATGCAAATTGTTGAATGAATGTACACTATGCTAGCACTTAAAATCTAAAAGTACAGTCCTTCTGTTGATTAAAGAGGTTACACAGCTCACCAATGGCAGAGTTTGGTCTTTACCAAGAGGCATGGATTTTACAAAGTTGAAAAAGCCATTAATATAAAAAATTATAAAAAGCCGAAAGATTGGCATTGGAAAAATAGAGAGGGAGTAAACTCAAACCAACTCAGCGTTTACAAAAATCTATTTTGTCTTGCATGAAAATTCCTTGCGTAGGAAAAGAAGAAGGCAAGCTATGGACATATGATATTTACGAATAGATGTATTGACTTGAAAACTAGTCAACTCCAAAACAAGAGTAGTCAAATCCACTCGAACTGTTGGAACGCTTGAAAGTCTCCCCTTTGCATGAAATCAATGCAAATGTCAAATTAAGCATTACGTTTGAACCGTCAGAACGTTTCAAGCTTTGAAACAAATGAGAGTGCGTGCATGGAATTTTTTGTTGTTTGAAACATTCAACACTTTGCCCGTTCATCATGCAAGACAACTCTATTTTCAGAACTGAAGCATGCTTGTTTTCTTAAACGTGTTCACTTCGTTGGAGTCACCCACGTTAGTCTGTGCATGATCTTTGTTCATCCTGCCTTTGTCTTTATTCTGCATTTGTCTTACTGACTGTTCATGCTTATGATCATGCTTAGTTCACTTCGTGTTTTCTCTGGCTTTTCTCATGTTCTGCTTTAATTCGGGATTCGGGCTTTATTTTGGTCAGGCCTCTGTTTATATTTTCCTGTGCTTGGCATTTTCTTTTCTCGTTTTTGGCTTTTGCTTACGCTTTAACCTTCGGGCTTTTCTATCAGGGTTTTTGTCCCTCCCGAATTTCTTTGGACTTTTTGTTCGAAGAAATTCCTTTGGACAAAAAGTTCAAAGGAAATTCTTTTCCGTTTGTGCCTTCGCTTTTATTTCTATCGGCTTTTGTCCTCCCGAATTCCTTCGGACTTTTTGTTCGAAGGAATTCGTCTCCTTTGGCTATCTTTCCCTGAAGGGCAAGTGCCCTTCGAGAACTTCGTTTTTGTCCTTTGCTTTATGAAGGTGCCCTCCGCAAGGGCTTATGCTTCCCAAAAATGCCCTTCGGGCTTTTTGATTTGGCCCTGTCTTTGGCTTTAGTGCCCCCCCCAAGGGAATGTTCTTCCAGAAGTGCCCTTCGGAAGAATTGTAAAGGTCCACTTCGTTGCAAAGTGTCCTCCGCAAGGGCTATTCATCCTCAAAAGTGCCTTTCGGAACTTTTAAAAGGGTCGTGCCACCGACCAAGTGCCCTCCGCAAGGGCAGGTGTCCTTCGGAACTTTTTCCAAGGTCTTCTTCATGCTTGAAGTGTTCCCCGCAAGGGCACATACCCTTTTGGGAAATTGTAAACATCCTTACGCAATGCCCAGATGTCCTCCGTAAGGGCTATCCTCCTTAAAACATACCTTTCGAAAGAATTGTAAACACCACCTCGTTGCATAAGTGCCCCCTGCAAGGGCAGTTGCCCTTCGGGCTTTTTGAAGGGAACCCGGGCTTTTTGAAATTGTCCTTCAGATGAATTGTCTTGACTTGAAAACCATAAAGTGAACCAACCCGAAGGGTACATACCCTTTGGGACTTTTGAATTGGACCTTCCCGAAGGGCAGGTGCCCTTCGGGTCTTCTCAACTATGTTTTTCTCTTTTTCTTTCGGACAAAAAGTCCGAAGAAAATAAACCTTGAACGACTGCCACTTAGTCATTTTTTCGGACTTTTACACAATCTTTTGAGAGCTCTTTCTCTCTGACAAAATGTCCAAAGAAATAGTCCACCTCTTATAGCCCAAAAAAATCTTTGGGACGACAAAATAAATAAACTTACAGCTTGTATGTCTTGGCTGTATTTGCACATTTGGCTGTAATCAAGCAAGCTCCTTGGAAACCTCTGAATGACTAAAATTCACCTGGCTGTAGATGGCCACTTGGGTGGCTGTAAATGCTCATTTAAGCACCCCAAAACTGATTCACAAGACAAACTTGGCACCATAGCAAAGTTTCGAATAGTAAGGGTGACAATTTGCCCTATGGGGGCAAAATTGTCAGCATTTTTGGTGAATCTGCTGGAAAACATGTCTGCTATGCTAGAGAACTCAGACCATATGATGCTATTCGAACTCCCAAATGGTGAACCTGATTTCTGACCGAAAATCTCCTCCTGACCTTCGCTGAAGTAACCTTTTTCTCTCAAAAAGGGAAAAACACGAAAGCAGAAAAACTAAGAAGCAAATGTGTAAACAAGCACTTATTGAACAAAACTGAAGCAAACTACTGTGCTTGAATAACACTTGGAGGAAATCAAAAACAAACTATGTACATAGAGCTTTGCTCTTCAGTAGCAATGTTTCAGATGTATCCCATTGACTGGGATTGAAAGCTCTTGGCTGTCCATTTTGGCAAGTTGGAAGGCATTGTGGGATTTGTAGCTGGAGATCGTGTATGGGCCACTCCAAAGGGAATCAAACTTTGTGTGCCTCCCTGGTTTGGCTCGATCCTCATCCCACTTGAGGACCAAATCTCCTTCATTGAAGCTTCGTGAGGAAGCTTCTTTGTCAAACTTTCTTTTCACTTGTGCTTGATGACTTTTCATGGCTAGCATGGATTGATTTTTTGTCTCTTCCAACTCCATAAGATCTGCATACTTGATTTCCATAGGCTCATTCTCCAACAACTCAAGTTGATGCATTAGTTCTAAAGTTGGAAACTCAAGAGAAATAGGTAACCTTGCTTCCTTACCATATACTAGCTTGTATGGAGCGTTGGCTATTGACCTGTTGTAAGTGATCCTATCAACCCATAGAGCTGACTTCAACTTGAGATGCCATGACCTCTGATTGTCTTCAATAGTCCTTCATATGATCCTTAAGAGATTCTTGTTTGTAGATTCAGCAAGGCCATTTCCTTGTGGATAGTAGTTCGATGAAGTGCTAAGATAAACTCCGTGTTGGACAGCCCATTGGCTGATCCTAGATCTCACAAAAGTCATTGCATTGTCAGAAATAATGGTTGAAGGAACTCCAAACGTAGTAAGCAAACATTCATAGAAATCAAGAACGTTAGTTTCACTTGCTTCTTTCAATGCAATTGCTTCCATCCAACGTGTGAAGTAATCCGTAGTTGTTAGAATCCACTTATGCCTTGAACTCGAAGGATGATTAATGAGACCAATAAAGTCCAATCCCCACTGGACAAAACGCTGATCCACTGCAATTTGCTGAAGAGGCAGGGTTGCAAGTTTAACTTTTCTTACAAACATAGCACATTGTTTGCACTTCCTAACCCATGTATGGCAATTGCCAAATATAGTAGGCCAATAGTACCCACCTCTCATGATTTTAAGTGCTGTACTTGTGAAAAAGTGTTCTCCACCATGTCCATCATGGAATTCTTCAAGTAATTTTTGAGTTTGGCTTGGTTCCACACACCTTAGTAACATTCCATTAATATCATTTTTGAACAAAAAACCATCAACGAGCAAGAATGGAATTGATTGCAATCTGAGATACGTTCTTTTTGAAACACTTAGATGAGAAGGGTAAAAACCATCTTGCAGATAGCTTACCAAATCACGAAATCAGCTGGAAGGTGAGGTGTGAACAACACCAATCTCTTCATCATTTGACACTAAAACAACTTCATTAGTTTCTTGCAAGGCTTGAGCTAGATGCTCACAAAATCCTTTGCCTCTAACCAGCTTTGTAATCTTAATTTCTACATCATATTTCATTACCTTGGTTATCCAACCAGCTCTCTTCTCATTTGTCTTTATTCAGAAGAAATTATTTGATGCTTGGATGTGCAACCATTAGATGCATTTTATTATTAGACAATAAGTGCTTAAATTTTTTTAGAGATCTTATAACTGAAAGGACATGTTTTTCAACAAAAGAAAACCCTGTTTCATACTCCAAGCCTTGGCTGCTCCAAATCTTCATGATTCTGCTGCATAAGAATGCTTGAAATGGTGTCCATATTAGCATACGTATACAGAATGAAAGCTTTCGTAAAATCCGGATTTAAAAGCGTAGGAGCACTTGCTATGGCTTTCTTAACATCTTCAAACCCTTTTACTCCCTTCTTGTACCAGTTGAAGTTATGATTTTTCTTTAGCATGGTTGTAAGTGGTTTAGCTATAGTAGCAAAATCTAAAAAGTATTTCCTTATAAAGTTGATTTTTTCAAAGAAACATTGTAAAGCCTTTTTGCTCTTAGGCAAGGAGAGTGCAAGAATGGATTGAAGCCTTTCAGAATCTATGTTTAAACTATGCTTTGAAACAACATGTCCAGGAAGCTTACCTTCATGAACTGAAAATACACACTATTTGGAATTTAGAGATATCCCAAATTGCCTACACTTTTCGAAAACTTGCTTGAGATGAATCACGTGATCTTTTGCATCTTTTGAAAACACTGTTATATCATCCAAATAAACAAGCACAAACCTGTTAAAAAGGCCTTGGAAGGCCATATCCATGGCTCTCTGAAAGGTTGCTCCAACATTAGACAAACTGAATGACATCTTTTTGTATGCAAATACCCCACTTAGTCATGAAGGCTGTCTTGAATTGGTCCTCTTCTTTGACCAAAATTTGATTGTAACCACTATATCCATCCAACAAGAAAAACCTCTCTGAACTTGCAACAAGCTATAAAATTTGTTCCATTGATGGTAATGGATAATGGTCTTTAAGCGAAGCCCTGTTTAAATCATGGAAATCAACACACAAACGAATCTCACCATTTTTTTTCCGTATTGGAACGAGGTTCGCCACCCAAGTTGAGTGCTTGATTGGAAATATAATAGCTAATTCTATTAGCTTGTGAAGCTGAGCGCTCATCAAAGGCTCAAGCTTTGGATTGATTGGCCTTTGTCTTTGTCTCACTGGTTTAGTTTCCTCTTCTAACTATGGTGTGTTGTGCCAAACTTGGATTAAAACTTTTGAGATCACTATATTGTCATGCAAATACATCAACAAAACTTGTGCATAAATCAATGAAAGCTTTTTTTTGTGGAGAGTGCATACCTTGCCCAATTTTAAAATTTTACCAACTGCAATCTCTACATTGGCATAGTGCTTTTCCTTTGTTGACAAGGATGATTTTTCTTTCCTTAGCTCATCATCTTCACTGAAAATATTTTCAAGAGTGACCAATCCCTTGGGTAGCCTATTCATTTTCAGTTGTACAATCTGATCACCATACTATTGTAAGTGTTTTGACTGATTTTTTAAAGAAAACTCAGCGTCTTCCTGTAAAAATCTCACAATTTGATTGTCATTTTCAAACCCCTGCCAATTCTCTTGGTTATCTGGAACAGAAGGTCTTACAACTACCTTTATGTGACTGAAAATTGTCACTTTTTACATCAACTGGAATGTTAAATTGTGCCCCAACAGCAGCCAACCTATCAGCATGTTTATTCCTATCTCTTGGTATTGCCTGAATATTAAAACCTTGAAAATTTTCAAGTAAATCCCAAACTTTCTCTGTAAGATTTAAGCAACAGATTCTTGCATACATTCAAACCTCTTACTTGGTGGGCTACAAGTTCACTATCTCCAAACACTTGCAAACAATTTACTTTCATCTTCCTAGCCCACTGCAAACCGTAAACTAGTACTTCATATTCAACAACGTTGTTTGAACATCCAAACTGAAATTTAATAGAGGAGAAATACCTTTGTTCTGCAAGAGAAATTAACATCATGCCAGCTCCGATTTCATGCTTATTTTTTGATCCATCAAAGTACAATTGCCACAAGCCTTCATTAATTCATTTTTTTTGACCATGGTTGGAATTGGTACATTGTTCTCATGAAGACAATACACACCAAGACCTTCCTCTTCAATCAGCTTGTAGGGATCATGCTCATGCAAGGTAGAATCTCACTCATCAAGAAACAAATCTGGAACTCCATCCAAAGGTGAGTCTTTTTCTACATCACTAGTTTGTAATATTTCATCTGAGATGATACAATTTGGATTGACAACACTTGGCGTATAAGGCTCCATATGAAAATGTGCTATAGGCTCTGAATGAATTGTTACCTTTGTACCATCCCTAATTATAAACAACAAATATATCCAATCAGTTGATAAATATCCCCCAATCTTTGAGGTGAAGTCCTTTGAAAGGCACAGTGAAATAAGGAGGCAAGTCCACCACTACAACATCCTGCTGAATAGTAACGTTAGGACAAGCATGTAATGTCAATTTCAAATTTTTGATAATGCCTATCGTTTTTGCTGGTTAACCATCCAACTGCAATACCCCTTTAGTATTTGGACCATAAACAAGGCCGAGCTTGTCTGCAATCTGTTTGGCCATTACTATACTGCTAGCTCCACTATCCACCATACAATTATGAACCAATGTATTACCCACTATCAAAGAAAGATAAAAAGGAGTCTTCTTTGATTATACCTCAGTTTGGTCCACCTTTGACATCTTATCTCTTTGTTGTGCCTGTTGCTTAGTTGGTTGATCCAAATTTGTCAAGACAACACCTTTTTCAACTGGTTTTAGAGATAATTCAAGAGCTGAAAGTTCTTGAATGAGTTTATCTTTTTGCCCTAGAATTGAAAGAGAATCTCACATGTTAATGCTGATGTTAGACCTCTTCATTTGATCTATAATACTGAACTGAGATGCACTAACCTTTGATTGCACTTTTTGAAGTACTTGCTGCTCACGAATTAGAGGTATTTGTTGCACTTTACTAATCTCTATATTCTGATTTTTTTGAGTTGTGGGGACAGCAAGTTGCTCTTTTGTACTTTTAGCAACAATACTAGAAGTATTTGCTACCGCTTGGGCTTCATCAACAACGCTTCTTTTAGTTCTCTAATAGGTTATATAGCTACAACTTGACCACTTGACTCGTTAGTTATAACATCCCGAGTAAAAGCAACATGATCATCGACCTGCCAATTTACATTAATAACATCAAGCTGCCCCTGAACTTGATGAGTCACTCCTTGTGATGTCAAACGTGTATCTTGATATTGACTTCTTTGAAAAGATAACTCTTCCTGTGTCATCTGTGGCATGGTGATGTTCTGTGATACCAAGGCTTGGTTTTGAACATCATTGAGATTTGGCAGCTGCCAACTTGAATCTGCACCAAATTATTTTGAGGCGGGGTTGGAACAATGGCTTTTGAAGTGGAAGCAGCATTCGAATCAAGAGCAACATATGGCTTGGCTGGAGTTATGGCTCTTTGTGCTTGATAGGGTGGTCTATTGTCTCTGAAACCTTGATAAGGAGACCTTTGATCTTTGAAGAACTGATAGTTATGATTTTGTTGTTGATAGGGCCTATTTGACTGAAATTGCTGCTTTTTGCACTATACGATTTCATTTCCAAAAGATTGTAGCATACTTTTCAACTCTCCTATCTCACTAGCTTGACTAGTAGAGGTTGCAATAGGAACTTGAGGTGCTGGAATTGGAGCCAAGGATGGAATTCAAGGAACTTGAGGGGTTGGTATAGAACTTATTTCTGCAAATATGAGCATTGGAGGTCTTGGAGAAAGCTTACTTGCTTGTATCAAACTATTTTCTACCCTTATTGCAATTTTATAAGCATCTCACAAAGTAGTACCACCCATTGACTTTATCATCACACTAATGTCATAATTAAGAGCTTTCAAAAAATACAGAAATGCATATTCAGGGGATGGCGTAATCAGAATTGCTACCCTGGTCCATGTCTTTTGGAATCTGAGATTAGAAATGGACATGAACTCATAAGGAGCTCTCTGTATGGCAGTTAATTGCTCAACTAAAGATAAGTGATCAGATTTGTCTTCAAATTGCTTGAATAAAGCTGCACCCAATTCATCCCAGGTGGAAATGGATCTAAGTGAGAAGGTTCTATATCACTGTAATGTTTATCCTTTGAAAGAAGCAACAAGCAATCTAATAGCAACATTATCCTCAACAACGTCATGAACTAAACAAAGAGTAGCCACCCCCTGGATATGCTCAATAGGGGTTGTTTGATTTTCTACTGAGAAGAATGGAATACTTTTGAGGGCAGATACATGAATGTCATCTAACTGTGCTAGATTCAGTGGACTTCTATTGAATGGAGCAAACACTTGATTTTTAACGGCCATCTGGATGGTGGGGATTGCAGTGTTTAGAACGATAGGATGAAGGGGAGGTAAATATTCTCGTTGAAGATATGGATTTGCCCTCCTAGACCTTGCTCTTTTATAAGTTACAAATTCAAAAGGAATACCTTTACTTGTTGATCTTGTGGTAACCTTTGGCATGAATGGATTGCCTAAATAATGCTATGAACTCTGCAACTGGATGTAGATGAATATCCTATGTTGTTGCGAAAACTCTATGCAAAGAACTTTTTCGTGGTCCCACTAGGTGTGCCAAAAACTATTGTTAACCTGGAGTTGCACCCTGAAATGAAGACGTGCTGAAATGGCTAATCCTCTCTCCAGTTGAAACAATGGGATCTTCTCACGAGGGTGGATGCCTCAATGGTGAGAAGAATCTCCAGAGAAGGTTGGTTCCTATAAGATGTATCAATGCGGATCTCTACTCTGTGTTGCAGAATACCATAGAAAAGAGAGAAAGAAACTTGAAGGGGAAATCCTACCCAATGACGGTGATACACCAGAATGTTTGATCCACTCTACTTGGAACCTTGAACACTGAACAAACAAGGGAAAAGGAAGACATTTGATTTTCAATTGATCACTATGCAAAATTATTTCATGAGAAGGTTCGATCCAATGACAAAAAACGTGAAGGAAAACAATGGAGAGAGGTCTGATACGAGACACTTTGCAGCCATCTAACATCCACTTACAGCTTCAGCAAAAGACATAAAACACTGAACATGATCTGCATAACATGATGAGCTAGCAACTAGGTACGAATCAGAATTTGGGAAGGAAGAGAAATCTACCACGTATGCAAATTGTTGAATGGATGTACACTATGCTAGCACTTGAAATTTGAAAGTACAATCCTATTGATTAAAGAGGTTACACAACTCACCAATGACAGAGTCTGGTCTTACCAAGAGGGATGGATTTTACAAGGCTGAAAAACTATTAATATAGAAAATTCCAAAAAGCCAAGAGATTGGCATTGGAAAAATAGAGGGAGTAAACTCAAACCAACACAGTGTTTACAAAAATTTATTTTGTCTTGCATGAAAATTCCTTGCATTGGAAAAGAAGAAGACAAGCTTTGGACGCATGAAATTTACGAATAGATGTCTTGACTTGAAAACTAGTCAACTCCAAAACAAGAGTAGTCAAATCCACTCAAACTGTTGGAACGTTTGAAAGTCTCCCCTTTGCATGAAATCAATGCAAATGGCAAATTAAGCATTATGTTTGAACCGTCGGAATGTTTCAAGCTTTGAGACAAACGAAAGTGTATGCATAGAATTTCTGGTTGTTTGAAACGTTCAACACTTTGCCCATTCATCATGCAAGACAACTCTATTTTCAGAACTGAAGCATGTTTGTTTTCTTAAACGTGTTCACTTCATTGGAGTCACCCACATTAGTCTGTGCATGATCTTTGTTCATCCTGCCTTTGTCTTTATTTTGTGTTTGTCTTACTGTTCATGCTTATGATCTTGCTCAGTTCACTTCGTGTTTTCTCTGGCTTTTCCCATGTTCTGCTTTAATTCGGGATTTGGGTTTTTTTATGGTCGGGCCTCTGTTTATATTTTTTTGTGCTTCGCTTTAGCCTTCGGGCTTTTTGTCCCTCCCAAATTCCTTCGGACAAAAAGTCCGAAGGAAATTCTTTTCCGTTTGTGCCTTTGCTTTTATTTCTATCGAGCTTTTGTCCTCCTGAATTCCTTCGGACAAAAAGTCCCAAGGAATTCGTCTCCTTTGGCTATCTTTCCCCGAAGGGCACTTGCCCTTCGGGAAATTTGTTTTTGTCCTTTGATTTATGAAGGTGCCCTCCGCAAGGGCTTTTGCTTCCCAAAAATGCCCTTCGGGATTTTTGATTTGGTCCTGTCTTTTGCTTTTGTGCCCCCCACAAGGTTATGTTCTTCCAGAAGTACCCTTCAAAAGAATTGTAAAGGTCCACTTCGCTGCAAAGTGTCCTCCGCAAGGGCTATTCGTCCTCAAAAGTGCCTTTCAGAACTTTTGAAAGGGCCCTACCACCGACCAAGTGCCCTACGCAAGGGCAGGTGTCCTTCGGAACTTTTGCCAGGGTCTTCTTCGTGCTTGAAGTGTCCCCCGCAAGGGTACATACCCTTCGAGGAAATTGTAAACGTCTCTACGCAATGCCTAGATGTCCCTCTGCAAGGGCTATTCTCCTTAAAACATACCTTTCGGAAGAATTGTAAAGGCCACTTCGCTGTATAAGTGGCCCCCACAAGGGCAATTACCCTTCCGGCTTTGTGAAGGGCACCCGGGCTTTTTGAAATTGTCCTTCGGATGAATTGTCTTGACTTGAAAACCATAAAGTGAACCAACCCGAAGGGTACATACCCTTAGGGACTTTTGAATTGGACCTTCCCGAAAGGCAAGTGCCCTTCAGGTCTTCTCAACTGTGCTTTTCCCTTTTTCTTTCGGACAAAAAGTCCTAAGAAAATAAACTTTGAACGACTGCTACTTAGTCATTTTTTCGGAATTTTACAGTCCTTTGAGAGCTCTCTCTCTTGGACAAAATGTCCGAAGAAATAGTCCACCTCTTATAGCCCGAAAAAAATCCTTGGGAAGACAAAATAAATAAACTTACAGCTTGTATGTCTTGGCTGTAATCAAGTAAGCTCCTTGGAAACCTCTGAATGACTAAAATTCCCCTGGCTGTAGATGGCCACTTGGGTGACTGTAAATGCTCATTTAAGGAACCCAAAACTGATTCACAAGACAAACTTGACACCATAGCAAAGTTCCGAATAGTAGGGGTGACAATTTGCCCTGTGGGGGGCAAAATTGTCAACACATACCACATAAGGTTTGGCGGATGCATGTGTGGGACCATGTCTGATCAGCACAGATTCCACTCCGCCACTATAGAAGTGTGTGCAGCATCTATTGGAGACAAATTAGCAATCTTGAAGGTATCCTGAATCTCAGGAAGTTGTTTTGGGGTACCGCAGACTGGTGAGTAGGAATCACAATTACTGCAAGCTGTGAGAACAAGCTTGTCAATGGTGTGGGAATTGCTGTTGGGAGATCCTCGTCGACTACATAGGGAAACCATTACATGTTTATGAGGTAAAGGCTCTAGTCCATCTAAGATGAAAGTGGTTTTTGAGCACCATAAAGGTGTATATGAGTCGGGATGTTTTATGTTCTGATTACTTATTTCCCTGATCTGTTTTTCTTTTTTTAATTTTTAACGTTTTTTTGGAGGTCTATTGTGGGGAATATCTCCACTATTACAAGAGTAAGAATTAGGTAAGCAAGTTGCCGATGGGACATGCAATAGCTGTTCAGGCATAAATTGATTATGGTGGCATTTCTTTTGGCTTTACTGTGGACATGCCCCTGGACCCTATGAATGAGCATAATTGGTGCTTCTGCTAGGTCCTTATATTTTGAAAATGACCTTTCCATTTTTACATTCTACAACATTTGATTGAATTTTAACATAATCATATCAACAATCTTGAAGTTCTTGGTGATATGTATATTATAGATTCTGGCACAGGGAGCTATGATTGGACACACTCCCAAAGGAATGGAGATAGCACAAGATACTTTGGTAAGAGAGTTTTATTTTACATGGTAATTTGAAATTCCTAAATTTAAAAGCTATTTTTGACATAGCTAGGGTGTCATATGTGGCAGGAAAAAATGACTGCACGGGGATTGTTTCTCACTCCAAGAATAGGAGGTGAGCTCCTCACAGCTGCATCAGGAGACCAAGTAAGTGTACAACTTTACTCCAAATAAAGTTGTTCTTATTCTCTTTTTTGTACAAAATGAATGTGATAGTGTATGTTTCTGTAGATTCTAACATTTCATTTGTGTAGAATTTGCCTGTTTGATTAGATGTCAAAATTCAGGGAGGGCTCCTTGTTTGAGCTTCCAAGTTTAGACCACCTTATGTTTCCTTGTGTAGATTGGAGGATTTACGACAGCAAACTACATTTGGGATCTAATGCAAGCTCGTCAAATGTTTCCCCCATTAACTGCTGTGGAAGCATATCATAAAGGCCTAATGGTAATTCCTGATTTGCGTTTTCTACTGAGCTGTAGGATTGTCACTCCTTATATGAATTATTTTCTGAAATTAATCATATCTATTGTTATTGCAGGAAAGGGATATTCCTAAAGATGATCCTCGGTTATCTCAGATTAAGAAAGCATTACATGAATTGCAACGAAGAAAGCAGATGTGAAGTAGATGATTGCTCTGTGCTTATTTTTAGAATTTTGTGTTTTCAATTATAAGCGAGCATTAAATGAATTGCAGTGGAGAACACAAATGTGAAATTGATGATTTCCATTTGCTTATTTTTAGAGTGTTCAATTATGAGATATTGTTTTTTCCAAATGTGAAATAGATGATATGTATGTTCTTATTTATAGGATTTTTGTTCAATTATCCCCGTCTCTGATTATTTTATGTTCTTTCATAGAGGCTCTATTTGATATATGCTTTGCAGAAGTGAGCATATGCGTGTCATACCGGCACTATATGGTGAAGATTCATGAATAATCACTGATAGCCCGTTTCAGGGTACATGCTTGATCTCAAAGTACGAATACATACATGTAGAAATGGTAGACATATTTAAAAAAAAAGAATCTAAGAGAATGAAGTTAACCAACTCAAATTCAATATTATTAGGTTACCAAGAGCTGCAATTCTTAGGGACGTGATGGTTGGAAACGACCACTGGAGCTTAATAATCTAATCTTGTTACAATACTCATTTACACCAAGCTCTAATGTCAGATTCTTAATGTATTGAAAGCCTCGACTGTTTTGATAGGTATATTTTTTTTCCAAGTGCTTTTGTTCCTAGCAAAGATCTCACTTGAAAATGGCTGTGGGCCCAAATAAAACAAGTTTAGTCTACCCCACACATTTCAGATTCATATGCTTGTACATTTATGCTGTTGAACACTCATTTATTTTGTCTGAGAACAGGAGTAAGTTTGGACACAGGAAAGATGTCCCGTAATATATATGTAAAATTGCAGTAAATTCTGTATAAGGTCTCTTAATTCTGCATTTCTAAGGATATCGGGATCACCAAAGATTCAGGCATATTGTTTATACAACCTATTTTATTCGTCATCTATTCTTGCTAGCGATTGCAGTAGATCATAGCATATGTAATTTTAAGCAGTTAGTTGAATCATTTTAGAATGTGCTATTCTACAAATTGTTCCTAGAAGCCATGATTAATTTCAGATGATAATGGCATAGAAGTGCAGTTCATGTTGGAAGCAGTATGTCTTTTGAATTGTTCTTCATAATATTGAATAAATATATAAAATGGCCAATGATGCACTTCTAGGTTATGATAATTACTGTCACGAGGAACACAAACTAAAGGGACTACTATTAGGTATTGCTTAGTAGAATTGCAAACCACATAGGACTAAAAAAACACCTTTGAGGTTATCCATTCTATGATATGAATTATGTTATCATCTTACTACAAACAATCTAAGCTCAATCAAATTTATATTATTTTCCAATATTGGTTTGATGTATTATGTGAATCAATGCTGAACTCCTCTAGATATAATGTTTGCCAGGTTCTTGATGCCAGAATTGCCACTATGAAAAAATAGAGAACTGAAAATTAACATATGATTCTATATATTGTGTTCCTCGACTTTGTTCACTATTATGTTGGAAAACTTGTAGGCAAAATTGTTATCAGGGATCTATAATATGATTCTATATATTGTGTTCCTTGACTTTGTTCGCTATTATGTTCGAAAACTTGTAGGCAAAATTGTTATCAGGGATCTCTATTATATAGGTGATCAGACACAAATTTTAAATTAAGTCATTGGGACTATTTTGCAAGTGTAATCTTGCGAAGTTTTATTTGTTGAGTACATAGTTGCATGACCCTGCCCAAGATGGAAAAAAATTCCAAACCATCTATATGTTTCCATTTTAATATCTAATTTCCCAAAATTCATAATTTGAAGCACAAACATGAATAATCAATGAAACAAATACACACAAATAAGTTTGATATCTTCATTGTTTGTTCATGAAGTCCTCATCTCAAGGATGACTAAATAGGATACTCATGACTAAGTTTGATATCTTCATTGTTTGCTCTTGAATTCCTTGTCACAAGGATGACTAAATAGGTTAGAGCCAATGTCGGCCATGGGTGTTGGCCATGTAAACAATAGTTTTAAGGAGCCATGATGCTTTGATGTAACATTGACAAATCGGAGGGCCCACATTTGTTGTAGTGATGTCACATTGACACAAGATGATGATTGATTGATTGGTCTCGTAATTGTGACATAAAGTTATTGATGTAGATTTTAGATATGTTATATGAATAACAAAGAGGAACTTCAGAGTTATATGAATAACAAAGAGGAACTTCAGTGCATTCTACGAGTCAGGTAATGAGGGGCCAAAATGGGGGATTAAGTGACTATAAATTTTCAAGAAAAAAAAACCCTCTCCTTTTAATGATGATTTGAAGGGTGTCTTTGAGGAATTTCATCATAGTGTAAGAAGAGAAGTAGCATTTAAAATATAGTTAGTGAGCCTAATCTTCGCTTTTCAATTAAATCAAATTTGGTAGAGGAATTTTGTTAATTTCAATATATAGTTCTTTATGTTTTAAATGTTCATATAGTAAGCTAGTGTTCGCAAGCCCTTTTTAAATCAAACGTCTTTTTTTTCATAGTTTGTTGTGGATATGTCGAGGACATGAGAAAGAATGCTATGGTGATTAGTTTATATTTTTTAAACAAATATGCATTTTTTATTAGTTATTTATTTGATTGCTTACAAAAAATGAAAGATTGATCGTATATTGAGGAAATATGTTTAATTATTATTATTTAATATTGTAGTTGACATTGTGTAGAATGTTTTGGTATTTGAAAATTTTGAAAATATGAGTCAAAAGTGATTATAAATTTTCAATGTATATATTTATTGACCACTAGGATAGACTTAGGGAAATAAATATACATTAATTAATAATTTAAATTAAATTATAATCTAAAACTAGCGAGTTTGCTTGGAAAAAACCTTTCGACATTTTACATATAGACATAAATATGTAAAAATATGAATGAAGATGGAATTAATAAGAAATTGTATTTTGCCAATGTTCTTCAAATATATAGTTAGACAGGTATACATGCTTAAAATTGAGGTAAAACAAATTGAAAAGACGCTATTTTTTTTTTAATAAAAAAAGAGTTAACATTCATTTTGGACTTGTATCCTTTTTGGACAAATATTGTTTTGATGGATCTTTTTTTGGACAAATATCCATTTTGATGGATATTCTTTTAGACCCATTTTGATGGATATTTTTGTTATGCACATGACCTTGAAATTAAATACCATCAAACTTATTTAATAAGTAAATAAAATAAAAAAACATAATTAAATTTGCATGAAATGAATTTCATTATCTAAATTTCTATGTTTCTTGAAGTGCTAGCATCTTTGGGACAATCTTGATGATGTTTTTATCGAAGGCACAAAGAGGCTCATTTATATGTGTTCAAGGCCTAAGATTGTAAATTTTGTAAGTTGGTGGGCTCTTGTTTTGCTCCCTCAACTAAGTTCTCTTTCTTTCAATTGTACTGTTTGCATTTTCTTGTGCAGTTTTCATACGTTGCACAATCCGCAAAACAAATGTAAGCAATGCCTTTGGTCTTGTCATTGTTATATCAAAAAATCTCAACAAAAGGAGGTTGTTCGATGTTGGCATCCATTCAAACTATATTATCCATATTGTGCATGAATGTGGCCTAAATTATCTAAAAATTCTTCGGTCACAAGTGGTTATGATGTTGTAACCTAAGTTGGTCTATAAGGGAAGTGACAACACATAATTTTGATATAAAGGGGTGGTTGGATGTGCAAAGGATCATCAAATTGACCTAAATTACTCTAATTAAAGTGATTTGGGTTTGAATTCAAACTAGATTGACTTTCGATTGTATATGAATGTGGTCCAAATGGTTGGCATTTCCCTTGATCGCCAATGGTTACTTTGTTGTTATATCAATTTTATCCCAAAGGGATCTAAGCACACAAATGGATATAAGCGCACACAAACGAGCATAAACGATGGTTGGGTGTGTGCGAGTCATTAAATCAGTGAAAATTTCTTCAATCACTCCTATTTGGGTATGAATTTGATTGGCCTAATTGTGTAAGACTGTGCTCAAAATCATTTGCATTTGCCTTGGTTGCAAGTGGTTTAGGTTTTGTTGTGTCAATTTGGGCCCTATTTAAGGGACCTAAGCACACATAATACTAACATAAATGAGTGGTGGGTGTGTGTGGGTCACAAAATTGACCTACTCTTACAATCACAGCTATTTATGCTCAAACTCAACATTATTTGGCTCAATCACGCATGAATGTCTCCCAAATTGTTAGCATTTGCATTAGTTGCAAGTGATTATAATGTTGTGTTGATTTTGGCTTATAAATGACAAGCACATGCAAATTCAACATAAATGGGTGGTTAGGTGTGTGTAGGTCACTAGTTTGGCCTAAATTATCCTAATCACTACTGTTTAGGCTTGAATTTAAACAAAATTATGTTGATCATGTATGAAGGTGCCTCAAATTATTTGCAATTACTTTGTTGACAGGTGTTTTGGGTTTTGTTGTGTTGATTTTGGCATAAAAAGGGGCTTACTTGCACACAATATCGACATAAAGGGGTCATTGGGTGTGCATAGGTCACAAATGCAACTTAAGTTGTCCCAATTACATCTATTTGGGTTTGAATTCATTATAAGTTTCTTGATCTAGCATGAATGTGCCCCAAATCGGCAACATTTACCCTAGTCACAAGTGGTTATGGTGTTGTGTTGATTTTGACCTATAAGGGACCAAAATGCATGCAAAATTGACATAAAAGGGTGGTTGAGTGTGTGTGGGTCACCAATTTAACCTATGTTGCCTTAGTCACACTTATTTGGGCTCGGATTAAAATAGAATTGGGTCAAACGCCCACAAATGTGCACTAAATTGTCCCATTTAGCTTGAGTGGTAAAGTGGTTTTGGGTTATGTTGTGTTGATTTTGTTGTAGAAAGGACTTACACAATATCGACATAAATGGGTGTATGGGTTTGCTTGGACATCAATTCTACCTAAGTTACCCTAATCACACACGAATGTGCTTCAAATCATCTGTATTTTCCCTTGTCACAAGTGGTTATTGTGGTGATTTTGGCCTACATGGGATCTAATTACATGTAAAATTGACATAAGTGGGTGGTGGGCATGGCTGGGTTACCAATTCAATCTAAATTTCCCTAATTACACTTATTGGGGCTCGAATAAGAACCAAATTGGGTTGAGCACCAATGAATGTGCTGCAAATCATTTGCACTTGCCCCAATTGAAAGTGGTTTGGGTTTTGTTGGTGTTGATTTTGGTGTAGAAGGGACCTACTCACACACAATATCAACATAAAAGTGTGGTTGGGCATGTGCAAGTCCCTAAATTGAAGTTGCCCAATCACACTTGTTTCGGTTTGTATTTGAATAAAATTATGTCAATTGTACACGTGTGTCAAATCATCTACATTTGCCCTAGTGGCAAGTGGTATGTTTTTTGTTTTGTCAATTTGGCAAAGAAGGGACTTACTTGGATGCAATATCAACATAAAGGGGTGGATGGATGTATGTGGGTCACCAATTCGACTAAAGGTTCCCCAATCACACCTTTTTGGTCCCAATTCAATATAAACGGCTTGTTGGTTGGTTTAGGGTTCATTGCTTAAGGTGTAGAATTTAGTTTTTAAGTTTAAGGGTTTAGGGTGTAGGGTTTAGGTTTTATGTTTTAGGGTGTAGGGTTTAGAGGATATGTTGTAGCATGTAGGATCTCACCAAAAAAAAAAATGAACAGTATACAAGAATAAAATTCTTCATACATATTTGATTTTAGAATTATAATAACCTAATTTTGTGGAATTCAAATGTAACCCATGTAGAAACTAGTACAATTAATTAGTTTGACTTTGGATACATAAGGTTTAGGGTGTGGGGTTCAATGTCTTCAATTGTGACCATATATGTCACTATGGAAAGGAAACAAATATTTGGTGCAAATAAATATTTGTTTCTTTTTAATATAAAACTTGACATCCCATTGCCCAATGACCCCACACTATTTTTTAGGGAAGAATAATAATAATGCTATAATTTGATAGTGATATATACAACCATAAACTATTATTATAACATATAACGATCATTCTTATTGACTTTTATAGATTTATTGAGCTTTTTTGCATTGGGAGGTAGACAAAATTGTGTCACCATAGGATTTCTTCTCAAAACAAAGAAAAGAGAAATGAAACCAAACCCTAGAGGAAAATGACGCTCTTCTAGTGAGGGTTAGAGAATGGAAAACAAGGGAAAGTGTGAAAGCTACCAAACAAGGTAAGATATGCTTTCCACTCCAACTTTGGTTCTTGCCAACAACGAAATAAATATGACTATGATTGTAGAAACTAGTAATGATATAAAGAAACAACAATGAAAATATGAAATTATGATGTCTATGGATTGCCAACTGTTTTCACTTTAAGTGAAGGAACTGAGTAACTAAATGTTGTAATACATAGAACATAATATTTAATTGAAGAACTTAATGATGAACGTAGTGAAGAACATATCGAAGCAATTAATAACAGAGATGCACTTCTTAAGATAAGACATGTTTGTATAACACACTCTGATATCATACAAATCATGGTACCCCTTCTTTGTCTCTTAAAGTTTGGTCTTGCTCTCATATAGGTTCGGTGGTTTTCGCTCATTTGATTGTTGTTTTGGGATGAGGAATTTGTTAGGTGCAAAGTCAGAACTTGAAATTTATTCTCTTGTGTTATCCAAGTCTGAGCAACAAAGTTTCATTATAAACACTAGGCTTGAGAATATCATCTAACACTTCATGGAGTTAATTGTGCAAATTTGTTTGAAGTCCAATTTGTCTTTGTTATTTTATAACTTGTTCTAATGAATTCTAATGATTATCTTATGAAATTGGACTTGTGCAACTAATTTGGCTTTTATTAGAGTTTATTCACAACTTTTCCATATGATTTGGCTCATTTTCACACTATTTTGGGCTATTTTAGACCAAGGTTTCACAATGGGATTTATTATAAGCTTATGTTTATGCCCTTGCTCTTTCTTGGCTCTCTTTACTTAACCATTTTCATTAAAATGTTGATTGCTTAAATTGTTGACTTGTTCGCTTTGTTTCATAGGATTTTGGTCTTGTTCTTTTAATTTTCACAACATTTTTCCTCTTGTGCTTTGCTTTGGAACTCTTCATGGTGTTTCATAGCCTTTCATTTTTTGACTCAGCTTTCTAGTCCACACAACCTTTTTTTAGAACTTCACAACTTTATAGACTTAGTCGCATTTATTTCAAGGGACTTGTAACTTTTCAAAGACAAATGTCTATGAGCCAATCGGGACGAACCATGTGGTGCATTTTTGCACCCTTACACTTAACAATTCGCACAGAAGTCATCGAGCTTGCAAGAATGCGAGGAACCTTAATTTGTTAACTTTTCCTAGCCCCTCACATTATCCAAGTTTTAAAGTGGTGCCATACATCAAGCTCTCACATTCGTGCATCCTTGTAACATCTAAAGGAATTCTATGCCAAGCAAGAGCTTGTGAGATTGCAAACCAATCGCAACATGCCACATGACATAATTTTGTAGCATCGCAATCCAAGGGAAGGCCCAACTCATAAGAGACAAATCAAAAGGTGCAAGTTGTGAGAAATTACCACGTGGTGAGGACATTCTATAAAAGGAATACAGTGGAGCCTGATTGTCAAATCCTATTACCTATTTAACCCTAAAATATAGATTATGGAATCTAGGGTTAAAGGTGTAGAGATAGCCTAAGGCACAAGGATAATAGACTATCTCTTAAATAGACTAATTAATTTACAAACTCAAATAAACAATATTCTGAATTTATATACTGAGATATGTTAAAAATAAAAACTACAACTATGTTAAATATTACAATAATAATGAAAATAGGATGCTTTGCTAGTTATTATGTTAATACATGTATGATATAGAATATGGTGAAAATGGATTGCATCAATACCTTGGACCAATATTCTATTTTTAGAAGTTATACATCTATGGCCTTCGATACTTACATCGACCTTGGATGGTTGCATCGATGCTTTTGTCTAACCTAGATGTAGCTATCTAGTATGAAATACCTACTAGATATGGATACAACCACTTGGGTTATTCTGAGCTTTTTGTTGCCTTTACTATGGTGTACTTAGATCTGTATCATGGAATGTCGCTTCTTATCAAATAGTAAAACCCTAGTTCTTCATCTTCATAGTGGTTGCGAGAAAAATGAGTTAGTGGGCACATGGTGTTGAGCTAACCCCAAATACCCCTCTATTAGTGGGTTCTACCTACATAGCCACTACTCCAAAGAGGGCCTCATACTCATGTAGTTATACCCTACATCTGGGCTTGTGTGTACATAAGGATGCAATGTGTGATATGCAAGTACATAGAGTGACCTAACTTGTAACATGGAAAATATGGCTTATGGGATACTCCTTCAGTACTTTAGACATGTAGATGTGTTGTCCCTATGACTGATATAAAAATAGAGGAAAATAGAGAAGTTTTGCTCACTTGAATGCTTGATTGAATGCTTTTGGCATTTTGCCTTGAGTTGTTTGGTTTGTGTTAGGTGAGGAATGAATAAGGGTTGATTGTGTATATATATCAATCCCTTTGGAGAATATCTCACATTAAAATACTTAGGAAGACCATAGGTATACATTTCATTTTCAAATTGTATGACTTTTAAGGCATTGGACACTTGCATTGGGATAGGACACTTGCATCGATGTAGGCTTTTGACTGAATGCAAGTGTCTGGGCATCTAGAAAATAGACATAGGTCTAATACTTATAGAAATAGAAGATAAGTAGGTTTATAACATTCTGCGTATGATATAAGGTCCAAGTCATTAAAATAACATTGGTCGGGATAAGAGATAAGCAATTTCACACAGAGAGATAGTGTATGTGAGCCTTGTGGTAGCGGGAAGGTCTAGAAGTTGAAGGTACATCCATGATATGTATTTTCCAAGTGTGCAAGTTTAGGGTGCTATATAATTTAGAAATAGTGTCTACACTACCAAGCCATCCCATTGACGACCAAGGTCAAATTTGATGGTTGTCCCTGCCCATCAAAGTTGAGAATGGACTGCATTTTTCATTCGACTAGTTGGAGTGAAATGGATCTTATCTCATAATGGTGATTAAACATGGGACACAATTCAAAACAACACCTATCACCAACATTTAATTAGGCTATGGCATGTGCATTACAAATAAGCAAAGAAAACATGTGGAACAAATATTGCCTAATGGAGTGAGCAGTTACACATAGCGTGGGCACTTAGTTTTCTTCTACTTTTTCTAGTAACTCTCAGCAGCCCAAATTTAATATGGACCTATCAGTATGGATTTAACATTTATGACATTGCGATCAAACATATTCTTCATTAAAATCTTGACTTTAGTTGTATTTCATTGAATGTTTGCAACCACCTGATGAGTGGATGATTAATTATCATTTGGATTGAGAGTCTATAAAAGATCACCAGTCTTCTTTGTAAAGGGGCTAGTTGGATGGATAGATAGAGATGGATACAAGACCAGGCATTTCAGTCTTTTTAATGAAAATTTATGCTTTTTAGTTAATTTTATTTTATGTGAGCTATATGTTGTTTTGAACATATTTCTATAATTCAACTAAGTATGATGAATCCCAGCAAGTGTTTCATGAAACATCTTTCAATCTAAAAGGTGCGAAGATTAATGTCCATTACCTATGCATGAATATGGTGATTTTATTATTTCTCCATGGTTGATTTGTGCTCAGACTTTAACACCATTTTTGTTTATGATTGTGCATATAATGGTCAAACAAAAAATGGTTTTGAAGGGATATGTGTACTTAACTGAATCAGATTTGTCTTCTTTACAAAATAAGCTCATTTTTATTTCTCCTTACCTTTACCTTTTGTTTTTTTTTGAAATCTATTAGATTAGATTTAGAGTATAACTGAAAATAGTAATTTGATTTTGCAAAGTTAAATCTTGTGATTACAAATTATTGTTCATTACTGATATAAAAGTGATTAATGTATTTAGTGAATTGGCAGTAATTAATTAGCTATAATTATTTGTTAAATCTAGATGTGATGATTCTTTTGGGAAACTTTAGCAAAGTTACTCACATTTTTTTAAAACTTAACCCATATTCCCTTTGATCGGAATAATAAACATATCAAACACTATATTTTCTTATATGCCATGACCTAGTGATATAGACCTTGGGGAGATTTCATTTCCTGTAAGGGGAGCTAGGGTGGGTTCCCACCCAACCTAAAGTTGGCATGCCATTTCCTTTAAGGGGAGTTAGGGTGGGTTCCCACCCAACCTAAAGTTGACATGCCAAATGACCAACCAATATACTTGGTGTTAGAAGGAGGGCAGTACTTAAGCTTTAACATTTTAAAAGCTTTTTCCAATTGAGACTTTCCAAGTATCAAACTATAAAATAGAAGAATTACCATGAGGTTAAAGTCTATTGAGGATGACTTTGAACTGTTATACCTTACAGAACATGTAAAAACTAGAGTTGACAAAGGAAAATCTAAAACTAGACATGTCCATTTAGCCAACAATTCTCCAACAATTATTGTTCTTTTTGTCAATCATTTTATTATCCCTCTAAATCCACCAATGGTTTTTGCTTGGATAAAAAGAGGTAATTGTCTTATTTATATTCTAGGAGTTGTCTATGATTTAGTTAAGAACCTTGATAAATTTTATCCAAGATATGTCCATGGTGGGATTTGAATTAAAAAGGTGTTGTCCCCAAATTTCATTAGTCTGTGAAATTTGTAGCACTCCATGTTGATCATAGTCAATGATGTCAAAGAGAGCATGAGATAATAATGCATTAATGACAAAGAAGTTATGTTTGATATCTTGGAGAATATATAACACATATGCAGGTTTGTAAGGATAAAGAAATTGTAAGGCTTCCATAGATTTCTTGGTGAAGTTTTAGTATGTCACTTGATCATTTAGAAAGAGAAGCATGCATCTTCTAGCTTAAGAGAATCTAGACCGTCATTGCACATCATGAAGATATGAATGAACCAATAAGTTTGTGCATTTATTTCAGGTATTTAGAAAGTCAATCTAGGTCAAATTATTTCATGGAGATGTATATAGTGCCAAGAAGGTACCCTTAAAATTTAGACTCTTGAAAGGTTTTCTAGATCAAGTTATAAACCTTCAAAGTTGCTCTTGCAGATCAGGATGGGATAGACCGTCAAGTTTAACTACATTAAAGTTTGAGGTCACTAGTCAGTTGATCTAACAGTGATCATTCATTATCCATATCTTGATCCAATGGAGTATGTGAAGTCAAATTGTCAAAGGTTCCTGAGATTAAATATGCTTGTGACATGTGTCTCAATCTCGTTGAGTTGACATAAGATCAATGGTTCACAGGTGTTTTTACATATAAAGATCGATAGTACGGGATGAGTCAAAGAGTCAATGTATAGAAGACACGTAGAGCTACCAAGTGGCATAATTGTGGGAGCTTTGATCTAAGATCAATGGTGAACATTGTAAGGTAAATATCAAGCTACTCTGAGGAGATCAATGGTGTGTAGTTATCCAAAGTTTCTAGGGATCATGAGATGAGATTAAAGTGCTCGATGTTTACTATTTGTTTAGTGACCGTTCGAATTTAAATATTCAATTTTGTAAAGGGAAACCAATGCTTAGTTTTTGAGTTATATCTTTTGATCCAAAATGAATTTCTTGATGTAATAAAAAGAAACATTGTAGATGACTTCAAGATGCATCCATATAATCTAGTTAGAAGGTCTGAATGTTTGTATTGTCAAAGTTGATTGTTTGTTCATTCATGGTGTTACTATGTACAAAATTATATTTAAGCAATTTGTGCTTTAGTAGAAGAGTGTTTTGGTGGATGTATTCACATGAAGATGTCATAAGGGTTATATGGAATGGACCCATATAGTTAAAAGTGATCCTATGTTCCTAATTTTCTTGATAAAGTGCTAAATGGATGAACAGGTCTCCATGAGACCTATAAGGGATACTAAGGCCTAATTGAAAGGCATAATTGCTTAAGTGTGACCTATAGATGTTATGGCCGACCTGTGAGGATGGTATTGAGCTATGTCTCAACATGATTGATGTCTTAAGGGTTAAGGCAAGTCTTATGGCTGACCAAAAAGTTGATATTCATGAAGACTCTATAAATAGTGGAGACCAAGGCAATGGTTTTAAGACTTGAATGAGGAAGTATTGAGAGAATAGAAGATAGAGATGAAGGAAAGAGATCAGAGATAGTGTACTTAGTGGATGGATTGAATTACAAATGAAGATTGATAGTGTGGGAGAAGTCAAAGAGTCAAATGTGCAGAAGGCATGCACAACTACCAAGTGGCATAATCATGAGAGCTCTGATCTAAGATCAACGATGATCATTGAAAAGTAAAGATCAAGCCACTCCGAGGAGATTGGCTGTGCATATTTATCCAAAGTTTCCAAGGAGCATGATTTGAGATTAAAGTGCTTGATGTTTAGTGTCTGCTCAATGACTATTGGAATTTGAATATTTAAATTTGTGAAGGAAAATGGTGCTTATTTTTTGAGCTATATCTTTTGATCCAAGACAAATTTCTTGATGGAATAAAAATCAAAGTTGTAGAGGACTTCAAGATGCACCCAAAAAATCTAGTTAGAAGGTATGAATATTTATACAATCAAATTTATGGAGCTTTAAAGTTGACTATTTGTTCATTCATGGTGTTACTATGTATAAAATTTTGTTTGAGTAATTTGTGTTTAACAGAAGAGTGTTTTAGTGGATGTATTCACATGAAGATGTCATAAGGGTTATATGGAATGCACCCATATAGTTTAAAGTGATCTTATGTTCTTAATTTGCTCGATAAAGTGCTAAATGGGTAAATAGGTCTCCATGAGACCTATAAGGGCTACTAAGGCTTAATTGAAAGGCATAGATACTTAAGTGTGACCCATAAATACCATGGATAACCTACGAAGATGGTATTGAGCTATGTCTTAACATGATAGATGTCTTAAGGGTTAAGTCAAGTCTTATGGCTGACCAAAAAGTTGATATTCATGAAGACTCTATAAATAGTGGAGACCAAGGTAATGGTTTCAAGACTTGAATGCAAAAGTATTGAGAGAGCAGAAGATAGAGATGAAGGAAAGAGATCAGAGATAGTGTACTCAGTCGATGGATTCAATTATAGAGTAGATTGAAAATGAGAGAAGAAGCATAGAGTGATCCAAAAGGGGTGTTTGGATGCATTGCTTGTATGAGAAAATTTGAGTGTGTGTGATGAGTTGAAAGAGAGGTGTTATACATTATTTATCCATTCAAAATGATCTGCAATCATAGTTCTGAAGTTCTTGATTTCATAAGGTGTTGTGTGGGTGCTTAACATCTAGAATAAGTGGGTGCTTGTTCACACTTAGGGGTGGGTGATTCTTGTAAAGTGATTGTTTCACTAAAAGGTCTCTTGTTTATGATCATCTTCTAGGAAAAGTAGTCCATGTGTTTGTAGGCTTGAGAGTGGGTTTTATTCCCCAAGAGGGTTTTCCACATAGATCTTATGTTATGTGTGTGATCTTGCATCATATTTCTTATTCATTATTATGAACATCTTGTATTCTTTATGAATGCTTTTGGTCATTGATTAAGATTTTGAAAGGAATACATTTAAAGTTTGAATATCTTGCATCACAGATTCACCCCCACTCTTAGTGATTGTACCTCCAACACCCCATTCAATTTTTCTTGAAAATTGAGTTAAATGAGGGAATGTTGAAAATAGGGTGTTATAAAAAATGTATCCATTTATTTTAAAATTTGAACTCAAGATCTAAATACTGCAGTGTAGTCATTAGAAATTGATGACTATGATGCAATCATCATGTTTTGATGACTCCAGTGTAGTCATCATAGTCTGATGACTATGATGTAGTCATTATCTTGTGTTAGGTGGGATTTTATGGTAGTTGACTATCACACACAACATAAGATCTATGGTCAAAGTATAGTTGACTGATCTTTAGGGAAGTCATGAGACTAAGGCATCTCTTTGAACTACAAGGGCATGAAACAGGTATGTTAGACCTAAGGGAGTGTCCTAGATGTGGAAAATAGTCATGTAAAAAGTTTCAAAACACTTCTAAGGTGTACACACACACTCAATTTTCACTCCAAGGCCCTTGAAGGATAGCAATAAGGTAACAAGCCCATAACCCCAAGTACATGGACCAGAGTAATTTGAGCATATAGAGGGGTGAAAAACACTTCCAAGACACATGTAATAATGTGATTGAATTTTATATAGGTGTATGAACTATTCATAATAGTGGGAATGACTTTTGAGGCCCAAAACTCAAACTTGACCTCTCTCTAGCCTCAAGAGAGCTAAGCAAACCACTTGAGGAGCAACTTTAGATGCTTGTACCATCTCTCATAATTCACATGGGACCCAATTTATTTTGGAGGTGTTTTATGGGTCCCATAAAATCAATATTATGGCATTAAGAGAGAGAGAGGGGCTGTTATTTATGAACAAGGGTTAAGACCCCAAACAAGTCTTCAACCCTCCTAAAACCCCAGTTGTTACCAGTTTGTAGAGAAAAACCTCAAAAGCACATTTGATGACATATTTATATCCTAAAACATATTGTATGTTTTTAAATACTCTAAGGAGGTTACACTACTATATTTTTATGTTGACATCACTTGTACGAGTTGCTCCAAATACCCTATTTTTCATTATTTTTCGTGTTTTTTTGGTGTCTTGATAAGGGGATAACTTAAAAATCATGAGATTAGGTAATTTTGGAGTTTTAATAACTAATAAATCTCAAAAAAATAAATTGTATATTTTGAAAGTGGCTAAAACATGCCTGTTTTCCAAGACAATCCCAAATAGGCTCAAAATAAGACTAGGAAGCAATGTAGTTTCTTGGTTTGCACACTTATACAGGGTCTCAAGACCCCAAATTTGGCATGGAGGATTGAATTATCCTATTTAAAGTGAATTATATGATTTTTGGTGGTTTCAAATGTGTGGGAGATCCCAGTATCAAGATTTGTACTTTCTAGGCCTAAGAGGGCTAATTAAGCCTAATTGGAGAAGAAAAGGAAAGAAAAGGAGTAATTCCACTTGTATTATGATCATTAATTTCTTTTTTTAGATATAAGTGGATAGAGGGTACTCAAAAATATTCCTAGGTTTTCAATTTGGTCTGTATAATCTTCCAAATAAGGAGCTTTTTAGGTTTTTAGGGGTACAAGGAATGGGTGCTTTAGAAAGCAAAATGAGAAAATTTGAATGTTTTGGCTACTTGATGGCTCTAAATTCATTTTTTAAATTTTTATATCATTCTGAGAATCCATCCATTGTGTAAGTTTTCTTGGTCCAATGCAAAAACTCAATTTCTCTCCCCTAGGCCTTTTTGCGCAAGGAAGAGTCAGTGAGCAAAAGACCAAATGGATGTATAAAAACATTTACAAAGGATTTATTGAGGTTTATAATTATTTCTATGTGAATTTAAAAGTATGAAAAATTCATATTTGATTGGAGAAATATTTCAAAGGAGGAAAAGGTCTTGAGAACTCCTAAGAGAACCTTCTCACCTTCCAACACCTGGTCAAAAGACAAAGTCAAATATGCTCAAAGAGTCCTAACAACCTCAAATAATTGGAGAGACATAATAAATTAAGGAGAATAATAATTTAAATGAATAATTTAATTTGAATTTATGACCTAATCTCAAGGACCAAGGCCTATTTTCAAGGAAGACACTTCTTGACCAAGTATTTAAGAGTATGCACGTAAATCTAGGGTGTTGTGTTGTAAGGGTCAAGGACCAAGAATAAATTATAATTTAATATTTAAAAATTTAATACATATATAATGTATACCCCTACATGAATTTTTAGAATGAGGATGAAAGATATTCAAGGAATGCTATGTTGGGTTTGAAGAAGGATTAAGGAAAGGTCACATTTCCTAGTTTTGAGGGCTTTTGTCTTTCTCCCTCTCCTCTCTCTCATTATCACTATATGTAAGCCAAATTTTGGAATTAAAAAAAATCCTTAATATAATTTGTGTCAAGGAAATTCTTATAAAAACACTTATACTTGCCTATTTTTAATGATTAAGACATAATTCATGCTTCTTCAAAGCTTGTTTTAGTGTATTTTCATGGTTAGTTGATAAATGATATTGATAGTGCATGTTTACTCTCATATTGTCCTTTCCTCTTACCTATTTTAATTTTTTATCTCATCCTTATAGGTTTCATAGTGTGATCTAATCATTTTTTATGTATGGTAAGTGTGATCTCTATTTAGTGTCCATGATAGACCTATTGAATAAGCTACCTTAGATCATCCATCAAATTGAGCCTATGTGTGAAACATTGATGTATGGAGACCTATCTATTGATAAGTGTAATAGGTTTTATGTATTTATTCAACCTTATTAATGCATATAACACAAGTGGAGGTCACATTTTGGTGTATTACCCTAGTTAGATAGGTTTTCCTTTTAGTTTACCTTCTTTCCTTTTCCTTTGCAAGTTAGTAGTGTAGAGTAAACGTCCTAACTAATATATAAAGGGGATATGGCCCTTATAATATAGAGATTCAATCCACCTATTAGTCCACCTACAACTTATGATTGTCTTTATGTTACTTTAGACTATGAAGGCTTAAAACTACCTTCACAAGGGTGTAAGTCTAGTAGTCAAAAGTTTTTGGCATGCCTGATGGGACCCAAGTCCAAAGGAGTGGAAGGATTGTTGGTGTTGTTATTATACTGATAATAATTTATAGGATTTCAAAACATCAATGGTGTCTTTAAGATCTATCAATTGGTTCTTGCATCCCAAACACAATTTCCAAGTAAATGAATCTTCATTGCACCATTCTAATGTTGTTTTTATGGCTTATTTTTAAGAAAGTAGAAATTTCATGCAAGTTGATGAGCCTTATTAGTAGTATGGTAATCCTTATCAACCTTATTATGAGCCTAATCAACCTTACCAAGAGTATTATCATTCAAATAATTAGTCTTGTAAAGATTATGTTGACTTATATTAGCTTTATAGTGACCCTTATCAACTTCACTACGACCCTGGTTATGTGCCTAATCAACCTTGTCAAGACTTACAATATTAATACTCACCTCCTCTTACTCCATTTACAACTCAAAATCATGATTCTACTATCCTTGTTAACATTTAGGCCAGATATGTTAAAATCTGAAGGGGTGATGAGAGTACAGGGAAGAGAGTTGGATGTGATAGCTTTTCACCTCATTGAAAAGATGAGAAAGATAGTATAAATGTTGATAGATAGGTGGGTAGAAGTTGGAGAGGATAATAAGTGTGTCATGACTAATGAGCTATGTGAAATGAGAACTATGATCCAATGGTGGGTAGATAGGTTAGTGAGGTGGGATAATCAAGAGGTCTAACCCAAACCAACTCAACCATATCTTCCTACCCCTGATCAAACTTCTTGTGTACTAAGTTTTCTCCCATCTTCAGCTACCCTTCCTCAAGAGAACAATCTTATACCATCTTGGAGGCCTTCCTGGGCTATGACTCCTAGTTATACCATGCCAAGTCTTGTGGATGAATCTCTTTCCATCACTCTTCAAAAACCCTCTTGTTTATCATATCAACCCTCTTATGCTCCTTGTCCTCATGAATTCATTGACCATTCTCAGATGGATCCGCCAAGAGAGATAATTCAACCTCCAAGTGAACCTACTACTTTCAAAGTCCTACATTGGAACTAAGAAGTTAAGTATTAGGAGAAATAAGAGGAGGTGAGTGTTATTGAGTTTGATCCCAAAGAAGACATTGTGCCTATAATTCTTCCCTCATGGAAGTGTTGATGCTTGGATTTGCACCCTTGAGGAAATGCTCAATTTTCCTCATCCAAGCAGCACAATGGAATCATCTCTCTTGCTGTGGGTGATAATTCTATTGAGATGAATGTCTAAATGAGGGCTAGCTCCCCTTGATACACCTTAAATCTCTTTATAAATTAATAATTGTGAATGTAAAGGGAGAAGGAAACAAACTGGGAAAATAAGTGGTGATGCACCAATATTTAATATCCTCTTAACACTAAAACCAATACTTAAATATAAACAAGGGTGTTTCACACAAAGTCACAACAAAAACATTGTTTTATCAGTATTTCATAAGTTAGATTCAAGAAGGTATTTGATGTTTAAGAGGGTGATGAATGATTCTACAAAGAGAATACACATATGCCACTTCTAAGACATTTATACACTTAGTAAAGAATGCTAATAGAGACCTAAAACATCATCCTTTCTACACATTGGTAAGTGACCATAGATTGATATGTTAGAAAATAACCTTTTCACTAGTCATTATCAAAAAGATTTGAACTTATACTCAATAGTGCAATGTGAAAATGGTGAAATGACTTGTATATTTATTCAAGAGTTACCAATACAAATCTGGCCAAAGTTTTACCATAACCAACAGAGGCCCCCTCAATGACAATAATGAATACATATATATATATATATATATATATATATATATAGCCTTGAGAAAGAGATTGAGCAAAGGGAAGTCTAACAATGATTCAGACATGTGTCAACTTGAGAATGGAATAGTTACACTACATTCTGTAAGATTTTTTCTTTTCAATTATGCCAACAAGATCAAGGTGTTCTAAACTACATTTTTCCATTTGGAAATTCGTTTGGCTACTAGTTGTTCCTTATTAGCTTGCTGAGCTGTGAAACAATATACCAACTCACTCTGTTGACTTGCCTATTTTTGTTTGCTTGTGCACATATGTTCAGGATTTTGCCATGTGTCACTTTCATATTTGTTTTCAAGTTCCTACCAAAATCCTTTTAAACTCCAATGGCTATTTTCATAGTTTGAATTTGATGCCCTACAGGATGTCACTCTCCTTTGGGTATTTCTTTGGACTTCTTATCCTTAGCACTTGTGTTTTTGACATTCTTTCAAAAAATTTGTCTGAAAGAATTCATTTAAACTCTTCTTCCTTTCTTCTCATCTTTTTTGTGGACTCCTTCACTTAGATAATTTCTTCAGACAAAATGTTTGAAGAGATTTGGTCTTTTGGGCCTTTTGACAATCCTTTTCCTTTGTAAACTTCCTTCAGACAAAAAGTCTAAAGGAATTCTTTCCTTTTGCAAATTGCCCTTCGAGATTTTGGAAATGGTCATCTTCTTTGAAAATTACCTCATTTTTCCTTAGAAGAGATCTTACCGAAGGGAATAACCCCTTCAAACTTCTTCCCAGTGACCCTTCGACATTATTTTTAAAGTCCACTGCCCTTCAAAATTTTGTGAAATGGTCTTTTGAACAATTCAATGAACCCTTAGGCCTTTTAAATGTCTCTTTTTCCCCAAAAAAATCCTTCAAACTTTATGGAATGGTCCTTCAAACTTTTTGTCACCTACCCTTTGGAAAGAATGAAGTGCCTTTCAGAATTTTGGAATAGTCCACTTGTCCCTCAACCTCAATTCCTTCAAGTTTTTTGTAAGGGACAATTTATGTAGACTTTTTTGAAAAGTACCCTTCACAAGAATGAAAATATCCTTTGGCTTGTTGAAAAACATCCCTTCAAACTTTTGGGAATAGTGCAATTTCCAACGAAAATACCCTTCGAGAAAGTTGCAAGGGTCCTTTTTGGCTTGAAAAGTCCTTCAGAAAAACTATCATGGACCTTCAAAAAAGTTGTGTGGACAATTTGTCTGAAAGAAAACACTTAGGTAAAAGCTTCAAACAAAAAGTCTGAGAGAATTTGGCAAAACCTCTAAAATAAACACTTGAACAAAACTCAAAAGAAATCTTCCTTGAATAAAACCCAAAAGAAATTGAACACTTAGTCAAAATAAAATACTCAAAGGCTTAACAAAAGACCAAAATAAACTGTTTGAAGGAAAGACTAATGCATTTGCTACTAATTTTATATGGGATACCTATCTTGAATGAAAGCATCATTACTGAGTCCAACCAAAGACATGGACAGGTGACTGAATGGATAGGAGTGCCTAATTTTGGCCTAAAAGACCATAATTTGGTCAACATGAAGTCAATTCAAGAAAAATCCAAATGAAAGAGTAAGTGATTGTTGAAGAGGCCATAATTTTGGTTATATCTACTATTAATGAAGAGAATCATGAGGGTGAGGAAGGAAATGGTAAAGTAGAAAGCCAAGCATCTATAGCTCAACTCAACTTACTCTCTCTCTAAGCATTCCTACAAAAAAACTTCCATTCCTACAAGAAATTTCAAAATTTATCCCTTAACTCCCAAACAAGCTCATGATCTTTTTCATTACCCTCCCATCATCTCCCTTATTGAAGAGGGGCCTATTCTATGGAGGATAAATGAAGAAGTTATAGCTGCAAGCAAATTTTAGGGTGAGTGTAGTGAAGATGAAGAAAACATGCAATAGGAAGAGATATTTGTTGGAACCCCATCCACTTGATGAAAATAAAGGTAATTTGGACTTTAAATAATTTGGATAAGTTACAACAAAAAGTAAAGGAGGCATTGAATTTTTTCAAGAGCTCCCTTTTTGGTGTGTTTGAAGACCATGACAAAGAGGCCACACATGATGAAGAGGATATATTTTTAGAACCTCTTGATGAATTTGAAGAGATTTATGTTGTTAAACTTTAGATAAATACCCCTCATGGTACTTAAAGTGTGCAAGAGAAAGTTGGTCTTGATTTGAAAGATCTTCATGAGATGGTACAAGCTGAAGTCATGAATGAATTTGAGACATCTCCTATTAAGCAAGAGGTTGACTTTGAGAAGGTTGTTTCCCAATCACAACATGATTGCACATTTGATATCTTGATAAACCTATTTCTCCACTTGAGAAGGATCAAGATGCCATTCAAGATGATCTCATTCATGTTGATCAAACTACAGAACAAAAGGATAATTGGCAGCTATACATTGAGTCCCTACAAGAGATTGAAGACCTTTGTAAGGATGCATTGTTCATTGGAGATCATGCTCATAAGAAGGTTGATCAATAAACACCTATTGAATACCATGATGTATATTGGATTAAATATTAAAATCTCCTTGATGAGTTTGATGAACTTGCAGCTGATGATAAGAAGGATGAGGCCACTCGAGATGCCATAAAAACTCAAGGATAATGCATAGATGAGGTATCACTTGATGATGTTGTAGTTGAAAAGTATCATGGAAAATATCCTAAATTACAAGATGGATATGTTTTAATTAGTGACTTGTTTAATTCTGAGTATTTATTTGAAAGTTTGTTAAGAAGATTGCCAACCATAAATCAACTGAGCTCCATCAAACAAAAGTACAAGAAGCATCTTGTCTTATGTCCTTGTTCATCATGTGAAGTAAGTGATCCCTAAAAAATTCCATTTTATCATAGAGGATGATTATTTAAAGGTTAGTGGTAGTTAGTTTAGTTTATTCCAAGTGCTATCAAGTACATTAATTTTCTTATGTTTTGTTTTAATAAGTGTTTTCCTAGCACATATGTTTTGAGTTTTCTTTCCTTATTTTGGAGGAGATACTGTAGTCTTATTTCAGTTTAAGAGTATTTTAGTCATGGATCAGGTATAATAATTATTGTTTCATAATTTAAGAGTTTTTGAGTCCAAAAGAGATGTCAATGGTCTTGTTCTCAAGCATAGCAGGCATGCTTCCCAGTTGAGTCACCAAAATGTTGATTATTTGACCTCACAGGTCAAATTATCACCCCTAAAATTTGAAACTTTGTTTTTTAGGACATAATTTAATTATTAAGGCATGAAAAAATCCATTGGATACATTTTACATCAATTTCATTAGACCTCTCAAGTGATTCTGGCAATTTTAGTACCAAAAAGGCATGTTTTAAGGCCATTCAAGGTGAAATTAAGATTAAAGAATATTAAAGACCTTATTTTTCCATTAAAATTTCAAATAAGTTATTTATAATAGGTTTTAGGTCTTAAAATTAAGAAATTCAATTTATCTATCATATCGACCTCTTTGGTAGCTCTAGATTGGTAGTTTTTAGGTGCTCGATATGGATAGAGGAGAGAGATTTAGGAGATAAAAATTTGTATATTGTTAGGGGTCATAGTAATATTTAAATTATTATCATTTTTTTCATATTTATATCTTATTATTTTAGAATAATTTCTAGGAGTGATCGTAGGTCACTATGGCGTATTCATTCGAGAGGGGTCTCTTCTTGCACCTATTTCTCTAGCTCTAAAGTATATGGAGAGGAATGCTTTTAAATAATTATTTTAGATTCATGGAGACACTTTTCATGGTGGTTTCATTAGCCAAATCATCTCCTTGAACTACTTTAATTTGGAATAAGAATGTCTTGGTGTACAAGTTGTTCTAATGGATTCTGATACAAGTTCATGTTTCCTTATCATGGTGATCATTATAAGAGGTTTTATAATGATTAATAGATCATGTTATCTAACTTAGTTTTTTTTAACTCGTGTTTTCTCTAATTATGTGTTTCTTGTCCATTCTCTTTAAGTGTGCTTGCTTTTTGGGATATAGTTGTGTTTGAACAGTCCACTAAAGGTTTGACTATCAATTGGGCTCAAATGCTAGTGATAAATCATGTTTCATGATTATAATATGGTATTGTATTACTATAAGTGTATAGGTTTGAAGATAAGAGAACATATACACACTCTTTAATAAGATTCATGGTTGTTTCCTTTATAGGCATGTTGTACAGACTTTGGAGTGCATGGAAGATGTTTATTGCTCATGGAAAGGATCGATATATCTCTTCACACATTAATATATTTTTGATCACCTAAATGCTATCACTAAGTGTCTCTAATGGACTAGAGGCTCTGATTCTCAATGCATAGAACATATACATAGAATACTATACTTGCAGTCCATACAAGACCAACCAAGTAAACTGAAGGAGATAGAATGTTTGTTAACTCTCTGAACATTGAAATGGTGATAGGAATGAAAATGGGAGTATATAGTGGTTTTAAAATGTTGAGAGGTTCAAAAACTGAAATAATGGTTATTAGTATCCCTAAGCAATCAGGTAGAGACTTACATGCCCTAGGCCTATAGGTCCTTATTTGACACCAAAATCAACATCATTCCAATACAAAGTAAGCCACATAAAAAGTCAATTTAGGTAGAAGACACAATATCACAATAATCAAAGAATACCTAAGAGACACTAGTTAATTATATTGAGTTAAAGGTCAAGAACTAGGATGAGAGTCTACAATAACCTACAGTCTGTACAAGTATTTATATGCACCTAGAACCATGGTTCACCTACAGTCATATGCCTGTCATGTGCTCTATGAATTAATATATTTGAGGGTGAGTTTGTGCTTGTCATACACTTTGAAATCATGGAAGACTAGACCAAAAGAGGTTATCAAAGTGTGAGGTCTAAAAGAGCCTAAAATGGTCATCTATAGCCAAGTATAACAATCATCCATATCCCTCCTGACCTTCTAAGCATAAGAACATTTATATACAAGGTGAATTAGTAAGAATCAAAAATTTATATAATGGCATGAATTGAATACAATAAAAACCTGATGCTATAGACTAAGTAGATAAGCGAAGTAAGGCAAATAGACTTTTCCTCAGTTCGTACAAGATTGTAAGATGAGTTTAGGATGTTGTAAAACTTAGTATATAAGTTATATGGTCCTGGAGAAGTGATATAAGATGTGTGTAAATATTTTATAGGTTTTAAAATCTCATATCATTGGATGTGACTCAATTTAATCCTTAAATCAAGTAAATAGGCACTTACAGGCCCCTAATCCTATAGGTCCTCATTTTGGACCTAATTAACAATCAAACCAACACAATAATGGTCTAAAAAAAGAGCCTTGATTGTGATACAAGATGAGATTACTCCTAGATCAAGATGAAGAGTATTTAAGTGTGTTGGAGATACTTAAAACCCATGTACATAGTCAAGTTCCCCTAAATGGCCACCTACAGGCCTGTTATAGGATCAATTCATTTTTTAATCTAAGAAGAGGGCAAAGTATAATGAAGAGGGGTTTGAAACCTAATTGGGGATTACAAGTAGGATCAAAGTCTATTGGGAGGTTTTTAGCATGAAGATGAAGCTCTAAATACACTAAACATGGTCAACTACCCTAAAATCCCACTTACAACAGTTAATTCATATAGAGCAAGGGCTAGAGGGTTCTCATTTGATAAATTGCATTGGGACTATAAAGAGTGTGATATGTGAAGAATATGAAAGAGGTAAGGGGAAGATAGTTCTAATTCCATCAAGCATAGTTTAAGAGTTAAGTCCTAGGCAATTAGGAATGCAAAGTTAACCTTAGATTGGCTAGAACCAGTACAAATAGATCAACATAAGTATGAGATGATGGTGATAGTGGTCTAAAATTTAAGAAGGGGGCAGTGTATAATGAGGAGTTTAAAACCTAAATAAGAATAAAAATAGGTTCAAGATATTTGAAAAGGGGCTATTTATGATATTATGAGGTTTTTGAACACATTATACAATCAACATCATATATGCTACCTAAAGGCCATCTAAAAGATCAGTTCATTCTTTTAGATGAGAATAGATAAGGGTATTGAAGATACTTTGAATCTAATTGTAAAATTGACCAAGTAAAGGAAATTTTGAAGTTAATTATGTGAGGGTAAGACCTTGAAACACCCAACACATAGTCAAGTAACCCTAATGAGCATCTACAAGTAGGAACTAGACAATGGGTTGATGCTAAGTCTAAAGAATGAATAAACAGAGGCATATCAGGGATAATTAAACCTAAATGAAAACCTCAAGTAGGTCCATGATATTTTGTTAAGAAAATTAAGGTATGAATGAGATTTATAAAACTAACAAAATATAGTCATACCTAAGGGTGCACACATGCCTACTGAAGGATCAATGCATTTTTCAAGGTAAAGGGAGAAAATGAGATGTTTTGTAGGGTGTTATGAGCCCAAACTTGAAACCTTAACTGAGGATGAGGATTTTTGAATAGATCAGTGGTATGTCTATTAATGAGAAAAATTTAAACTCTTATGCATAGTCATGGACCTAGTTTAAAATCTTATACATAGTCATGAGGTTGATTGCCACCTATAGGTTATAAAGGGATGGACTGACAAGTTGGTTCAAACTTGAAGCAAAGGGGAAAAGGTGTGTGAAAGAGGATATGAGTGTATTTGAGTATGAATATATGTTAATATTCCATTGGGAGGTCAGTATGGTGAATATGAGGTTATTGAATGTCTAACACAATCAAAACTAGCTTAGGACACCCACATGTGACTTATGGAACAAACATGCCTCACGCCTAACAGTAAGGAACATAGATGTTTGGAGGGGCTTTGAGGATTACCTAAAATATTAAAATAGGCCACAGGATCATGATATAAACAAATAAATAAAAATTAGGATTAATCAATCTAAGTTATACTCTTTTATACACAGTCTACCAAATCTAGATAGTCACACACATGAAACAACCCAACTAGTTATGAGAGCATTTGGTGTTTTGAGGGCTCTAGAAGAATGATAAAAATATAAATTTTTTTATAGGGGGTTTTAATGAGTGGATTAATATGTCCATGTCCATTTAAAATTAATTCAAATAGAGGACATACCTATTGTTTTGTTTTAGACCTTGATCACTCTATTGGCAAGGGGCATTCATGAGACTAGGGCATCTCTTTGAATTTCAAGGGAATGAGACAAGTATGTAAGACATAATGGAGGGTAATATAAGTGGAAAAAAGTCATGTAATTTTTAAAAAAACACTTCTAGGGTGCACACACACTTAACTTTCACTTCAAGGCCCTTGAGAGCTAGCAAGAAGGTAACAAACCCATAACCCCAAGTACTAGGACTAGTGTACTATGAGCATATAGAGGGGTAAAAAAAATTAAAATACATGTTTAAATATGTGAATGGATTTTATATAGGTGTATTAACTATTCATAGTAGTGGGAATGACTTCTGAGGCCTAAAAATCAAACTTGACCTCTCTCTAGCCTAAAAAGAGTGAAATAAGCCACCTGAGGAGCAACTTCAGATGCTCGTACCATATATAAATACTTTTAATATGAATATTTGTGTTTTTAGGTGTTATATGGGTCCCCTAAAAACAATATTTTGGAATTAGGAGAGAGAGAGGGGCTAGTATTTATGAACAATTATTAAGACCCCAAACAGGTCTTAAACCCTCCTAAAACCCTATTTATGACCAATTTACAAATAAAGAAATAAAAAACACATATGATGACTTATTTTTATCATAAAAACTATTTTAATTTGTTTATGACTCTAATGAGGTTACCCTCATGTATTTTGATGTTGATGTCATTTGTACAAACTGCTCTAAATACCCTATTTTTCATGATTTTTGGTGTTTTTTAGGTGTTCTGAGAAGGGGACAACTTAAAAATCATGTGATGAGGTAATTTTTGAGTTTTAATAACTAATAAATCTCAAAAAATTTCATGGTAAATTATGTACGTGGCCAAACTAGGCCCATTTTCTAAGGTAGTCCCAAATAGGCTCAAAATAAGACTAGGAAACAAGGTGGTTTCTTGATTTGCACACTTTGACAAGGTCTCAGAACCCCAAATTTGGCATGGAGTATGGTATTTTCATATTTAAAGTTAATAAAATTATTTTTTTTGGTTTCACACATGTGGGATTTCCCAGTATCAAGATTTCTAATTTCTAGGCTTAAGAGGGCTAATTAGGCCTAATGGAAGAAAAAAATGAAAGCAAAGGAGTACTTACACTTGGATTACGATCATGAATTTTTTTAAATATGTAAGGGTATAGAGGGTACTAAAAAATGTGCACAAGTTTTCAATTTGGTTGGTAAAATTTTCTAGATAAGGAGCTTTTTAAGTTTTTAAGGTTACAAGGAATGGGTGCTTTAGCAAGGAAAATGGGCAAATTTGAATATTTTGGGATACTTGATGGATCCAAATGACTTGTTTATATTCATATGTAATTATTATAGTCCATCCATGGTGTAAATTTTCCTAGTCCAATGTAAAAACTCAAATTCTCTCTCTTGAGCCTTTTTGCACAAGGAAGAGTCAAGTAAGCAAAACACCAAATGGATGCATAAAAACATTTCCAAAGGATTTATTGAGATATATCCTTATTTCCAAGCCAATTTAAGAGTATGAAAAATTTATAGTTTATTGGAGGAATATTTTAAAGGAGGAAAAGGTCTTGAGAACTCCTAAGAGAACCTTCTCACCTTCCAAGCCTTGTCAAAAGACAAAGTCAAAGATGCTTAAAGAGTCCTAACAACCTCAAATAAGTCGAGATACCTCATAAATTAAGGAGAGGAATAATTCAAATGAATAATTTAATGTGAATTTATTACCTACTATCAAGGACCAAGGCCTATTTTCAAGGAAGACACTTCTTGACCAAGTATTTATGAGTATGGAAGCAAATCTAAGATGTTGTATGGGTCAAGGACCAGGAAAAATGATAAATGACTCTTTAAACCTTAAATACATATCTCATATCTACTCATAATCCAATTTTTATAATGGGGATGAAAGATATAATCAAGGAATGCTACGTTGGGTTTGAAGAAGGATTAAGAAAATGCCATATTTCTTAGTTTTGAGGGCTTTTATCTTTCTCTCTCTCTCTTCTCTCTAATTCTCACTATATGTAAGGAAGTTTTTGGAATTTGAAACAATAATTAACCTAAGTTTTGGTAAGTCCATCCTCATAAAAACACTTTTACTTTCCTATTTTGAATGAATAAGATAGAATTCATGCCTCCTCAAAGCTTATTTTAGTGTATTTTCATGGTTAGTTGATAGATGATAGTGATAGTACATGATTACTCTCATCTTGTCCTTTCCTCTTACATATTTTAAGGTGTTATCTCATCATTATAAGTTTCATATTGTGGTCTAATAATCTTGTATGTATGACAAATGTGATATCTCTTTAGTGTCCTTGATAGACCTATTGAATAAGCTACCTTAGATCATCCATCAAACTGAGCCTCTATGTGAAACATTGATGTATAGAGAACTCTCACTTGAGAAGTGAAACTAGGTTTATGTATATATTCAAAATTTTTGGTGTATAAAACACAAGTGGAAGTCACATTTTTTGTATCACCCTAGTTAGATAAGTTTTCCTTTTAGTTTACCTTCTTCCCTTTTCTTTTGCAAGATGGTAGTGTAGAGTAGAGGTCCTAACTGATACATCAAGGGGAATTAGACCTTGGAATATAGAGATTCAATCCACTTATCAGGCCACCCATAACCTAGGATTGTCTCTATGTTACTTTAGACTATGAAGGCCTGAAACTACCTTCAAAAGGGTATAAGTCTAGTAGTCAATAAGAATCTCTGACCCTTTCTTAGACATACACGGACTTAGTTTCTATTTGAATCCAAAAAAGGAAATAAGAGGTAGGGGGTTTGTAATTTGTCCTATAATTCAAAAGGTACAAGTCCACAATAGCTTTGGGAGCCAAGCTCTTTCCCATTTCAAAACTATTATACCTTAAAAAGTTTTTTTTGAAAAATGGCCATGCCATGGGGAAATGCCATTGACCCACTAGCTCTTAGATAGTTGTATGAACTTACAAGAGGCTCATAGAAGATCTTCCTTATGTTTTTTGGTGACATAAAACACCATTAAAATGAACATATCACTACATTCTTTACCTCATGTGGAATTTTAGGGGTTGAACATGAAGACGTAATTATGAGATTATTCATGGAAACCCTTAAAGATGGATTTATTACTTGGTTTTATCATCTGGATGCAAGTTATATTACCAACTACAATACTATGAAAAATAAATTTGAATCTCATTTCAAATAAGCAAGGATGTGCATGCTTTTATTTCCCAATTGACTCAAATATAAAAGGAGGCTCATGAACCCACGCATGACATCATATCCAAATTCCATAGATTATTGAATAAAATTCTTTGAATAACTAAGCCCATAGAATAAAATCAATGTCCAGCTACCAAAATTTGATTTCTTATTAAGAAGAAATATATTTCCTAATCTAGAGCAATTGATACTCAAACTGAATCTGATATGGTTATGATTGGTAAGTTACAAAGAGATTCTTCAAAATCTAGGGGACAAGTTTCAAGTCATGAGTCCACCAAATAGCTAATCCAAAAAATAGAAAATCACATTTTTACTTAAAAAAAGTAATTTCCTCAAATAAAATTATTGTCATCACAACAAGAGATCCCTAGGATAAATTATTTACCAAATACTAATCGACCATGGTTACCTGCTCCTTAACCAAAGCTAGCCATTGAAGCCACTCTAGTCAATACAATTTTAGAGATAAATGACATTTATGCTTATGACAAGGATGAGCTTGAAATAGAAGATCCAAGTTATCAAGAATATGAAAATGAAGAACCTAGTGGTGACTCCTGGAATGCTTTTATGGAATATGGGTGTGAAGAGGACAACTATGAATATTTAGTTAGAGATATGAATGGTCAATCCTATGCAGTGTTTATAAGATCTGAGAGCTTGAATGAAGATGCCAAAAGGAAGCAAAAAGTTGGTAAAGTGAAACAAAATGAGAAAATTATGAGTAACGATGTTCTTAAAGTATTTCCTACACTTAAAATACTTCCTAGATTTTCTCATCTACAATTTCAAATAAAGACAAAATACCCAAAAGGTAAGGTGGGTATTTCATATCAAACTCAAAATTTAGAAAGTTAGAAGACCAGTGTAGATTTGAAAAATAAGGTGGCTTCAACACTTGAAAGATTTGACACTATGAATTCATTACATAATCCCTCATTTGACATATTAAATCATATTAACAAATCTAATATTTATATGTCTCAAGCACAATATTTGAGATCCAATGTAGATCAATTAAATTAGCTATACCATTTCATCAAAAGAGGCCTAGCTAATTTAAATAAATCCAATTTCAAAGGGATCCTAATTATACCGTCAATGACTAAACCATTAAATTCAACCATGGTTGTATTTACGTCTTCTTCAAGAAAGTAAGAGCTATTTTATATATAATTTTTTAAAAAAGGTTTCAAACTGAGCAATTGCATCATTGATATGAGAGATTTAGACAATGTCATGCCAACCAAAGTTTTCACACTTTAGGTTCACATGTATGAATAATTTTGGTTATTATTTATCTATGGATACAAATCAAGTCCCATTGGTTGGCCAAATCAAGAATGCACAAGTTACCCTAGCTTCTTTTCCACATAAAATGATTAAAAGGACAATTCTGGTTACAAACATCCTAATTACATATGGTATGTTATTGGGAATAAGTTTTTACAAATAATTGGGTGGTGAAATCTAGATGGACCTATCTCATTCCATGTTTTTAGTCAATAAAACTAAACATAAGTTATAACTTGAGTCAAAATCTAAGATTACTATATGCAAGTTTTAATACCCAAGGGAAGATATTCTTTATGAATATGCAAGTTTGGGTAATTAAAGATGATGATATCTAAGGTAGAGATAGATATGCCAGAATTAGTGGAAATTAATTCCAATGATGTTTGGATTCTTGAATTCGATTGAAGTTGTTCATCTATTGGTGTTGGAGTAGGTGTTATTCTTGTTTCACCAAGAAAGGAAGTTTTCACCTTTTCTTTTAAGTTGCAATTTGAATGTAATAATAACACTATAGAATATGAAGCATTACTTCATGGATTACATAAAGCTAAAGAAATGGGAATATGAAACCTGAGGGCACAAGGAGATGCTAAACTCATTTTAAGATAGGTTAGAAATCAATATTAGGTGAAGAGTGACCATTTGATGCATTGCATGAATAGGGTCTGGGATTGTATTGAGGTGTTTCATGTTTTTTCAATTATGTTTGCTCTAAGAAAGGATAATGCCAAGGCTGATGCACTTGTCATTTCATCATCTCTTATGATTCCTCCTCCTGAGATTGAACATGATAAATATACTATTGAAATCATGTCTAGGTCGAGTGTGCATGATAACGTTGATCATTGGTAGGTTTTTAATAGTGACATAAAATTAATTGTCTTATTAGAAAATTTAGACAATTTCAAGAATTTGTATTTCGAGGGTAACACCTCTGCTTATAAGGAATCATATGTTCAATAAGATGGGAGCTAAGATAATGATGCCTTTTCCACCAAGACTGAGAAAGGATCTAAAAATATTAATATTGGTGGACATGAAGAGGTTATTTAGCTTAAGGAAATAAAATCTTGAAAGGTTTGGTTTTAATTGAAGATATATTTGACAAAAATGATAGATATATAAAATGAAAAGTATAGCCTTAGACTTCAAATTATTTTGAATATGAATAGGTGAACATTAGTACTTCTAAAGAGCCTAGGTATGTTAATATTAGGAAGTGTTGTTCTAAAGAGAAAATAAATATATTCTCTTTAAGATATATAAGGATGTGTTTTCTTGGAGTTATTATGACCTAAAACCATTTAGGCCTAAAGAAATGAAACATAACATCCTGCTAAAACCAAATACATCACCTTATCGATAAAATTAGAGACACTATAATACAAAAACATTTCAAACATTCATGATGAGATACAAAAGATGTTGGATGCATGTATTATCTCTCCTATCCATCACTCTACTTGGGTTGCCAATATTGTGTCGGTCCATAAAAATAATGGTAAAATTCAAATTTGTGTTGATTTTAGGAATCTAAACCAAGTGTCCCTCAAGGGTAATCATCCTTTGCCTATTATGGATCAAATAATTCAATTTGTTATAGGATCAAAGATCATGCTTAATGTATATTCAAGGTATAACTAAGTTAAGGTTTCAGGTAAAGATCAACATAAGATAACCTTTATGATGCATTGGGGAACTTTTGCCTACATGAGAATGCCTTTTGGCCTTATCAGTACTGGATCCACTTTTCAAAGGGCCATGGATTTGGATTTTCATGATCTTAAGAATCAGATCATAGTTGTCTATGTGGATTATCTAATGGTTTTCTCTAAAATATGTGAGGATCATTATGATCATTTAGTAAAGGTTTTTGAAAAATGTTAGATGCATGATATTTCATTGAATCCCAAGAAATTCATATATAGAGTGATTGAAGGAAAGCTTATGGGCCATATTATGTCAAGGAAAGGGACTAAAATCGATCCAAAAAGGGTTTAAGCCATTCAAAATGCTTCCCTTCCTACTAGTAAGTAATGAACTCAATCCTTTTTGAGTAAAGTGAATTTATTAAGAAGGTTCATACATGAATTTGTTGAGCTCACTAAACATATTTCCAGTATGATGAGAGGTGACTCTAATTTTAAATGTATTAAGAAGGGAAAATAATCTTTTGAGGTGATCAAAACTTCTATGTCTAGAGAACCCACTCTAATTTACCTTGACTTTAATAAGGAGTTCATTATTTATTGCTATGAGTTTGAGCATACCTTGTCTAAAATCTTGGTAAAAAATAATGATGGTGTTGAATCACCAATAGCCTTCAAGGGCTATGGTTTGAAGAGTCACAAACTTAAATACTCATCAAATCATGCATATGTAATAGTGAAGGCTGTTAAGTAGTTTAGGTACTACATTCTAAATTCCCACACTATTGTCTTGGTACCAGATCCAATGGTCAAATCCATCTTAACACAAAAAGAACTTGGTTAAAAATGATGAGGATGGTTATCAAAAGTCCAACTATTTTATTTGAACATCAGACCTAGAAAACTAGTTTGAGGCCACAATTTATGCCAACTTATTGGTGAGAATAAGCTCGATGATACCATTGATGAAGCACACATCATGATTCATTAGGAAAAACACTTACAATTCTATTTTTTGGAACTATATATGAATGGTGATCCAATATAGTTCATTTTATTATATATGGGGAGTGTCCTGAAGAATTAAGTGCCAAAGAAAAAAGAACAATAAATATGGGAGCTACAAGGTATGTCATATGGGAAAATAATCTTTTCAAAAGAGGTATTTATGGCATATTCCTATGATGCATTGATAAGGAACAATAGAATAGGTTATTATAATATTTTCATAACAAGGCATGTGGTGATCACTTTTCATCACTCATCACAATGCATAGAATTCCTAGGGAAAATTACTACTAGCCCATCCTCTTCAGGGATGCTTAGGAATGGGTGTATAAATGTGAAGCATGTCAATAAATTGTATGAAAACTAAATATTGCATCCTTACCTATAAATACAATGGTAATTGAGGAGCCATTTCAATAGTGGGGCCTTGATTCCATAGGTGTGATAAATCCTCATTTTAGTTTAGGTCACATCCATGTCCTCATCGTAATAGATTACTTCAAAAAGTGGGTTGAGGCTATCCTAGTCAAGCGAACTACTTCTAAATTAGTGTGTAATTTCATTAAAGAGAATATCCTAGTTAGGTATAGAGTTCCCTAGAATATAGTGACTAATAATGTGTCTAATTTTTATTCCTATGAGCTCTTTATTTTTTGTTATGGCTATAAGATTTCCTTATCTTATGCTTTAGATTACTACCCTCATGATAATGGTCAATCAAAATCAAGAAACAAAAATATAGGCATGATTATTTGCAAGATTATATATGAGAACCACAAAAAATGGCACAAAAATTTATACAATGTACTTTAGGCTGATTGCATCACTCCTAAGAGAACTATTGGTATGTATCCTTTTCAGCTAATGTATGGCACCGATGATTTATTACCTATCTCATTAGAATTACTAGTTCCTGAATTGGCCAAAGTAATCAAAGATCAAAACTTTAGGGATTCATTGGATAAGAGGATCTTATAATTGAACAAGATAGAAGAAGAAATAATTATGGTAATTGATATGATTATAGAGCATCAATAGAAGGTGAAAGAAATTTTTGATAAAAAGGCATGGTAGAAGTATTTATCAGATTGGTGATTTTGTCCTTATATGGGATAACAAAGTGAACCCAAAGGTATTCATGGAAAGTTAGATTAACTATGGAAAGGTCCACTCAAGATTCATCATTTGTGTGGTGAAAACAAATATTATTTGGCCTACTTGGATGGAACCCATCTACCACTTCCTTATATCGGGAAATATCTAAATTTTTTTAAGTAGTAGAGACTGGTTCTTGTTAGTCATTGGTTAGCCCTAGTATTTTGATTATGTTTTCATTTCTACTCTTTGATTTTTATTTTTTCTTTCTATCTATTTTATATTATTTATTCCTTTATGATATTTTTCCTAAGAAAGGTTCTAATTCATAAAATATTTGTATTCCAATGGACATTTAAGCTAATATTTGAAACCTATAAATTATAGATTCCATCCTTGCATTCATCAAATACAGGTCCCTAATTGGAGCCAACTACTATCCCCAAATTTCATCAACTTGTGAAATTTGGATTACCCCATTCAAATTTTCTTGGAATTCAAGTTAAAAGAGGGAAATTTGAAAAGGGTGTGTTGTTAAAACATTAGCCATTTATTTTAAAATTTGAAGTTAGGATTAAAAGACTACATTACAGTCATTAGAACCTGATGACTATAATGCAGTCATCAAAATTTGATGACTCTGATGCAATTGTCAGAATATGATGACTATGATGTAGTCATTTAAACCTAATTAATATGATGTATTTATTAGAACTTAATGACTAAAATGTCATACCCTCACCCCAAATCAACTTTCCTTAATGAAATATGAGTCTTGTGCATGTGGGGATATCTTTGACCCCCACTACTTAATCACTTTTCCTCTATTCATTTCTTACCATCCAAACTCTTGATTTTGGAGATTTTTACCAAATTTATTATATCATAATGGTTTGGGCTTGTCCCTTGGAATTTAGATATTATTTTCCTTAAGTTGTTATCTAAGTTTATTTATAGTGGACACCCCTAAGGTTTAGAATGGTTGTTAGAGGTTTATCCTTTAGGTTTTACTTTTTATTCTAGTTGTTGTTTTTGATTTTTCCATACTTTGTAGCCACTTACTATTGTCATTGGTATATACTACCTTATCAGATTTTATCCCACACTTTGGAACCTTACACCCTTACTCTTCAAATGAGATATTTATCTCTCCTCCCTACATTATAATATCTAGACTACATTGTAGCCCCAAAACTCTGATGTCAGAGTTCCTATACTATACTACAATCCTAAAATCTTGATGATAGAATTATTTGATTACATTGTAGTCCCAAAAAATCAATACTAAAATTATATGATTGCATCATAGTTCCTTTCTATTGCCTCCCCCCTCCACATCTCCTTTCCCATTCCCATTCACACCCTAATTCCAAACTTAATGCTTCCCTATACTTATAACAAATAATAGATGTCTAAAACACCTAAGAAAAAGGGGAAAATAAAAAGTAGGTGAGATAAAGTACCTATTTCAATGAGTTATTCCTCTACCAAACATTGATTTTGATTTATACATGGTCACAAACATTGAATTGGGTCACATTGACATGGTTGACTTTTGGAATAGAGTGAACACACCCATTAAGAATGATTATGCATAGAGTATTTATGGTGATGGGTTACCTCAAGTTACCACTTTTCCAATTTTTGTGTAGTGTCCAAAATTGGTTATGACCTTGGCAAGTAATTATGACAAATAAAATAGGAAACATGGGGAGAGACATCAAAGAGTGGTTAAAAAAGCTTCTTGAGAAAGGGAATAAGTCAATAGCCTTGGTTTTTAATGTTTATGCTTCGTTTGATGAGGAAATTAAATATGCTTACATGAATGAGGATGTTTATAGAAAATAATTAAATATGATGAAACATTAGTTGCCTATGTTTGAATCCCTTTCTAGAATGGATGAGGAGAGTTTAATTAGCGAAGGGGCCTTGACTAAAGAAGATCAAGTAGAATTTTAGTGATTAATAAAAATTATAATCAAGATGATAGAATAATCCTTATGTAAGTTTAAAGAGTTATGAGTTTTATTAGCTAATCTTTCATGTGATATCCAAGAGATAATAAAAAAATCTCTAGTGTTCACTCCTTGTAAAAGGAGGAAAGGTGAATCTTGTTAAAAACATACAAGGAGAGTAAACTGATCCATACTTTACATTTTACTTCAAATCAATTCAAAAGTTCATGAATTATCTAAATTATTTTGATATACTAGATAAGGATTTGAAAACACTCAAAATAATTCCTCAATAGATGATAAATATTCAAGTGGAGGCCAAGATTCCCTATCAACACTCTAAAGGCCTAGATCATGAGAAGGTTGAGAGGATATTAAAATGAATATGAGGATAAATTTCAAAAATTCATGAATAAGCAAATATTCACAAGTCAATATGAATAATAGGAAGAGCAAGTGCCAAAGGAGACACCCTAATTTATATCTCAAAAGTGCATTTTATTGTGACCTTTTTACTAGGTTGAGGGCTGCATTTTGGTTTGAAGTCTTTTGTAGTTTTGTATGCGGTTTGAACGAGTCAACAAGTACCTTGAAATGTGAAACTAATTCTATTTTTACAATTTGTTTCCAAATTTTTAGAGGTATAATTTAATATAAATAGGAGGCTTGTATGCCTATCTATGGGATATCAATTTTTGTAATACTTTTATAAGGAAAGAACATTTGAAAGGAAAGAGGTGTGGAAATAACTTGTGTCTTTCTAAAAATCAATAAAAACTAAGTTTTTGTAGGAATTTTTTCTTATCCTTGGTTATAAATGAATACTCTTATGTTCACTTATCCATGTTATTAATCTTTTCAATCATTCCATAATAAAATATCTTAGTTGACAATAAATTTATTTTGTGTTAGTGAATGTGATACTTAGGTGAAATATGCTTTTCTCAACTATTCATGTTCTTTCTTATTATTCTTAGGATAAATTTTACTACTTTATCATATCTATTTTCTCTATCATGTTTTATTTTTCACACATGTAAAACCCCCTAAAATAATTTATTATGCATATTTGTAAATATTCTAGGTTTGTGTTTTTCTTTTCTTGTTATTAAAGGTAGTTTTTCTTACAAATAGAATAGGGACTCTATCCCCATCATATTATTGAGTGAAACATGCGTGTTGAATGTGTTATACATTTTTTACAACCAAAAGAGGAACATAAAAAAACTTTGAAAGATGCCATAATAAAAACTTAGATCCAACATGAGGATATGTCTTGCCGATTATTCCCTTATACCTTAGATGAAATGAGTTATGGTTGGTACCTTGGTTTACTAGATGGGTCCATTACATCTTGAAATAATCTTAAGAATGTATTTTTCAATAACTTTAGAGTGAAAATTGACCCTGTAATATTATATCCTTAGTTTTTAGCTACCCATAAAGAACTGAATGAGCCCATGAGTATATTAAATACTCAGTTTAACAAATTGTGTAAGAGTTTGAAAAACTCCTATACATAAACAAAACCTACTGCTCTTTAGATTTATTTAATAGATCTAAATCTAATTTCTTATATGTTTTTAAAAAGGAATATAGTAGCTCTTGCATCTTTATATCTAACATATAATAAGGCCATCAATGTTGAACAACAAATGATGCCACAAGGATATGGTGATAGTCATTTGCATTCATTAGGACAATTGGGTGCCTAAAATTAAATTATAATGGTTAATCAATAAATTATACAAAACATCCCACCAATGAACCCAATTATAGGTGTTGTGTATCCAATCCAAAACTAGGTATATAATCCAACACCTTTGAGTTATATGCATTTGAATTAGAAAATGCCTTTGACTCATAACATACATTTGAATCATATGTTACCTCTATGGAATTTCCATCAAATCGTTCCCATATCCTAAAATAGCATTCCCATTACACATTATGAAAATGGTCATATTGGTTTAATTAATAATCAAAAAGTTGGACCAACCTTTTTAAAAAATCAAACCCCTTCCAACATTATTTAGAATCAAATTATGCCTATTATTCCTAAATTTTTGAATGATACAACCCCTATAATTAGTGAAAATCTACAAATAGGAAATAATAAAAATTCAAATTTGGGCCCAAAAATAGGAAATCTACAACATATGGTCAAGATGCTAACCAATGACATGGTTGACTTATGAAGACAAGTGACTAAACATAAAAATAAATAAATGAATAAACCCAAGAATAAAAACTTTAGTTTCCATTGAACTAATCATCAAATAAATACTAGAATTAATAATGGAGGTGTGCCCACTCCCTTTGATAATGCCAACAAGACCAATAAAAATGCTGGGAACTTGGTAAATTTAAAAGATTTGATGTTGCCAACTTGGTGTAGATTACATAATATAAAAGCACATGATGAAACTAATTTATATGAAGTTAAAATATCTTCAAACATTTTATAAAAATAAATGGATAACCTAGAGATAATGCCTACACCTGAAAATAATCTAAATCGAACTGGAAGAAATCCATGCACTACCTTAGTTTTAGAAACTTATGAATTCTAAAATTAAAGTGACAATAAACTTGAGGAAAATTTAGATGAAGTTTGAGAATTCTAACGGTATAAAAAGAGAAATAATTACATATTGAGGAGTAAAGCACAAATGTCTTTTACAACCTCCACTCCTCTAAAGATCACTCAGGTTCAACTTGATGAAATTTCTAGCAATATTTTTTTCCACCTAAAGGATCTATAATATCATCACAATAAAAAACTCATGTAATACTTCCATAAAAAAATAAACCTTTTGAATAATTTTTTTTGGATACAACATTGTTGAAGACTTAAATAAAACCTAAACTAAGATATCAATGTTTGAATTGCTCCAAATATCAGATCAAAAAGATTTATTATTAGAGACATTGCCTGCTCCAAAAGGAAAAGAAATTAGTAGAGTAGTTAATTCTAATGTTTCAATTTATAAATAAAATAATAAAACTCCTCAATTTTTCCTAATAATTCAAAATTTTAGTAAAAAATTACACAATTATTTGGTGGATTTAGGTTCCTCAGGTAACATGATGTCATTTTTAATATGTCAAAAGTTGGTATTGACTTCTACTTAATCAAACCAAAAATTAGTCCAACTGGACAAAACTAAAGTTAAGGTGATTGGGTAATGGAATCACATTCACATTCAATTGGCCCTAGATCCCAAAATTTAACAATTTATTAATATTAAGTATGGTCTGCTACTTAGTAGAGACAAGTTCCAAAAATTAAATGGATATATGGTGACTGATTTGTCTCACATGTGATTCTCATAGTGTGGTTACCTAATCAGATCAATATTGAACAAGAGTTAAAAATGATACATTTAATCATGGAATATAACAATACCACTAAGATCTTGTATACATAATCAAAACTCATAGTCTATAGAATGAGAAGTAGAATGAGCACTGAAGAAATCATATTTTTTGTAATTGCTTCAGCAATTTAACATGAGGTAATAATAAGAAATTGTGATCATCTTGGTAATATAATGACTATTCCATACAAGGTGACTTGTGAAAATATGAACTTCAATATGTTGTCTATGCAAAATAAAGCCAAAAAGTTAAGAAATCAAGTCAATGATGGAATTAGAAATCTAGAACAACATGCAAAATATAATTGTCCAACGTCCCTCTTAAGATTATGAATGGTAAAAACAAAAATGGGCAACCTTGAACATGGTTTCTAGATAAATATTATAATTCAATAAAAACTAATAAGGAAATGAATAAAAGAATCAAAGGATCATGTTCAAATGAAAAACAAAGCATATGCTCCCTTGATGTTAGAAAGAAGAAGAATGAAGGTGACATTTCAGAAATGCCCCTGCCACAAATTTAGTGATTAAAAAAAAGAATATTTTGGGGAATTCAAAATTTCATTAAATCTAAATAAGGTCATGGTGTTAGAATCAAGCTCATACATCCAAGAGGAAAATTCTATTTGGCTACATTTAGGTTGTAATTTACTTATACAATTAATGTAGCTAAGTTTGAAGCATGAATTCATGGACTTTGATTTAAAATAAAAATGATAGTCAAATATCTGAAGGTACCAGGAGATTCAAAATTAGTGGTTAAAAAAATAAAAAATTAGTATGCTTACAATGATAGATACTTGTCAAAGCATGGAACCTAATAGAATATTTTGATGCATATAATATACAAGTTATTCCTCATAGAGTAAATCATATAATTGATGCTCTAAAAAAATTTACAAGTACATTGGAGCTATTACTGACTCTAAGTTAAAGAGGTTTTCTATAGTGTTCATCTCTACTCCCATTCTAGACAATGTCATAAATTTCTAGATATTCAATTATGATCAACATATAATTGATTTCATCACAAATTCATATGTATTTTAATCATAACATATAAACAAAGCCAATAGAGATGATTTTGAGCAAAAATAATATGACATGATAAATATGAAGACAAACAACATACTGAAAGGTATGGTTTCATTAGAAAGAATATTTGACATAGAATATCAAGGTGAAAATGAAAATACAACTCCTTTTAAAGGTATGTTACAAAAGCCTTGTAATATTGAAAATGTAGATGGCCAAAAGAATGTTATTTTAGGCATAACATGCACTGAAATAGAGAATCAAGTAATTAAACAAGAACTAAAAGATTATAGAGACACCATAGCTTTGAGTTATGAAGATCTAAAAGTATATAACACCTCAATCCTCACTCATAATATTCTTATCAAACCGAGGGTCAAGCCTTTTCGTTAGATACAAAGGCCTATGAATCCTTTGATGGAAGATTTAATTTTTAAGTGCATAAATTATTTTCAATGAAGATCATTTTTCTAGGCACTCCATGTGGGTTGTAAACCTTGTTCTAGTTCAAACTAAAAATGGAGAAATATGACTATTTTTAGACTTTAGAAATTTGAACAAAGCTTCAGAGAAAGATAATTACCCACTACCATCACTAGATGAAGTATTGAAAATAGTGAATGGTTCATAAATGATGTCATTCTTAGATGATTCTAGTTATAATCAACTAATGATGAATTATGATGACTGAATCAAAACAACCTTCAAAACAAAATGGGGAACATTTTCATATAAGAGAATGCATGTTACTTTTCAGTGTGCTATGGACATTACATTTAAATACTTAATCAATAAGTGAATTTTTATCTATATGGATGATATTACAGTATATTATAATAAATGAGAAGACCATGTAAAAGACTTGAGAAAAGTGCTATAAAGATGTAGAGAACATGGTATCTCTTTGGATCCAAAAAAGTGCATATTGGGGTTATGAAAGGAAAACTGTTGGGCCATGTTATTTCCAAAAAGGGCATACTAATAGATCTAGATATAGTGGAAATAATTCTCAAAATTATTTTTCCTAATGGGTATGTGCATGGAATTGGAGGAGAATTTTGTGGACATTTATGCTAAATTGTACACATTATGAAAATAACACTTATGCATTATGGTCATAACACATACATGTTTAAATTGAGATTTGAAACCACCAAACTTATGAATGTGTAAGCTGTAGACATCCAATTATGGAAACGATTGGATTTTGACCAAACTTCAGACCAATTATTACTACCACTACAAATTAAGCCTATGAATCATTGTATGTCTCAATTTTGTTCATACATCATTCATAAATGCTCAAAATCATGTTGAGACATCCCTATTTGGAATAGTATTCATACACAATAATAACCTCTCATGGATTCATCCCTAATCACCTTGCAACATAATAAGTATCAATTTGGCCTATGGACCCATTAAGAGAGGCACTTGATCAAATATTAAAAGAGTAAAAATGCTAATTAAAATTTGTCATCTAATTAAAAAAGTTTAAATGATTAGTGGAATTATCTATTTTAATTAATGAATATATAAAAATAGAAATTCCAAAAATCATAATATCAAGCCTTTCCATCATTACCTTTATGAATTTTCAAGCTCTTTTAAAATATCCTAAAATATCTAATTTGAGAGACATGCTTAGTAATTTAAAATCATAATTACATGATAAATTTTAACTCAACTAGAGTTAGTCTCAATTCACCTAGGGTTAGTTTAAATCCACTCCATGTTTAAAATCAACCTTAACTCACCTTGGGTGAGAGTCAATTCTTGAGGCTATAACTATAAGGCCATACCACTTCATTTCTAAGCTTGGATGTTATAGAGTTATTATGTAGTATTTTCTCTATAAGCCTCATGCAAGTAATGTTACCATGCTCAAATCTTAATCCAAGAAATAAAATCCAAGGTGCCAAGGAAAGGTGAAGCCAACAAAGATCTATTGATGAATATTTATTGATGCCCAAGTTGAGAAATCCATTTTTATAAGCCATTTAGAGCTCCAAGGAAGGTAAAAGAGTGTTTTGTTTTATGTTTTAATTATGTTTTCACATGAATGTTTGTTACCTATGCTCTCCCTAGTGTCTAGGCTAGAGGTTTTAGGACTTTAGTGTGTTTATTTTAGTTTTATTTCTTAGACTAACACAAGACTGACCTCCCCTCTACGTATTCTTTGTTCACATGTTGACATGGCAGGTGGGATGAAACATCCCATATAACCAAGGATATTGATATGTTACTTTTAATTTTTCTAATGGATGCATAAAAAACTTCAAGTTTTAATTTTTAACTTCATTTTTTATGTATTTATTTTTTAAACAAGTCACAGGTTGCAAGGATCGACATCAATTTTTAATCATAGTTGTAGTGATCGACACCAATTTTTTAGATCGACATCAGTTACCAAAATCAACCATGATCTCTATGTGAAAAATAGAACATAGTAGGGAACATAGCTAATGAGGGTTTAATTGAGTTTTTTGGTCTTCATTCTATGTTTGAGGACCTACATATTATTTGTCTAACCTATTTCTTACAGGATCTAGTGAGATATTTTGTTTTCAAGCTCATGTTATTAATCATTTTTCTATCCAAACATACTCTATTTTTTATGTGTTTTATACGAAACATAAATGATTTGCTTGATCAACATCGATCTCTATGGATCGACATCGATCTTTATGGATCAACATAGATATTTATGGATCAATAATGAGTGGTCTTTGAGATAAAAATTAGAAAAAAAACTTGAGAGCTAAATTTGAAATGTTATTTTCTCACTTGATTTTGGGCTTCTAAGAAGGTAAACCCTATAATAATTTATAGTTCATAAGGTGGAAATAACAGAGTTTAAGGATGGTTAAATCTTACACACATCATATTGGGTGCTTAAAAAGTACTTAGTTGTTTTTTAATTTATTGCAAAAGTTTATCAACAACAAACACCAAGGGGCTCAAACTTCATAACGTACTTTGTTTTGGTGTTATAAAATGAACTTTCACATTAGTTAAATATTCAAAAGAGTTTCATTTTTATGTTTGTTTGTTAAAAGTGTTTGTTTATCAAAACAAGTGATGCACCGATGCTATCCCTATGTCCCCTTTAGGGAACTCAGGTGACCAAAAAAGCTCACTCTTTGCCTTTGTCACTTTGGTCCAAAAGTATGGAAATAAAGTCATTAAATCCCTCCCCAAAATATGTAAGATTTGGGTGATCCCAAAATGACCCTATATTACTTCCACTTGTATTTATTTTCATGAATTTTATCATGTGAGAAGGAGTTTATCGCCTCCTCATGAGTTCTATAGGGAAGCGCTGACCTAGTAATTCATATCCTAGTATTGTTTTAACCCCATTCCATGGCGGGGTATATAAATTAAAGGTGACCCTTTGGGATGCTTTTTTTAAGAAGTTAAAAGAATATTTGTTAGTGGTAGTCAACCTCATAACATAGGGGCAACTTAGACATCACACTACACTGATAAATTGATGGATGTAGTGGTTGTGAAAAGGACTAGACCTTTTCAAAAAAAGTTGGTTGTCATAGATATAAATGATGTGATTGTGCCCTAGTATTTTCCACACATATGGGACCACCTATAAATGAATGAAAATTTATAGTTTAGATAACCCCACTCACTGCAAACATATTATTGATGCAGGGTGATTAGCCCAAAGTTCCATATCACCATACAAAATCTTGAGAGAAGAGGGGGCCTAAAAACCCTAATTTTCATGTGATTTTACTTTTTGGATTAATAAATTAAAATCCTTTTAAGAGAAATTATATAGACAAAATTTGATAGTATGATGCAACCTCATCAATTTTAATATTTAAGACATTACACTTAGGTGCTTTTGTCATTTTGTCCTCTTTACTTACATGGTCTTATGTCTAAACTTTTTATGTAATCATACTACATCCAAAATGAGTCTTTTTTATATCACTCCTTTTTTTCAAGAGGTGTTATACTATCTATTTGTACTCACACTTTTGCCTTAGTCTTTTTTCAAACATTTTTTGTGTGTTGTTTGAAAAGGGAATCGTTACACTACCTACTCCATTCTAATTCTTGTGCCTTTGAGTTATTTGAAAAAACACATTTTCCATATATTTAGAACAAGATAACATCATTAAACTACTCAAATAATTTCAAAGACTTGTTTCCTTATGTATAAATTCAAAGTTCCAAATCAAAACCATGTGTGCCTTTTGGATTTATGCCTAGTACCATCATGTCATTCATTCTTGTCTAGGTTGTTGTCTTTTTTAAAGAACCCTAGCTTTTAAAATCAAGTTTGACATTAGAATTTATAAGTTCAAATATAAAAATTGATTAGTTTCTACCTATTCCTCATGTAATTTTGGTTTAGATATCCATCTTTCACTTTTGGGTTGTGCAACTTAGGGTAATTCCTTGCTTGATTTGAAGACTATTTTTTGTGCCTAGATTTGGGGAAGTAGTCTATTTTTTGTATGCTTATTGTTTCATGTCTTGTTCCAAATGATCAAGTTTATGTTTAAATATGAATGCCTAGTTTGTGTCAAAAATTTCAAATTTGTTAGATTAACTCTCTTGTATTTTAGGCCTATATTTATTTAAACTCTAGCTTTTATGACTTTTCCAAAGGACTTAGAAATAATTGTTTTGAGCTTAGCTTTTGTGCCTTGTTTTCCAAAAGACCTAAAAATGTTTTTTTATTTAGACCTAGTTTAGACTTGTTTGAATCACTTTATACCTAAGTCTGGAATTTTAGTTTTATTTCATTCCACTTGTGATTTTTGTGTAAGACATTTGACATTAGACTATTTTATACCAAGTTTTAGCACATGCCTTTTTAGAGATACAACTCCAATTTTGGAACAAGTTAGACCAAGTTTGGATCATTTGTCCTTTGGACATTATTTTTAAGAGTTTGTATAACTCTATACCTTTTCCATGCAGTATTCATATTTAATTTGGATATCTCATTACACTTATAATGGAGTCATGTAAAATTTAGGTTATGATAATGTGGTTGCATAAGATGACTTTGTTTAAGACCCCCATGATGATGATTTAGTTTATGACATGGATCTTTATTCTCCTTAAAATAATCAATCTAGGGAACAAAGCCAAGATCATTTAGCCCACTATTTGATTAACATGCATCCATACTCAGAGCAAGATTGAGAGTAAATCATGCAGTACCTTGTTAGCGTACCATTAGTTATAGAACAAGTTCAATAACAAATATATTAAATTACTATGCCATCAATGTATGATCATTATTTGTTTGATCATCACTTGATTAAAAATAAAGATGAAGTTTTAGTCAAAGCTATGGAGGTAGGGGCTAACTTTCCGATAGACTTCTCCCATGAAAATTTACCAAGCCTAGTAAGAGTGCCTTTCAACATGTCTTACAACCAAATCATTGAACAAGCCTCTTATACCAATCCTCAGGCACTCATGTCGATGTCATATCAAAACTTACATATGATTTTCAAAGGAAAGAGGATTAAGGAAGACCACTTTATACAAATTCAAACAGCATATCAAACCTATTTAAATCTATCATGTAACTTTAATAAAATGGCTATGTCAAATGATCCACTCATATAGTTAACTCCTTCAACAAAAGTATTGATTGAATTGACATGACAAGATTATTCTGGTATAGACCCATTCACATAGAGCACTTAGTTGGTGACATTTTCAATTCCCCATATATCAAATAAGTGTTTACTATTTTTAGGATAATAGTGTGCCAAACACAGTGGATAACATACAATATCATCCAATCTAAGCCAAAGTGGGTTAACTGCACCAACAACTAGTTTATAATAAGTGCCTTTAGTTAATACCATGAGTGATTCAAAACCATAGGGGGCAAGAAATCCTACATCCCAACCACAAAAAACTACCTCTAACCTTCAACTAACTACTTCTTCAAGCACACAACTATAGGGATTAAACAATCAAGTACCAACTAATGCCTTACAACAATAAAGCATGATGAATGCTACTCCATCTTAACAGGTGATGACTAACACTCAAAATAACAAGTATAATCTAATATACTAATGCATTAGAGGAAAAATATTATGCCACCTCAACAAGGGGAAACCAATATTCCACCTCACCAAGTAGTGACAAGTATACCTCAATAGTCATATACCAATGTACCTTTATAATCAAAAATGTTATCTAATCAATAACATATTTACATTGGTTAATGATAAATGGCAAACATTCAACAAACATCTAGTTCATAATAGGTGTTAACACAACCAAGAGGTACTACTATCCAACAAGTACCAATTAGGTAGTAATTTCCTTTTATTTCACATGTACCACAAATCCAATGATAGAGCCTTGGTCTAAAATAAGTTCCCCTTATTTAGTTGGGTTTGAATAGTTAGAAACAAGTCCCTATTCAACCTCAGTAGGTACAGTATTTTACCTAGAGCCATATCTTTCCATCACAACCATAATTACCTCAAAACCAAGCCTATATACCAAATCTAAAGTAGAATATCACACCATAACACATGTAATTTCAAAAACAACATTATAATACATAGACGCATAAAAATTGGTTAGTTCACTAACCAAACCAACATTCCACAAAAAAACAATTCCTCCATTATACCCTAGTTAAGGTAATCCATCTTTGACTGCCCAGCCTCCACCTTAAGCCAATGTTCCATCTAATTTCTTGGCACAATAACTACATCAAATGAAGGATGGGATTTCTGCCATTCAAGTAGGGAAAAAACCAAGAAATTCAAGTTAGATGATGTGTGTTCATACCCATTCAACATGGAGTATCTATAGATACCATTTCTCTAGGGTATGAACCACCAAAGTTTCATAAATACAAGGGTTAAGGAGACCCTAAACCCCATTGAATAGAATTGTTTGTTACTTGTTAGCCTGTGGCTTACAATGACATATACCTCCTAGTTTTGTTTCCTCTAAGTTTAGAAAGTTAGGCATTAGAGTGGTTCCTAAAATTTCCAAAGAATTCCATATCTTATTTTGATGACCTCTCAGACAAATTTGTGCAACATTTCTCCTACAATATGGGAAACACGATTTCATTGTTGATTTGAATTAAGCCAAGAAAAAAGTTGGTGAAATTTTTTCAAGCTATTTATAGAGATGGAGAGAAATTTCTAGTCATTTCATTCACATATTACTAGACAAAAAATTGGCCATTGTGTTTACCAAAAATTTACACAGTGAGATATCCTACCACCTAGAGCTCTAGTGTACACACACTTTTAAAAAGATCATCGAAAAAGGCTTGATGATTGAAAAGTTCCTTATTAAAAAAGGGATTATTAATTTAACCTCATCAAAAAAAAATCAAAACCAAAACCAAAACCAAGGCACAAGCCAAAATTAGAACCACAACTAAGTCCAAGCATAAGCATCAATACTAGCCTAGGACAAAAATTATGAAAAATATGAGAAATTTAACCATAAAAAGAATGTTTTTTGGAATGGAATATGAATCACATCATGTCCAAATGGTGAAAACATTATCTACTCAACCTAAATTATAAATGCATCTTACTCCTCATCAATAACCCATTTAACAAACACAACCATCACAACAACCTAGACCAACTCAAAAAACATAGTAATGATTACCTTTGAAAACATATCCTTTAAGAAGAAATGATCCTACTCAATGAGTGTTCAATGACCTTGGATAAATTATTGAATTTATATTTCACAAGCTATTTACCACTAAATTGATTAGTTAGCTAATATCAAACCACTACCCTAAGGGCATTCCTTATCCTAACTGGTACTGAGACAATGAGTTCTATGAATACCATCATGTTCATGGAAAAAATCTATGCCATCATGTGCAAATCAAAAACTTCATTTAAAATATATTAGAAAATGGGGAGATTACATTGGATAATAGAGCATTTACATCTAATCAAAACTTGGGTGTGTATCAAAACCTTTTTCTACAACATAACAATAATAACCAACAATAACAATAACATCAAAGGCCAGATCAACAACCACAATAGTATCAATAGCTGATACAAAAATAGTAATACCACTAGTATAAATAAAAAAATGTCAATCAAATGGAAGGAACCAAGGCCAAAATGATTTCAATACCCAATGAACGTACCATGAAGTTACACATGACTACAACAAAGTTGTAGGTCATATTGTGGGAGTCATGTTTCCACCATCACCATCAATCCAAGACCAAGTTATAACATAATAAGAGTATTGATAACCAATTCCAATCAATCCACCAATGTCAATGGTCCTTCCTTAACCTAAGACCACAAACATGCATACCAATAAGTAGGAATTATTATTTTAGGACCTTCTATCAATAACTCATCATTACCCCATGACCAAATACAAGTGCACCAACAATTGAGACTTATCCTATATGGTTCCCCTCCACCATCATTTTTTAGTAACAATAGTCATGTATCTAATCCTGATTGAGAAATCATAACTTGATGGTCACAGATTACTATTTCTAGCCCACAACCACCTTTAAATAAGCCCAAACAAGCCACCATTCTAGTTAGGAATAAACCATATACCATTGTTAAGGAAAATACATTCAAAATTATGGAATAACTTCAAAATATGCATGCACAAATATCCATTTTGGATTTGTTGCATACATCTACTATCCAAAAAACAATTTAATATAGTTCTTAGGCTAATCACAAGTTTTAAATGACATAAGCCTGAACAAATTCCAAGATTTGGTTAGACATCTATCCCCAAGCCAATAGTTTAAATTTAACCAAAGTGATATGTCATCCCTTGTCCCTCTCCATAATAGTCCATTGTACATTAAATTTATCATAATGTGACAAAAAGTGAAATGTGTCCTCATAGACATTGTATCAAGCCTAAATATTATATCTCTGAAGCTCATCAAGCATATCATATATACAATAATTGATCTACAACTAGAAACAATCACTATCAAATCCTATGATAATGAAGAGTGGTAATCACAAGGTAGCATAAGCATACCATTTATCATTGGACCCTTGACCCATGATACACTATGCTATGTGTTAGACCTAGACCTATCTTACAATTTTCTCTTGGGTAGAGATTGGATACATGAAAGTCATGTAATGCCTTCAACATTGCACCAATGTCTCAATTTCTCTCATTCAGGCATGAAGGTCACCATTAATGTATATTTTTAACCCTATGAACATTCAAACATTTAGAGGCTAAGTATGAAAGCTATAATTACAAATTTTGCCTAGATCCAATTCTTAGAAAGGACAAAGGCAAATAAATATTTTTTGATTCACCAAAGGACAATTGAATAGATCTAGACAACTTTGATTCATATTCCCATATTACACCTCTTGAAACATATAATCATTTTACTATCATAGCCAATTACCTAGGAGAGTATTTGAAACATGACATATTTCACATTGCCAAGTTTCCATGGAACCCCAAGTCCTATGGAAGACATAAATCCAAGCCACCTTATATGGAATGAAAATGAAATGGAAAGGGAAAATTTCATAGTCCATATCCTATCATTTCCACACTAGCCATTGACCAAGAATAAGACCCACTTTCTAATAATGAAACCTAGTTATATAATGAAAAATTGGCTGATTGTTACAAAAATGTCAAGTATCCCATTCCTAATAGGATCATGGAGAATTAATCCTATGAAGGAGAAGGCCTCGAGAAAAATCAATAGGGTAATCTTGAGCCAATTTCTATAACTTAGTACAAAGGAACCTATGGTCTTAGATTTAAACCACCTAGGGGTGACCCCACATATCTTATTCATGTTCAACACTAATGACTAGTGATGATAATGTTGATAGTGAAGCAAAGTCTGATAATATCATTTATGAATACCTTGCCAATACCAATATATTTAACACCCATTCCATTTGTATTATTACCTTGATTATTCATAATAATCCACTTCCTTTATATCACCCTTAACTTATAGCCTGGGACCAACAAGAATCTACAGTACCTATAAATGAGTTTGAAAATGATGAGGCTTTTTTTGATTTTATAGTCTTAAGAGATAATGTTTTATTGGGAGATAAAAAACAAGTTCTCTTTATCAAACTATATCTTGCAACCTATTTTGGATAATAGGTGAATACCCTTAGCCACAAAAAAATAAATAAAAAATTGAGGTCCCAAAGTGAAAACCTCTTTGAGGTGATTTTGGACTAGGGTAAAAGTATAGAGAAAGGGTAGTCTTCTGGTGAAAACCTATTTTAGGTTCCATTAGATGGGGGTGTTCAACTTTCTTCAAATATAGCTAAGGAGACCACCAATGATGAACTTGTTTATGGGTTTGAGTTTAGTTCTAAATAACATCATGCCTTTGATAGAATTATTCAATAATTTCTAATAGTGTTTGTAACATGGCCATCCCTACCATTGTGAGATTATGATATATCTTGTTTAGGAGATCTTGAAGACCCACTCCAAATAGAGGACTTTGTCATTCCAAGCCAATTTAAAACATTACCAACCATTCTAGAAGATGGTTTGACTCTCCTCATAAAAGACAATATGAAATTCAATATTGAGACTCTAGATGACCCAAAATGGATCAAATTAAGCACATCCCTCACTAAAGAGGAACATGAAATATTTATATCACTTTTGAGGGATTTTTTTGACATCTTTGCTTGAGCCTATTTAAACATACTAAGTTTGGACCCAGCCTTGGTTGTACATCCTGATGCCAAAACTATGAAGCAAAAATTATGCAAGATGCATCCTCAAATTGTTGTATTAGTAAAGAAAGAGTTGGAAAAACTCTTATAAGTGAGATGCACTAGACTGATCGACTACTAAGAGTGGATAGCTAATGTTGTGACTATTAGTAAGAAGCCAAAAGGAATTATAACATACACTAATTTTAAAGATATAAATAAGACCTAACCAAATGATGACTTTCCTTTGTAAAACATTGACATGATAGTTGATTCCATAGCGGGGTATGAAATGCTTTCACTAATGGATGGATTTTTAGGATACAATTAGATCTAAATTACACTATAAGACCAATATAAGATAATTTTCACCACTCCATGGGGAATGTTTTGTTGTCAAGTTATGCCATTTGGTCTCAAGAATGTTGGGGCCTTATACCAAAGAGCCAAGACTATCATATTTAATGATATGATACATGACATTATTGAAGACTACATTGATGACATATCGAGTAAATCAAAGACCCGTGCTGATCATCTAGCCACACTATGGAAAATATTTGAGAGGCTTCATGAATAAAAGGTTAGACTCAATCTTAAAAAGTGTTTTCTTTGGTGTTACTTTAGGCAAAATGTTAGGCTTCATCATCTCTCATAGAGATATTGAAGTTAATCCTGCCAAAGTATAAGCCATTATTGAGATGTTGCCACCTTCCAATTTGAAGTCACTCTATAGTTTATAGGGTAAGATATAGTCTATTAGACACTTAATTTCTTAGCTATCTAAAAAATTTCATCCATTTACATATTTACTAAAGGAGGGTGCCACATTTAATTAGGATGCAAAATACTAGAAAGCTTTTCAACACCTAAAGGAATATTTTGCCAATCTACCTATTTTGTTACCACCTATGCCAGGAAATCCATTTCTATTGTATCTATCTACCATGGACAAAGCCTTGGGGGCACTTATAGTTCAACATGATGATAATGGAAAAGAACATGTCATGTAGTATTTAATCCATACACTAGTCACATATAAATACAACTATATGCCCATAGAGAAAGCTTCTTTGGCTATGTTATTTATAGCATAAAAACTATGGAATTACATGTTAAATAAGACCATATTTATTTCCAAATTATATCCATTCAAGTAACTACTATCTAAAACAACTTCACAAGGCCATATGGCTAAATGAATCATGCTTCTAAGTGAGTTTGATATCGATTCTAACCATTCTGTCTTGACTAGAACAAAGATTGGTTTGAGAGATATCATCTAAGGTGAGGTTAAACCTTAGGATCATTACTATATTGGACCTATGTAGACTCAATAGTTAGTGCAAATGAGACCATTATGGTTGAAAACATTAGCTGATCAAATATTAGCTAGAGCTCCCTCGGGGAGAGACTAATGAAAAAGTGAATGTTTTATGTGCAAATTCCCTAATCACTATGCACTTAGTTATCCTCTTGGACCATCAACTCCCAATAGGTAGAAGTCCTAAATGTTAGAGTAGATAGTGGGTGACATGGGTTTAGGGAAATGGTTTATGTAGTGGTGAATGACCACCAAGATGACCACCAAGCAATAGTCATTGAGACCACATGTATAATTAATAGAGTTACTATAAATATTATGTTTGAGTTAGGAACCTTAGACTCCTTTATTTCTCCTTTTGTTGTGGATCATTATGGGCTAGTGGCTGTTAGGTAGTTAGAAATTTTGGAAATAGAGTTGGCCACTAGGGCCAAGATGTTTGTTATATCCTTAGTGATTAGTTGTGTTATATACCTTGGTGTCTTTTCCACCATAGTGTATTTTCACAATATAAAATCAGTCACCTATGGGGTTTTCTAGGGAATATATTGGATTATGGCTCATCAAGCTAAATTTTATTTCCATGACAAGGTTATCAAGTGTGTAGATGAGCTTGGGACTCCTATGGTGATATGTGAAGTCAAGAGATCTATTTAACTTCACATGATTTCAATGATGTATCTCAATAAGAGCATTAGGAAGGGTTTTCAATTGTTTTCTATCATGGTGAGTGATAGGCTGGATGAGTCAAAGAAGGCCTCTTTATATGACCATCCCATTCTTTTGTATTTTCTTGATATGTTTCTAGATGGATTGATAGGTATGTCCCCTCTGAGAGAGATTGATTTTTAGATTAAGTTGATATTAGGGGATACCCTTATTAAAAACATATTATTTAATGACTACACTAGAGTTTTGTGAACTCAAGGTACAACTAGATAAAATTATGTAGAAGGGCTTATTCATCCTATTGTGTCCCTGTGGGGTGCACCAATCATATTTATAAGGATGGATCCCTTTGATTATCATGGACAAACATAAATTAAATCAAGTAAAAGTCAAGAATCATTATCCATTGCATATAATTGATGATTTATTTTATCAAATGTAGGGAACCAAGATGTTAATTAAGATATATTTGAAATTTGGATACCATCACTTGTGTATCATAGTGCCTGATATTCACAAAACTATGTTTCAAATGAGGTATGGGCATTATGAATTTATAATTATACCATTTGGGTTAAATAATGCCCCAATAATATTTATGAGTCTTATGAATTGAGTGTTTCACACTCACTTATACCATTTTATGTTAATATTTCTGGATGATATCTTGATCTATTCAAAAAATGAGGAAGAACATGAGGACCACTTGAGATAAATCCTATAGGTTTTGAGAGAAAACCAATTGTTTGTCAAATTGGATTGTGATTTTACATAGTCTAAAACATAATACCTCAGGCACATCATCTTAGTGTAAGGAATTTTAGTGGACCCCTTGAATATTAGTGTCATTATGGATTGGCCAACATGGATAAATGTTGCAGAGGTTTGTACTTTCATGGGTTTGGAAGGATACTATAAATGCTTTGTTGAAAATTTTTCTTGCTTTAAAAATCCCATTACTTCAATTCAAAGGAAGGGAAGGAAGTTTTTTTGGACATAAGAGTGTGAGGGATCCTTTTTATTTATAAAAGATCAACTCACAAGTTATTCTATTTTGGCTATGCTCAATCCAATTGGGGGAGTTATTCATTTTCACTAATGCATCAAAGATAGGGTTAGGAGATATACTCATGCATGAGGGAAGAGTGATAGATTATGAATATGAAAAAATAAAGGATTAAAAGTTGAGACATCTAATGCATGATTTAGAATTTTTAGTTATTATACATATTTGCCTAAGGTGGCATCATTTCTTGCTTGGTCATCATTTTATATTAAAGATAGACAAATTAAGTTTGAGAGATCTATTCACTCAGTCTAATATTAATGCACATCAAAGTAATTGGAAGGGACTAATATGTGAATAGTATTTTGAAATTTTGTATATCAAATGGAAGGAAAATGTGGTTGGTGATGATTTAATTAAGATGTGCCATGAGTTAGTATTACCGAGTCTATGTACTGACTTGAAAAGTTATATTTTGGAGTAGTTTATAGAGGATAACCTCTACCAAGAAGTATGATAGTTGTTGGACTTTGGGTTAAATCTAAAAGGTAAATTTAAAGGTTATTATTTCAAACTATATGTCCCTTTTCACCATAAAAGGTGTATCTATATTTTATTAGTAAATGGCTTGCATGAGATCTTTTTATCTGAATATCATAGAGATCCTTATCAAGCACACCCTAGAGTTAAGAAGAAGCATGTTGCATTAAGGAAATTATATCATTAAGTTGGTTTAAGACATGATATTTCTTATTTTATAACTCATTTCCTATAATTACAAATGGTTAAGGCCTATAATCAACATCTAGTAGGATTTTTATATCCTCATGATATTATAGAATGGAAATGGGATACTATCTCCACGAATTTCATTGTAGGTTTTCCTACCTCATCATGATGAAGTTATGGTCACCATGGGTAAGTTGACCAAATTAGCTCAATTTTATGCCGGGGTCTTTTGAGATGACATTTTTAGATTGCATAAGATTCCCCATAAGTTTATTTCAGATAGAGATCCAATGTTTGATTCTCACTTATAGACTTCTTTGTAGAAAACATTGGGCATGAAACTAAATTTTAGTACTTCCTACCATCCTGAGACTGATAGATAGACTAAGAGAGTTAATTAGGTAATTGAAGACATGATTCACATGTAGTTTATGGACTAGTAATCCCATTGAGAGAACTATAAATATCTTGTTGAATATGCTTACAATAATAACTATCATAATTCATTAAGATGAAACATTTCTAGTCTTTTTATGTCCATGCCTATATAATCCCACTGAGTTTAGATAGAATTGGGGATAGATCTATAATTAGCATGTTTTAATACATGGAATTATAAATGGTTAAGATCTGGAAACACCTTAGGAAAATTAGGGATCACCAAAAGAAGTATGTTGATGTAAAGAGGATTGATCAAATTTTTAGTGTTGGTGATAAAGTATTTTTGAGGGTGAGACCCAACAAGAGCCCTATCCATTATGAAAAATGTTCAAAGTTATCACCTAATTTTATTGGGCCATTCAAGATATTATAGACCATTGGCCCTATAACTTATTGACTAGCCTTTCCATTCACCCTATCTCATGTTCATAATGTATTTAATGTTTCATTTTTGCATCAGTATGTAGCTAACATTACTCATGCTTTGGATTGGATAACAATTTCAGTTGAGACAAATAGATCTATAATTTTGGATCCCATCAATATTATAGCACACATGATGCTATCCCTTTAAGGTAGATACTTGGATTAGGTCAAGGTCCAATGGGACAAATATGATGAATTTGTAGCTACACCTTTGAGGGTTCAGTATACTCACCTATTTCAATGACTTATAGGAGGAAGTTTTCATAGGGGGAGGTGGATGTAAGGCCCCATTTTATATAGTGCTCATATTTGACATTAATGACTATGAGATGATGGTTAATCTAATTTTTATTATGAATTTATGTTGTTAGTCATATCCAACTAATGTGTACAAGGATATTTATGAAGGCTTGTCATGTGTTGGGTACCATGAAAAATACCTATTATCAATCATGTTTTGATTACTTACTTAAGAAAACATAATGCTTAAATTTAATTTATGTGATGTTCAATTATGAATATGATTATGTCTAGGAGATAGATTTACTTAAATAATGTTGGATCATTACTCATAGACTTGTATATTGGCAATTGCATGTGTATAAAGTTATATGAATATGTTTATGTGAATAATTATATTACTTGGATGATTGGATATTTATTATATTGATTGAGTGCCCAATTGATTAAATTTAGTAGATTTAGATATTAGGTTAGAGGAATTTGATGTGTGCATCAAGTGTGTAGGAATAGGGAAGGGGACAATTAAGGAAAGGGACTATGCCAAACATAGTTATATCACTAAATAGACTTATCTTAAACCTTTCCTAAACCTATATTAATTAGTTAGTTATTTAAGACACCATTGTCACCTCTTTCTAACTTAGTGCATTGTTGAGGAAGCTAGCCTTTAATTTTGGTTGGTGAAACTTATTTTCACCTTGCCTTAAGATCTTACAACCTAAGTAGAATAAAGAAAAGAATGCCTAGTGGATGACTGGTAGAGCTTTCATGGATTGAATAAATATATAATAAGATGGGAATAGGTGAGGGAGTCTAGGAAGAAAACATAAAAACCTATAGATTTTCCATGTACCTTAATTAAACATGGAAAAGAACGTCTCATCTAAGGCATGCACTGGTGAGTAGAGGGTGGTTGGTTGAGTCTAAGACGTCTATATGTTGAAGTCAAACACTTTATGTTGGGATATTTTTTCCATTTTTAAAAGAGTATATAATAAGTAGAAGAGAGAAAAATAAATAGGAGAGAAATAAGTAGGAAGAGCTAGTTAGGAGAGCCGAGTCTTAGTTAACCAAATGATAATGCTCAAGATATCTTGAAGAACTTGGGTGGGATTTCCATTAACTTGTTTTATAACTTATTTCTTTGAATGAAATTAGTTTTTTTATCTATTTAAATATTTTTATTTAAGGATAATAAGACCACTTGGTTTATTATGCCTTTCTTATTATCTTCCCATGGTTTTACATTATCTACCATGTAGTTCTTTGCCTGGTTAAGGGCCTTAGAGAGGTTGTGTTGTTCCTTGATTGACTATTATGTTTAAATTTTTGTTTGAGTGTATAATATTTTTTTGACATAATGTGGTGGTTTTTTATGAGTAACATATTCATGGTGGAATAATGTCATTATTCCTATGTTGGCATGGTGGTATAATGCTTAACACTACCATGGATGTCATGGTGGTAGATTGTTAATCCCTTCTATAATAGGCATAATGGTAGATTGTTTGACCCTATTATGACTATTGGATGAAATAATTTGAGTGGGGTATCTTATTGATATATAATCAAATGACAATACTTGTTATTCTATAAAAGATTTCCTATTCATTTTAATATATTTATAAATGCTTATCTTCATTTAAAGTTTCATTGAATTTTTGTTTGAATTGTAATTGGGACAAAGAGTCTCCTTGGGTAAGAATCAAGAATAGTATTTTATGTTGATGCACTATCATACCTTTAGTATAATACCCTTACTTAAATATCCACCCTTGCCTTTTTCAAGTGATGTAAACATGCTCAAAGCTAGGATTCTTGAGTTCAGGGTGTCTAGAGTAGTATCTTGATGATGACAAAAGGTTGGGTGGTTAGCCTTCCTTTAAATGGAATACAGTTGCTTGGAGTGAATGAGGACCATTTCTAAAGAATGATTATTATTATACTATTAAATAAATCCTTACATTGTGCTTCATTATTATGTATAATATGGATGACATCTCTTGTATTATTAAATATTAATATCATAGCCTACCTACTTGCATTATTATTATGAAAAATAGTATTTTGTATAATGACTTAGTCATGGGTAAAGACTTATATTATCTTTATATGGATCCTATTTGATCAATTAAGAAATACTTGAATGGTATTTATTATCTATGGAGATCCTTGGGAAGGGTTCATTATGTAAAGAAAGGATTTTATCCTATTTGGTTCTTTAATAAATATTGATAGTTTGATTCTCTTACTTAAATTTTTGGTATGAGAAGCTTATTAAATACGCATTGTGTCTCTCTTTATGATATAAATGTGATGTTATCTAATGAATATAACCTATCTAAATATGATTGGACCTCAAATAAATATCTATGATATTGTTATTGGTATTAATAAAATAGCTAGTAAGAATAAATTGAATATTGATGTTATTTTGGTTTGAGGTTACATTTTTTGGAAGGTTCCTTGAGTCTTAGTAGTCAAATAACTATCTCATAATAACCTTCCCCATTAAAATACCAAATTATAGTGAAAGGAGAAAACTTTAATAAAACTTGGATCTACTACTATATTATAACAAGGCATGAAACCATTAGGGCAGATTGAGGTCACCTTTGCTAGAATTTTATTTAAAAAACGAAAGAGGAAGTTCTAATTATCTTTCTTGTATGAGTTATTTTTGATTCATAGAAAATTATTATCATTTGATCCTTCCCCATTAAATGGAATTATATGGTATTGAAATCCATTACTAGTCATAATATTAGATTGATACTTTAAGATAGTATCTTGGTATGAACATATCATTTAACCTTTGAGACTCTATGTAAATTAGAGTATACAAGATTAATTCCTTAATTGAAAAAATAATTGGGAGTATTGGGTTGAGATTGAAAGAGATAATAAGGCTTAATGTCTTCTTGTTTTAATTTGTGAGATATTCATTGGCCTCATTATTATCTTAGAGGAATTTTATTATATGAAATAAGACTTTGCCTAGATAATCTAGTCAACAATAGTCATCACAGGTATATTATATTGCCTTAGTTAGGTTCTTGATCATCAAGTCATCTCTAAAATTTACTTTAGGTTGTGCTTGGGTCAAGTTATGGATCAAACTATTATGGTTTACTTATTATCTCAACCTTTCCTTGACCATTTTATTTTTATCATTTTTTTCCTTAGCCATAATTTTGAGTTTTCTAATGACTTATTGCCTTAATTGAATAATCATACCCACTGAATCATTTACTTGAATTTTGGCCTTAGTCATTTATCACTTTAGTATTTTCTCTCAATATTTTCCTTGGTCAATTTTTTTAGTTTTAAAAGTTGGCTAGATGATGCCACATGGCATCATTCTGGTGACTTATAGCTTTAGTTGGATGGTTAATAGTCTAATTCCTCTAGGGTCTCGAGAGGCTACCATGTGATAGCTTTCTAGAACTTGTAACCCTAGGAGAACTAAACCATTAGGCTAATAACCTAATGTATCTAAGGTCTAAATGACCTAAGAGGCTACCACATAGTATATTCCTAGATCTATAAACCTAAGGAGGATTAATACCTTGGGATAATGCCCCAATAATTTTGAGATGTGAGAGTCTGAGGAGCTACCAAGTGGTGTTGTCCTGGGGTGCAAAATCTAAGAGGGTTTAGTTATTAATGTTATACTTGGGTTACCATAATTATTAAAAGTGGTACACCCATGGTCCCATGGTAATTTATAATTAAGTAGACTTGAATCAGCCATGTGGTTCCAAATTATGTTAGTATTAGCCATGGTCAAATTTGATAGTCATATCAACATCATAACATAGTAACCTCAAGGCATAGGCAAGTGAATGAATTTCCTTAACATTTGACCAAATATATGGATCTTTCCTATTACTTATATAATGGTGTGAAAATGTTAAATTAAATCTAATAACTAGATCAAGTATTAGTTAGTGTATATTTACTCATGTTAATGATTTATTTTCATGTGATTTAGCAAGTAGTCATGTATATTTTTGAGGAAGAAAATGGGCATAAGATAATGGAAAAATTTTAACCAAATTATTTCTAATAATTTTAAAGGATTATGCTTTGATATGGTTTTATGATCTACCAATATAATTAGTAAGATAATTCAAGCCTTTTGTGGATCAAATCTTAGCATATTTTTCAATCAACACTATTGAAAAGATGTCATATGAATAAATTTCCAAGATCAAACAAGGAACCAATAAGCCTATTAATGAATATATCTTGAGGTATAAAATAATGTTAGACAAAATGATAAATCAAATCTAATATAAAGAGATTCAATACATATTTAAGAAAAGTTTTTTTGATCCCTTACTTTAGTATTATTTATAATAAGTTCAAATATTTGATGACTAATGTCATATTATTTGAGATAGAGAAATGAAAATTATTTCATTGAATAAGCTTAAATATCTAGAAACACACTGAGTACATCTAATACCAAGTTTTATATCAAACCAATCTATAAGGTCAAACCTAATGAAGCTAAAAAGGAAAAAACCACCATAGTTTATAGAGTGTCACAACAACCTAATCAAATTATCTTATCCAATGCACCTATGAGATAATTTACATGATTACCTGAGTCTCTAGCTTCATTAATTCCAAATATCATGTAGTGTCATCTCATATATCTACCTCCTATGGTGGATGATACAAGTTAACCTATAATAAAATGATATGATGCCAATGATTATTGTGATTACCACCAATGTGTGGGGTATTTTACAAACAAATGTTTTAAATTCACGCAAAAATAAAAGATCTTATTGATAGTGATCTAGTCACCTTTGAGTATTCTCCAATAGATTTAGGATCATAACTTAATGATCATAAAAAAAAAATGACATTAAACAATCCATTACAAGATCATTCTAAGGAAATACCTAAAGTGAAAATGGCATATCATGCACATAATATTCTGCCAAATTATGGGCACCCATTAAATGTGATTATTAGTAACCTTATATGTGAGATACTTATTTTAGTTCATGTTATCACATTAAATTTCACCCTTTAAGATATTTTAAAAGCCTCCTCACTTAGGTGATAGCATGGAGACACCTCTAGGCTATGGGTGGCCTAACCAATGAGGTGAATCTCTAGATAAGGATAACTCCTTTGATGCTTCACCTTGAAACTATAACTAAGCCTATTGCTTGTTAGGAAAAGGGAATGAGAAAAAGTAAACAAAATAAGGAGGTGATACACCAAAATAAATACCCTCCAATTGCCTATACTACACTAAGAACATGGATAAAGACTGAAACCTATCACACTAACTCAAATTGAGCCTCTAAATATCATTATTTTAGTATAAAGGTGAAAATCAAGATAATAAATATGAGAGGATGATTAAGAGGTCTCATAGGAGACACTAATGAATAAATATCCACACTTAGTCAATGTAAGACTATCTAACACACTCCATATTACATTCTAAGATGACTACAACCTGAAAATAGGTAAGGAGATAGGACAAATGAAAGAGATATATGACACTACTACTAACATTCACTAATTAACCATGAAAAATAAAATAATTATAGCATTAAGAAAGATATAAATCATCTTGTATTCATATCACAGGCAAGTATAAGTGTTTACATGAGTAGATATTTTCCATACTTAGGTTGAGGATCAATTTAATTCTAAACAAGGTAGAACATATAGGATAAAGAAGAAAAAGAGAGAGAAAAGAGGTGTCAAGAACCAATGATGGTTGCAAAACTATCATGGATTAGTTACAAGTGCCAAGAAAAGTTGGTGAATAGTCCTATCACCCCTTATTAACATGTGTTTCTTGATGAGATTATAATCTCCAAGGTGGTATAGGGATTTTGGTTGAGGAGTTATAACTCATCTCTTGAAAAGGTAGTTACAACTTGAAAGCTTGACACATGGAATCTTGGCCTCATTGGCAATTTAGGTGAACATTCATACTTTCCTCACGTTCTTAGAGGTAGGCTTATAGGTGAACATTCTAGGGTTTGAGCCTTACTACTTTGGTTTTAGAGTATATCTTATACCAATTGTTAAGCATGGAATATAATGAGAGGATGGGGTGAATTAGTATATTATATATCTTATAAAACTTTCCCTTTATCAAATTCCACTTAATCAAACATTCAATATATGCAATAAAACTCAAACAATAAACATCACACAAGATAGAGAGAGACACTAGATATAATGTGGAAACCCAATGTGGGAAAAAACATGGAGAATAAATCTCAAATATATTCATGAGAACAAACCCACAAGAGCACCATACCCCTTTGCCAAGTATAAACCTCAGCTACAATTCATGAGCACCAATCCACAGGAGCTTCAAACCCCTTTGTCGAGCACCAACCTAGCACCTATTCATGAGCACCAACCCACAAGAGCACCAACCCCTTTTCCAAGCACCAACCCAGCAACAATTCGTGAACACCAACCCATAAGAGCACCAACCCCTTTACCAAGCACCAACCTAGCAACAATTCATGAGCACCAACCCACAAGAGCACCAACCCCTTTGCCGAGCACCAACCCAACAACAATTCATGAGCACCAACCCACATGAGCACCAACCCCTTTGTGTATACCACACACCTATCTCTCAATGTTTCTATCTCAATAAATGATAGATTAATACAACATCTCCTTCCTCTGTCTCACCTTTGCTCTTCTAAACTAGATATAACAAATACAAATCATATTCATCTCTCACAATTTATCTTCTAAGCTAGCTATTACAATATCAAATCAACCTCTCTCAACCATATTACAAATGGCTTTTCAAGCCTTTATTTATAGCTTTCCAAATGACCTTTGGCCTTCCCCCTTTGTGACCTTTCAATCCTCATGGAAAATGGTGCCAATCTTGGATGACCCTTCATATCCAAGCATTTGAAAAGTCATGTGGTGACCCTTCATGACCAAAAACATCCTTCCCACTTTTGACCTTATCTTTGGTGACTCTTCGCATTCCTCAAAGTGTCCCTTGATGAGAAATTGTGCCTTTACTCTTTTGTCTTCACTTAGTGACTCTTGGTATTTCCCAAGATGACTCTTCATGGGAAAATGCATCCCATCCTTCTTTTGTCTTTATCCCATGGCTCTTCGACTTCTCCATGGGCCCTTCTTTTGTCTCATATTCAACCAAAAATATATTCGTTAATATTAAATAAATATTAACTCATATTAGCCAAGATATATTTATTACAAACAACATTAAATCCAATGGGGCCTTTATCACCAATAATGCTAGACCTTTGACATCAATGACAATATTTCCAACAATCTCCCCCTTTGTCATTGATGGCAACCTCAATCTTAAAACTGCCACATCCTATCACCTGCACATACCATCATCTAAAAACATACAGTAACTCCCCCTTACTGTAAAAACCTATACCTATTCCTTGTACCTATTTTTTGCACCTATACTTGTACTTTTTATTCTCCCCCTTTGACATAAATGGCAAAGGGCCTACCTATAGCTAACACTTAGCTCCCCCTCACTTGATGCTGAACATCAATGGCAGGAAGTAATAGAAATTACTCCCAACTCCTCTCGCCAATCTTTGAATGTATCCTTTGATCGTGCCTTTGAGAAGATATCTGACAAAACATATACATTGTTCCCTATCCTTTGAGCATCTACAATCATCTCATTTGAATCTTTTCTTCTAATCTCATAACCTTTAGCATGAAACCTTAATGTGTATCCTTGATCACAAATTTGACTAACACTCAATAGATTAGGCTTAAGACCTTTTACATACAAAACATTTTTAGTCTTAGTTTTACCATAATCCAAACTCAAAGTACCTTTTTTGGCTATCTTGGCAGTGGTTTTATCTCTGATCCTCACTGTACCACCATTAATCTTCTTTAGAGATATGAATTTACTTTTATCTCCTGTCATATGCCTTAAACATCCACTATCAATTAACCATGGCTGATCTTTACCTCCCACATGCAGAACTATTTGCACCATCATATAATCTTCATGTTGTTTCTTCTGCCATGTACATGTCTGAACCTTCTCCCTGATGAATGGATCTTTGACACTCTGATTCTTCTTCTTGATGAATGGAGCTTTGAAACTCTAATCCTTCTTAACTGAATCGAACACGCTTCTGCAATACCGAGCTATGTGTCTGAAATTGTTGCACTTGTAGCATACTATGGTCTCTTCATCAAAGCTTGATAGAGGAGCAAAAGAGTTGTGGCTTCTGCTTGACTCTACTTTACTTTCCTTCTCCTTGTTTCTTAAATTGTTAGCTCTTTTTCTACATTCTAATTTCTTGTGACCATATCCATTACAATAAAAACAATATCCATAAAAATAAGACTTGTTTGTATATCTTTGACCTGATTGCCTTTTGTAGCTTTGTTCCTTCCAGCCTTCTCTGTTTGGAATGTTATCTGTATTCTTCACTTCTCCCTTTTTTGTTTCCTCTTGTGTGAGAGCTTCAGCATATCTCTTTTTCTTTTCAAAACTGATCTCAGTCTTATCTGAATATGCTTTTTGACTTTCCAATATCTTATTTAGTATGTTAGTGCTATCCTTAAATTTTGAATCACTAACTACTTTATCATTGACTGCTTTCTAAATATCTTCTTTTAAAGAGGAAATTTCAATAACATACCTTTCACAATCTTTTCTTTCTATTTCCAACTGTGATTTGAGATCTTCTTCATTCTTCTTGGCTTCTTCAAAGTGTGCTTGTAGATCTTCAATCATTTCCTTTGACTCTTATTCATTTTTCTCGATTTGGTGCTTTAATATTTGATTCTTTTTCTGAAAAACTTCTTACTCTTTTAGGGCACAATTGAGTTCTCCTTCCATATCTACTTTAGCTTCCTCCTCTTCTTCTTCTTGATCATCTTCATGTATGGCCATGAATAGAATCTCTTCTTCTGAATCACTGACTCCACTATCTTCAACTGAGCTAGGATCCTTAGAATACAGGCTCTTCTTCTTGAATCCCTTATTGGATTTGCCTTTGAAATTCTTCTTGTATGTAGGCTTTTCTTCTTCTTCATCATTAACCTTATCTGGGCATCTAGCTGAAAAATGTCCAATCTTTCCATAATTAAAACATTTAAAAGGTAATTTTCCTTGATATTTACCTGTTCCTCTTCTCGGCCTATGAATAAAAAGTGCTTCGTTGTCATCTTCATCACCACTAGAACTATCAATTGATTCTTGAATCTTAGATTTCTCCTTCTTTGATGTCTTGAAAGCCACTTCTCTCTTTAAGGGTTTATCTTGTTCTATCTACATCTCATATGCCATGAGAATACCATGAAGCTCATCCATCTTTAGCTTGGCTAAATTCTTCATCTCCTTGATTGCCGAAACCTTTACATTATATCTCATTGGTAGAGATCTCAAAACCTTTTGCACCACTGTTGACTCTTCCAATGTTTCTCCAAGACCTTGAATCTGATTTACTATCTAATCAACTTGCAAGAGATGACTTGCTATATCTTCTTCTTCTTCCATCTTCAAACTTTCAAACTACCTTCTAAAAGTCTGCAGCTTAGTTTGCTAAACCTTTCCATCACCTTTGTAAATATTCTCAAGTTTTACCCAAGTTTCATGAGTAGATTTACATTGCATAACTTTAACAAATTTAGATTCACATAAACCACATAAAATACCATTTAAAGCTTTAGCATTACATTCACTTTCCTTCTTTTCTATTGGAGTAATTGTAGATGTCTGTGGCTCTTCATATTCCTCCACCACTAATTTCCATATGTCGAATCCAAGGGCCATCAAATAAACCTTCATTCTCATGCTCCAAAAAGCATAATTCATCCCATCAAACAAAGGTGCCTTATTTATAGAAAATCCTTCCTATGACCCATCCATCGTGCTTTCTCGATCTACCTTCAAGCTGTAAAACTTTTCAAAAAGGAACCTGCTCTGATACCAATTGTTAAACAGGGAATATAATGAGAGGAGGGGATGAATTAGTATATTATATTTCTTATAAAACTTTTCCTTTATCAAATTCCACTTAATCAAACATTCAATATATACAATAAAACTCAAACAATAAACATCACACAAGATAGCGAGAGACACCAGATATAACATGGAAACCCAATGTGGGAAAAACCACAGAGAATCAATCTCAAATATATTCATGAGAAAAAACCCATAGGAGCACCATACCCCTTTTACAAGTACAAACCTCAGCTACAATTCATGAGCACCAACCCATAAGAGCTTCAAACCCCTTTGCCAAGCACCAACCCAACACCTATTAATGAGCACCAACCCACAGGAGCACCAACCCCTTTTCCGAGCACTAACCCAACAACAATTTGTGGCACCAACCCATAGGAGCACTAACCCCTTTGTCGAGCACCAACCCAACAACAATTCATGAGCACCAACCCATAGGAGCACCAACCCCTTTGCTGAGCACCAACCCAGCAACAATTTGTGAGCATCAACCCATAGGAGCACCAACCCCTTTGTGTATACCACAAACCTATCTCTCAATGTTGCTATCTCAAAAAATGATAGATCAATACAACATTTCCTTCCTCTCTCTCACCTTTGCTCTTCTAAGCTAGCTATAACAAATACAAATCATATTCATCTCTCACAATTGCTCTTCTAAGCTAGATATTACAATATCAAATCAACCTCTCTCAACCATATTACAAATGGCTTCTCAAGCCTTTGTTTATAGCTTTCCAAATGACCTTTGGACTTCCCCCTTTGTGACCTTTCAATTCTCATGGAAAATGGTGCCAATATTGGATGACCCTTCATATCCAAGCATTTGAAAAGTCATGTGGTGACCCTTCATGACCAAAAATGTCCTTCCCACTTTTGTCCTTATATTTGGTGACTCTTCATATTCCTCAAAGTGTCCCTTCATGAGAAATTGTGCCTTTACTCTTTTGTCTTCACTTGGTGACTCTTGGTATTTCCCAAGATGACTCTTAATGGGAAAATGCATCCCATCCTTCTTTTGTCTTTATTCCGTGGCTCTTCGACTTCTCCATGGGCTCTTCTTTTGTCTCATATTCAACCAAAAATATATTAGTTAATATTAAATAAATATTAACTCATATTAGCCAAGATATATTTATTACAAACAACATTAAATCCAATGGGGCCTTTATCACCAATAATGCTAGACCTTTGACATCAATGACAATATTTCCAACAAAGATACTTCTTATAACACATCCTAACCTTTAGACCAAGACAAAACCTCTCAAAAATATAATAACAAGGTTAGGAGTATGAAGTCCAAAGTTTTTAATTATACTTACTCATGGTGGCCAATTTTTTCTAATATTTCATAGGCCTACTATTTCATTTTATGATAGTGTGATTTTGGATGATGACTTAGATCTTTATTCTTTATTTATCAAGGCACATATTGATTATCATCCTATACATAGTTTTATGGTTAATAATATTTTTAGTGAGAATGTATGTACCATGAAATTACTCACACATTTGGGATAAACACATGATGATTTATTCCCTTGAACCAAAATGGTGAAATTATTTGATGGGAAGACACAACAGGTTTTTGGTGAGATTAATTTATCTTTATAGGTTGGTCCAACACATGTGACCATAACATTTTTAGTTATACCATATATGTGTGTCTTTGATATGTTATTAGGAATACCTTGGATTCATAATATCCATATGGTACCTTCCACAGTGCATGGGTGTCTTAAGTATATGCATTCTAATAGGGTAATTGTAGTTTTAGGGATTCAATATGAATATCCTTTGCAACAAGTAAAATTTGTTCCATGATAACTAATTATACAAATTACCAAGGGTAATCATACATAAAAGGGGAATAAATAGGAAATATCCTTTCCTAAAAAACTAATAATTGAGAGGCCATTGCATTAAAAATATATAGTGGACTCTTTGAGATCCTCATTTACACCTCCATTACCCAGATAGTTTTTGACAATAGAAAACTATGTTTTAGAATAGTAAAAAGACCCAATATTACACCAAGGAAATCATAGAAAATTAAACACCTACACCTTCTTATACTACCTAACCACCATAGATTCCTATGAGGGATACCTAAAGTATTACAAATTCTTAAGTTCCAAATTTGACACATATATATGATCCTTACCAACATGACTAGTTTACTATACCATATTTAGATAAAATGGAACCTTATGAGAATCCATTATATGGGACCATTGGATATCACTATCTTTCCAAAAATATCAAAAACTTCAAAATAATCAAATATTCAAGTAAATACAAAAACATTCAAATAAAGTAAAAATACAAAAATAGTTAGTATTTCACATGTTTAGTAGCTTTTTCATATGTTGTTTACTTTATTTTAGTAGATAACATAAAATTTTATATAAAAACATATGTTTCATGGGTACTTGAGTGTGATACAAGCATACATTAGATCTATGATTCACAAGCATGTAAATATTGGACATTTCCTTTTCTCATGTGACACATTATGTTGGGATCATATTTCTTCTGTATGACTAAAATTGAGATAGGTTATATTATTTTATGATCATTTAAATTATCACATTGTAGTTTTTCACTAACATTGACACATGAATATGCTAATGTTGTTAGATTAAATAGTGTACTTGATATGTTATGTAACATGACATTTTCTTAAAATATGTATGCAGTGACTAGTATGACATATTTATGCTAGTTTCTTATATTTCACCCACTTCATATTTTCATATGGCTTACTTCAGTGTAATTATTATTTGATTCATTATCTTTTCTATGAAAAATTTCAACATGTTCTTTGATTGTTTTTCATAATGCCTTGAGTGTTGATTATTTATTTAGTGTGTGGACATTTAAACTTGTCCTCCCCTTTGAGTGTGCAACATTTGCACATGACCATTTTTTGCAATCTCTTTAGAGCCATCTTTGCATGACATTTGAGTACTATTGAATAATTTATTAATGGTTTGTTTATATTTTTATATTATATACTTTTAAATGACTCATATAATGCATCTTAGGTCTTGTTATGTATGCATATTGTGAGCTTCATCGACATATCTACTTTGACATGATACTACTATATGATTATTTACTACATGATTCACATAGTTACATCATAATTTTTTTTATCAGTTTTAGATAAGGTAACTATCAATTTTTCATTCCCCTCACATCAAATGCAGGGAATATTAGTGGAGGTCTATCATAGAGACATGAATCCACATACATACAGTTGAAAAAATTGGTAGAATTTGATTCAATTTACATGATTCATATATACATTTGGGACATAATTTTATACCTTTAGAATAGATTTGAGACAATTATTTTTAGCTTTGTGATACATATTACACATAATTTAAATATAAAATATTACATTTTGATAGATTCTTTAGATTGACATATTTGAGGTGCATATGCCATGCAAATGCACTAAATTATAGACACATTATTCAAATCATACTACTATTAATGCATCTACCTTATGAAGATGCACTGTTTGAGATTTTATTTGCTACAACAATTGGTTTATTTGATTAGTGATATAAATATTTAGTTACCTTGATGTAATTTTTACTATTTTTATATTAGTGTGAATTGATATGGTTATACCATTTAAATCAAGTAAGATTAGATAGAATATGATACACTAGAATTGTGAGATTTAGATTATGAGCTCTTAATAGCCTTGGCACAACTCACCCTTATATAGGACTGGGGGAATGAACACCCTCCAATTCGCCTATTAAAATTTCCAAGGTTCAATCTTGAACCTCTCTCCATTTCTTTATCTAGGAAGCATAATTAGAAAAACAAACTATCAATGGGCAACATGGTTACATTGACACATATATGTACTCATTCCTTTACCTCTTTTATTTTAATCAAATTTCAATTATACATTTTTAGATTATATGCCCTAATTAAACTTATAACATGATCTTGGTTTTAGGTCATAAACACAATAAATTAAAACATGGATCAAACAAATCAAGGTGTGTTGTACACACCATGATACACATTTCTTTTATTTAAACTAGTATTTTCATTTTTATGCATTACTAGATTAAAGGGGGTTGATGTAGATGATTAAATCTAAATTTATATGTTAATTTTTCATGTAAACTTAAAAAATATCATTAAAGGCTTTACCCTTTAGTTTTTGACCTTCCTTGCAACTGATAGGCTTGAGTTCACTATTTCATTGGGCCTAAATTATTACCTTGTAGTTTGACCCTATTATTTTGATCACCCAAATCACTAGTATCCCATAATACACTTAAAATCTAATATACAGACATACATATGTATCTATATATCCTTCATTATCATTTATAGAGATATAAAAACCTTATATGTTCTTAGACAATTGTGTTCAAACTTGGACAATAACATTAATGCTACTATCTATTATCCAATGCAAGTGTCCATGCATTCTAAACACTCAAATTTGTATTTAATTTTTTTTCAAATGTATGGGTTAGCCTATTTTGTTTCATTAACCCTTCCTTGATAAAATTTTCAAAGTAGGTGGTGTAAATTTGAGTTAAATCCAACTCATTATTAATATATAAAATATCTAGTAAGAACCTCTCAATCTTATACTATACTACTGAGAATAAATTACACAACTAAGCTATTATGCCCTATTCTTTAATATTTTCATATCAGTCATAAGATAAATCATATTACTTGTTTGAATAATTAAAATATCATCCCATGAGAAATATTTGTCAAGTTACAAGATAGATCGCTACATGCATTTACATATATCATTCTACACAATTGTTTAGACATGAACCAATAGAAAAAGGAGAACTACATATGTCTGAGGCCCTCTTTAGAGTATTGGCTATGTAGGCATCAATCATTGATAAAGTGGTATTTGAGGTCAGTTTGAATTCATGAGTAAACTATCCCATTTTTGGCAAGGTGATAATACCTAATAGGAGGATATAGAATTTGAGTTATATTATGATATCAAGAGCCTATGCACATGATCTGAACACACAATTTTAAAGGAGGAAAAAAACCCAAAAAGATCAAGGTGGAAGTTTTAGTAAATATTAAATAATCCATACATGAAAGATATGTTGAATCACGGACAATATTTAGTGTAAGTGTCCATAGGGTGACACAAACATCTATACTAATAGAAAGATAATTTTTAGAACCTAACAACTAGATCATAATCTTTATATAGTCTATTTTTACACCTATATTACTCAGACTTGCCTATGCATTATTGTATAATATATCTACAATTTATCATTCATATTACTATTATAAAATATTAATGTTGTACTTTTTATATTTGGTATATGCCTATATTAAATATTTATTATCATAATATACATATAATTTAAATTCATTAATTATCCTGCTTTTTAGAGTAGCCTACTCCTTGCTTTATTAGGTTAATCTTTCATGTTCACCCTTATTTCCAAAAATGGTTAAAAAAGGTACATAATTATAAATAATATTATACTAGTCCTAATTGGATTTCACATCATTCAACATCTCTTATATCTACTCCTCCTACATAGGATTACACGAGTAGTGATCTATAGAGTTTTCTTAAAACACATGCATTTTTTGATTTTGATTCATGCACTATTACATATTTCATTCCAAAAATGGAATAATTATACCAATTATCATATATTATTATAATTATCATATCGAGGTGATAATTTATTAGCATGTTTCAATTGTAAATATTTTAAAAATTAAAAAAATCAAATAATTCAAAAAAGCAAAAATATGATTTTACATAGCTTCTTGATGGATGCATCATGTTCTTCTAGTGATTTCATATCAGTTTGGTCATTTATTATATCCCTTGGATATTAATATTTTTTTGTCCTCTTGGCTCTTACTTTTCACCTTTCTAAATATGAACAATCCAAAATAGTGATCTACTATACCATATTCTACCATTTACCTCTCTGTTCTCATAATATACATAGATAATATCACATTTTATATTAAGGACAAAATCAACTAGTAAAGGACAAGAATGAATGTCATTATTATCCTCAATTGGTCTATCCCATATTGTGGAAATTTTCACACTAAAATAAAAATATGGGCACATAGAGCCTTAATATTACCAATTTTCTAGATATTTCATCTAGCTCCAATATGCAAACTAGTGTTTATTCATGCAAAATATTTATTTTCTTATGTTATATTGCTCATAGATGCTACATATTATGGAAATTATACATTTTATGACATGAGTATGTACAATATTCACTCTATATACTCTATCTATTCTTACATGTTTTTAGTCACAATCACATCTAAAATAAGTGCATCTTGATCATAAATGGTTATGGCATCATTTTTAGTGCATACTTCACATTGACACATGTTAAAAATTATTCATATCCCTCCCATTTATTATAATTTAAAACTATTTATTATAACTAGTTTCTATTTTTATATGTTGTAAATTAAATTTTTTATAAAAAATTCAAATATTAAAAAAAACATTCAAAATATTTAAAAAATACAAAATCAAAACCTGAGCATGATTATACATCTATTTTATGTCATTGTATTATGTTAGTTATCTCATGATTATTAGATATAATAGTATTTTTATATCACACATGCATTTCAATGGTATTCATGATTGTTATGTAGGACAAACAAATTTTCACAAGTATTAAGGTGCTAGACTTGCCTTTACCTAGTAGCCTTTCAAAACTAAGGGCTTCTTATCCACATGATACACTATTTACAAGTGTTATGATTCTATGAATCCTATATTTATGATATATATAACTTTTAAAAATGTCTTTCTAGCATATATATTTTACATTATGTACATGGATATATTATTTTATAGGATATTATTACACTACATATACATGATGTAGACTATATTTCTAGTTCTATGCTCCATTGATGATATTAGTTGTACATAGTAGATCAGATCTTGCTTATCTATTATGTATTGACCTTAGAACTTGTGTGAAATTTATTTTAACATCTCTATGAGATCTTGTTTAGTATGTGTGATATTTAAACATGTCCATTACTTGTGTCCCTTGGCCCTATGTTATGTGTGACATTTAAACATTAACATTATTCATGTCTTTTGCATGTGGACCTTAGCCTTGTATATGAAATATTTAATTATGAAATGTTTGAGCATGTATCTTGCATGCGTACCTTGGCCTTATTATATGGAATTAAAATTTTTGTGTTTGTGTGATTGTTGAGTTTGTTAAGCTAGATGAGTGATATGATCTATATCATGAAATAACTAATGCATAGGATACTAAATATACTTTATATTAATATGAGCTTCATTGATACATTTTTTTAGGCTTTAACTCATATTTTATACAAAAAAATTTAATGATACATATCTTACTATGCTAACATATTTTTCATATATGCTACATTACTCAATATTTACATCTAACTACATATTATTAAATTAAAATTTATTTTGAGATAAATGAATTTGTAGACAAAATTCACTTATCTCAAAAGGGGAGAATTTCAGTGGGATTTTTATACATGAGATAAGCCTCTTCAAGATAAAAAATCAAATTCCAATATAAAAAATGGTATCAAAGGTTTCAAAATAGTTTAAAATTCAATATGGGCACAAATGGTGGAGGCATATGCCATCAATATGCACTCACATTGTAGGGTAAAGTAAAAAAAAAAATATTTTTGAGTACATGATATAAATTAATGTAATGTTTCAAATACAATTTACAATTTTCATTTGGACGTAGCTATGGATTCTACATTTATCAATGGGGGAATGATATAAATTCATACACAATATGATACTTTTCAAAATTTAAGGGGCATGATATAAATTCATGCCATGTTTTCAACACATTAGATATTTATGGACATGGTAGGAGCATGGATGTTATACATTCTCTTTTTATCATACATTTAGGATCAAATTGAAAATAAAATATAAAATCCATTTTCAATGGTTGGTTTAATTAAAGTGCATAATGCATAACTTAGAGGTTTAGTGCCCTCTAGAATTATTTCTTGTGAATCCATTATAGATTCCAACATATTCCATATCTTGGGGTTACAAAGACCAAAGAAATACATTTATTTATATCCATCCTTTAATGTGTTATTATTTTATATAAATGTTCACTTAAATTTGGGACTTGATCACCCTCAACTTTGCCATTGGTTCAGCTAAGTAACCAGCTTATCCAAGTGTTTCATGGGAAGCACAAACTCTCCAATGCCTCAATGAAGAATCATCTCCAAACAAAGTCATAGGAGAAACATTGGTTTCAAACATATAAGTGGATTCCTTCATTTTTATTTTAAACATTTTCATATTCAAGTTACATTTCTTTTTTTTAGTTTCACATATAAACATGAACTACTTTTACATGATTGCAAGATTTTACACATAATAGATTGCCTAATTTTGAGATACTCCCAAAGGAAAAATAAACTATACACATCCACATATATATTTAATTTTATCTAGCTATTTAATTTAGAGAATAAAATTTGGAAAATGTAGTCACTCAAATTTGGTCATGGATACTTGATAATGTCACTTTTGGCCCTCTTTCATAATAATTGACTTGAACACTTAATATGGACCTATTTCACCACCTCAATATATCCTAAGCACCTACATTAACTTATTTATTTTATAAATAAGTATTTAACCCATAAAAAAATCTTATAACTATTGAAAACTACTTCAAGCATTTGTATGGACATCCCTAGACCCAAAAGTCACATGTTTCCTTCAAGGATAAAAGCATTTAGTAACAAACAATAGTGGCAGACATTTTTGTACCTACAAGACATTCTTGTCCTTAACCATTTTAATGGGTATTTTATAAATATATATCCTCTCTTACAAATTGGTCTCTAATTTTAGGATGGGTAGCATGAGGTATTTCCATTTTGGATTGCCATAAATGCACACTTAAGTCACATGTTCTCCCACTTAACAATTTCAATACAAAGGCATACTTACACAACTGCACATTGAGCAAAACTTTCATAATATTCAAAATTAAAATTCTAATAGTTTGAAATACTCCTCATCCAAATCCAAATCCTATTTTATCTAATCCAAATTAAATCATGATCAAGTATTCAAGCCATATCTAAATAGTTAAAAGAAGATAACCACACAAAGCACTCTAAGTGGGAGAAGTACATGGGCTTGAATTCCCTAATTTAAAGTATTTGATACGTAGGAAAAATTCAATAATTGTGGGGGTAATTAGGGTCAAATAAACACATATAAAAAGGTAAAATATATGAATAAAAATATAATTTAAGTTATTTTAAATTTTTGTGATTTGAGTTTCTTAAAATTTAAAGGATAAAATTAACCAATTAGAACTATAGTGGTAGTCGAACTTATCTTGTGTTTTATGATTCCATCCTTCATCATTTTTAGTATAAATATATATGAAATTTTAGGGTTGGTTCCTTCTTTTTATTTTAGTTGTCTATTAGCTTCACATAGTTAGATCTCAGACATAAACAACTAGTTTTCCATTTTGTTCATATTTTATTCTTTCATTTAATTTCACTTTGTCAAATTTAGTATTATCATTTCATTCTACTTGTCACAAGTTGATTTAAAACATTCTATTATATTCCATTAATTTTATTTTAATTATGATTAATCACCATATTAATTTATGTTTTTATAAAATAAGTATCTAAATTTATACGAGGATGTAAATTATGCTATACAAACAAGCGTATGGTTAGGAAAGAAGGATTTTAGATGCCATGACAAGTACCTACAAGACCATAGGATAGAATTTATGTGGATATTTTATGAGGATTGACTATGTACAAGTATTTACATGACTATATATATGTTATTTTGGATAGGTTCAATAAAACACATGTTTTGATTATATGGAATAAAATAATGAAAAGTCTTAAGGAAGCTCAACTTTTATTTACTAATGTTTGAATGAATTTTAGATTAACTAGGAGTATTTTTATAGATAAAGACTCAAGATTATTTTGGACCATGCTTTGGGGAAATATGGATATTAAACTTCAATGAAGTATCACTTTCCATTGAAAAATGGATGGAAAAATGGAAGTGGTCAATATGAATTTGGTGTAGATGATAAGATTTTATAAAAATAAGGATATAGGACTTGGGTTGTCTTTGGAATACATTAAATATGTATATAATAGGGTGGTGAACATACAATAACAAGTTGATGAGTAGAATTTTAACCACCAAATAAACTGACACAGACCAATCTCCATATGTACAATCTTATTAATCAAATAAAGAATCCACTTGGTTTATAAAATACACTACCTTCACTAATTTGTCAACCTAATGTGTGTTAATATTTAAAATATGTTGATACTATTTATGCAACACTAATTTATTTGTTTAGATTTATTAGTTATAGATAGATAACACACTTTACATAAAGTAAGTTACATAAATAGAAAGTACAAAAAAATAAATCACACTTTCAAGAACTAAATAACTAAAATGAATTAAAATGACAATGTTGGAATCTTCTTCTAAGACATTCAATAAAATTCACACTAATCATAGCTATGCAGAAATCAAGATTAAATCACACAAGCATAATTAAAAGGAAATGAATAAATACTTGCAAAAAAACTAATGGATATTATAATGAGTCAATATTTTCACTAAAAATCTTTATGAGGGGGCCATACTTGTTTGGATTTGAGTTCCAATCATTACCTTGGATATAAAATAATTTTAATTCAAATCACTTGTTTGCATTCATAATCCTATAATAATTAAAGATTTCTATAGTAAAGGTTATAGATATTAACTCAATAACATTAGCTACTATTCAATTACTATTTTACTATCATCCTTGGAATATGCCATACTCCATTAAATATATAGGTAATAACATTTATTGTTTCAATAGGAAAATATATAAACTAGGAATATAAAATAGATTCTAAGAATGCATCCTAACTATGAGAATGTTGCCAATAATGGTGATGAAAAGAAGATAGAATGAGAATATGTTATGTTTGGAATTTTGGATGACAAAGAAGTATGAATTAAGAAGGGAGAACCATTTTCAACACATCATAAATAATTTGTTCAAGTTACCAACTTTTATTATCCATTATTTAACTTCTTCAAGCACTTAAAAATATCTAAAGATGTCATTACAAATTCTATAGGATAGAATAGTTATCAATTAGTTATTACAAGTTGGTCATGGTAACCTACATGTTGATACAAGATAATCACTATGAGTTTCATTAATCCATTAGTTACAAGTTAGCTTCACCTAGTTTCTAGATATCGGGTCTGTCCAAAAGCTTTAGACTAATACTTCCCAATTTTCTATAGGATATCACTACTTAGATTACTATGGGTTGTCACTACCCATATTTTTATGGGATATTATTGTTTGATCAAGATTTTAAAACACATGATAATATAGTCCATAATGCATCTGATATCACAAAATAAACCATTTCATTATTATAAACATAAAAAATATATGCATCATATTCATTTAGTGATATTAATAGGAAGAATATTTAAAACATAGATTTTATATCTGATAAGTTAAGGAATGGAAGGCTCAAGGAAAAATAGTAAGTTTTCAAACTAGACCATTTTTATAGCTCATCATACCTCCCAACTTAATGGGTTACTCATCCTAGAGAAACTATCAATTTATACATTTCATAAGCACATAAAAACTTTAATTCAAAGAGTTGTGATGCTCAAAACCCTTGTTTACCATAAAATCCTTTATGGGCCTCCAACTTCTTCCATTTATTATTCTCTGCCTTTTTATCAACTTGTCCTTGCCTTGTCTAGTCAAGAATGGGATACTAAAATGGTGGAGGTTGAAACAAAATGTCTAACCAATTCAAATCCTCATTACTTGAAATTTATATAAATTTATGAAATCTTTCAAGTGAAACTTTAAAGTTATATCTAGAGAATGGTTCTTTCCTTAGCTCATGGGTTAATTCCTACCATCTAGATATATAAGCACTAAATTCTTCTTGGACAATCTTAGTCAACAATATGAGGTACTAATTTTGAGATCCTATCTATTCATTAAAAAAACATATATAAACCTTTCTCATTTTCATTAGTGATATCTGTTATTACTCTATCAATCTAGGATGAATATCCTCTCCTCTGATCATTAGGACAATTTCCTTTTCTTTTACTTGTTATTCCATTAATTATTTCCCTCTCTTATTTTCATTTAAAAAATATGAGGAAATATATTTTAGTAAAACATAACCCATATATAGGTTTGGGTTATATTATACATTATTAGGAACAATATAGCTATGCATATAAAATCCACACAATTGATTCTAAACTTAAGGGGTAAAAATATTGTATATTTCAAAGAATGATGTGGGATCTATTATCAAATGGGGTAAAACACAATATGCCCTCATGAAGTAAAAATTTAACCATTTTCCTTAATAAAAATAGAGTAAACCCAAGCATGTGGCCTATAATTCAAAAGTTTCTCAGTCAAATTTTCCATATCTTCCACTTTTTATTTTAATCTCATGATTTGATCTTCACCTTCTTGGACTTTCTTTTTTAATTCCTTATTTTCTTCCTTCAACTGGTTATAATGTCTAAACCAATGAAATTGTACATCCTAGAATTGTTCATCTCCTCTCAAATGCATTTCAAGGAAAATATATGTTTGGTCAGTGTTATTTGTCTTGGTGAAACTGGAGTAACATAATTTTCAATAATTTTAGGAATGGTGGGATGTTATTCTACTATTGGCTATGTTATAGGTTGTGCTATGAACTATGCCACATATTTTTATATAATTTATGTTTAAATTTGTGCTAAAAAATACTATATATGTTTAATTTCTAATTTATCTACTTATTCAAATGTATCTAACCCATTTCCTTCTTATAATATTATAACCCTCCCCCTAATGATTTAAATCTCCATAAGAAATTGCTCTAGGGTTTGAAATTATACTTTATGTGGAATTTTAGAGGTCCTTTAGTTTGTGTTATCAAAATTTTTGTACATATATTCATATCTATTCCTTTCTTTCCCCACATCATCCTCTACTAACTATGAAAAAGTGGCTTCATGGTCCCATTTTTCATAATCTAACGATCTAGAGCCATGTAAAGTTGAGTACTCTTCTTCACCACTACTGGTTATTAAAGTATTATCCTTTTTATTCCTTCTCTCTTCCTTAGATGAATCCTCATTTATGTGAATCAGGGTTGGGGTTTTTGAAATATATTTTATATACATCTTGCTTCTCAATTGATGTGATCTTATTTTGAAAAGTACATGGGTTTATCTTTTTGACCTTTTCTAGGTTTAGAATTGAGGGAAATTCTTATTTTTTTTAATATAATACCCTCTATTATCCTTGTGATTCAAATTTAGAGGGTGAAATGATCAATTTTATCTTTTTTATTCTTGAATGTATCATACTTTCTTATTCTATGAGTTATATTGACCTTTCAAAAAATTCCTCATCTTCCTAATGCATATTCCTATTCTGCATCTACCTTTACTTACTCTTCCTCTTCATTATCCTCTTATATTTAAAATAATTCATCTAATTATTCTTAATTTTCTTCTTCTACCTCCTTTTCATATGGTATTTGCATAAAATCAAACCAAACTATATTGGGTCTACTATATCTTACACATCATTGAGTAGTCAATTGAATTAGATAGTGGTAAGGTAAATATTTAGGTTTTTAATTTTTGTATTCTTATACAATTATTATCAAAAAATTAATTTTTTTTTCAAATTTATCCTTATATCATTCCTCAAATGATTGAGAAATTTTAAATTAGTTAGATATAACATAGAGTGTCTAGATTCACTGGTGAAATATTTAACAATTTATAGGTAAAATTGTGCCCATACATAGGGTAAAGAGAGGTGGAGTGTGCCTTGTTTTTAATAATTCAAGCACTAATTTAATAAATAGAATATGTCCTTGGATATTGTATCACTAGGTTTCCTTTCCTATGGCTCCCTTATTCTTGGGAGGTGTTGACCAAATTTAACCCTACAGGTCAAATTGGGGCCTCTATAGGTAAAAACTTGACTTTTTATATATTTTAGGGGTCTATTATTATGTCATAGGGTATATTATATTTATTTTTATGTAATTTAATGATATATTATCCTTGTTCTTAGTCATTTTAATCTATATTTAATTGAGTCATTTAAAAGACTTTTAGGGGTCATAAATGCAAGTGGCATGGGTTTCAAGTTATAAAAGTGTCTTAATTTACTTTCAAACATATAATAAGTCAGATTACCTATTAGGAATGTTAGTATCATCTAAAACTTGTAGGTTATCTAACTAAAGATCAAGTAATTAACTAAAAAAGAGGAGTTTGGCACTTGTACGACCCATGAGGGAGGATGACACATGGGAGAAGGTCATGGAATGTCTATTCATATTATTAAAACTAAATCAAATGTTTTAAATTTTATATAATTTCCAAATTATAGCTAAAACCATTTTACTCCTTTTTTGCCTTTCTAGACACACAGAAGTGGTCAGCAGGTTTGTGTTTGGTACAGATAGTTAAAGAGGTTTCAAGTCAAATGCCTTTGGGAGGTGGTAGTACACTTAGAGAGATCCATTTCCATATCAATATTTCAAATATTTGTCAACTTTGATTTATGAATTATCCCTAATAAGTTGACTATTTTTTTTGTTTTCCAATCTATGTACCCTATAGGTTTTACTCTTGTTTGGATGATTTCATATAATATAGTTACTAAGTTTGATTTCATAGGATTTTTATTACCTCATATATTTTTTCCATGCCTTTTTTCATATTTCAAGGTGTTTTTATGAGCAAATCATCTTAAGTTTGTAGACTGCTATAATATTTCACTTGGATGACTGATTTTGCTTAGTGATGACTTATTATTTCCTTAGCATTGTTGTTCATTATCTCACCTATTTAAATTTGGAAATATTATTCTTGTAGGTTATGTGAAGTGTTCTATTAATGTGTCAAGGTTGAGTTAGTCTATTTAAACAATGCAACCCTAGGCATTTTGTTTAGTCCTTCTAACTTAAAAATTCATCACAACCTCATAATGAAATATTGATGTGAGAAGATGTAGATTGGAGAAGTGTATGTTTGGTTATTCCATTGTTCTCATGTGTAATATATGGTTGGTTGGTATTCATCAAATAATTTAGTGTATCACCTCCCTTAGGATAGTTTGCTTTTAATTTTCTCTCCCTTTTCCCTCACAAAGTTTAGGTGTAGTAGTGATTTACAAACATCAAGGGAGCTAAAACTATCTAGAGATTAAAATCATTCTTAGGCTCACCTATAGCCTAGATGTGTTTCAACTATACCACTTGGATGAGAATATATGAGACATCTCCTTAAAGAGTACAAATCCAAGGGACAATATTTTTTGGCATGCATAATGGGACTCTTGGTCCAAGAAGTTGAAAGAATTTTGGTGTTGTATTTTAACACATCAACCTTTGAAGGAATCGATCCAAACATCAATGGTGACTCCAAAGTAACATCATCTATTCAAGCATCCCAATTTTTACTTCTAAAGATTGTTGGTATATTTTTCTATGTTCTTGCTTCCCAATGAAGTTTTATGGCTAATTTTGGTGTTGATTATCATTTTACACAAGTTGGTGAGGTTTATCAAGATTATGACATTCCATATCATTATTTGTGTGATTATTACCAACCTTATTATTATCTATATCAATTATAACATGATACTTATCAACCTTCTCATGAGTTGTATCAGTCCTATAACTAGCCTTCTCAATATCTTGTTCTTCCTAGTTAACCTATTCACTTCTCAAGTTAGTCCATTTCCACCTTCAAGCAAACTCTTTTGGGTTATGAGAAGTACATGATAGATCTTGATACACTAAGGGGACATGGTCAATATGTTCCTAGTAATTTCATTAATAATCTGAGAGAAGCATTAGAGTTTGTTAAAAGAGAGTGGGCATCTATTGAGAGAGCCAATTGGCAAAGGCTTACAAGTCAGATTCTAGATGTGAGTGTCCTAGTTTCATCCTTAGAAGATATGATAAAAATTCATGAAAAACAACCTCACTAAGTCTATTAGTCCTCATATTAACCTCCCTAAGATTGCTATTAGTCCTACTTGGCCCTTACTCATGAGCCCAATCAAGCTTATCAAAGCCATCTTTTTCTCAATCAATTAGATTAGAGAGTTGGGAAGATAAACCTTGTTTTTAAAGAAAATATTGATAATAAAATTGAGTTGGACAATAATAAGATGAAATAATACATATCATCAGCAAAGGAAGTGGAATTTAAGCCCTCATTTCCCAATCTAATTTCATCCCCACCTTAGGAAGTGACATCTAGATATGAAATCCCAAGTTGGAGACAAGGTGGAGAATCTAAGCCTAAAGAGATCCCAAGTTTCTTGAACACTTAAACCATTCATAAAATTACACCACTATCTAAAGAAGAGGCTCCTAATCCTAACATCCTAAGCTAGAATAAGGTATTGGAATCATAGGGAAATAAATATCATAAGAGTCTTGATAAAGAGTGTGAAGTTGATAAATAACTTTATCCTATGCAAACCCCTCCCACCATTCCTGAAGAGACCTCTTATTTTTCATATCATCCCTCTTTTACTCCTTACCCTCATGATGATTCATATCAAATTCAATAGAAAATTTTACAAGAGAACCTATCCAAGAAAATTGAAGAGTTCGATTCAAGAATGAAATTGTTGAGTTAAAGTGTGATGGAAGGTTTAGAGCCAAAAGAAGATCATATGCCTAAACACACCACATCTAACCTTATTTAAGAGAGTGATAAAGATAAATAAGATGTAAATGAAGTGATTTTAAAATGGAAGGAATAAAACCAAGTTATTTTATCCCAAGTTCTACCTCCCCTTCCTCAAGAAATTCCAAAAGAATCCCTTATAATTCATTCTCAATCTGATGTTGAGTTCTATGTGCCACCTCCACCAACTAGTTCATCTTATCCTCACCTGATCACCCTTTTCCTTGATGGACCTATGGTATAGGAACCTAAACAGGAGTGGTTGGTTGATAAAAACTTATAACTCTTTCTTAAAGAAAATATAGCTCCTTGGTAGCCTCATTGGACTAAGTCACATGATTACAAGATGCCTAGTCTTGACATCACCAAGAGGGAGAAGGAAATTGAGGATTTTACAGCCCTTGAGAAGCAAATTCATGTTATGATAGTTTAGATGAAACTTGAGAGACATTAAGAGGTCCTAAATGCTGAAGAATAAGTGGTCTCTTATGTTGAAACTTCTAATTGGGATGGTATGGAAGAATGTTTTCCTTTTGCCAAAGAAGAAGAAATCATCATTGGTTCTTCCATCACTATCTGAGACATCATAGATGGGAAAGAAAAAAAATATAATCAACCTTAGGATGATTTATTTAAAATAATTAGAGAAGGTTATACTCCTCTTTAAGGAGGCTATGATCTAATTAAAATGGAGAAGGCAGCCTTGGCACTCAAGTGAGTATGCAAAAAAAATCAATTTTTTAGTTTTGTCCTTTAAAAAATCATATACATCCCATGATTATATTTTTGAAATCATCAAGATGGGTTATCATCCTCTAAATCAATTGAAATAAATACATAAGCTTTTGAAGGATAAAATAAGCTTCTATTGGCCTCAAACCTCTAAGGAATAAGAAACTACTCCTCTTGAAGCCATGCCTACTAAAAAGATACAAGTTGATCATGAGATGAAGAGTGGGAAAAAGTATGAGGTATGTGTACAAGTTCAAGAGGAATATATTTAAATTAGAGACCTATTTAAAGATGATCTACTTGAGATTAGATCAAGTGAAGTGCCAACGAATAGGTCTGATCTACTAAGCATCCAATCCAAGGAGTAATATGCTTATCACTATGATTCATCTCATGAAGAAGAATATTCAAGGAACTTTCATTTTGATTCTAGAAAGGAGGTATGCTAAATTTCTAGTTGTGCATAGTATCTTGTTTTTAAAATTTCCCTAAGTGTTTTGAACACATGTGTGTATCTTGTTAGTGTGTTTACTTTACTTTGTGTGTGTCCTTTGTTTTTAATTTGGTTGAGGTATTCAATTGGTCTTGTCTTGATCAAAGATTGTTGTAAATTTTCAAAGTCCCCTTGTTGTGTTTTAGAATTTAGATGACTCACTAAGCCCAATGGATCGATAAGGCTACTAATATTTAGCATAGTAGGCGTGCTACCCCTATGAGTCACCAATTTGTTGACCAAATTTGACCCTACAGGTCAAATTGGGGCCCCTATATGTAAAAATTTGACTTTTTCGATGTTGTAGGGGTATATTATTATGTCATAGGGTGTATTATAGGTCTTTTGATGTAATTTAATGCTATATTAGCCTTGGTCTTAATCATTTTAATCTATCTGTCACTTTGAGTCATTTAAAAAGATTTTAGGGGTCATAAATGCAAGTGTCATGGTTTTAAATGTGTCCAGGTGTCTTAATTTACTTTAAAACATACAATAAGTTAGATTCCCTATCAAGAATGTTAGTCTCATATGAAACTTGTAGGTTATCTAGCTAAAGTTCAAGTAATCAATTTAAAAAGAGGAGTTTGACACGTGTACAACCCATGAGGGGGGGGTGACACATGAAATAAGGTCATGAAATGTCTATTCATATTAATAAGACTTAATTCCATGTTTTAAATGCTTTGGAAGTGCCAAATTAAAGCTAAAACCATTCTGCTCCTTCTTTGCCTTTTTAGACACATAGAAGTGGTCAACAAGTTTATGATGGTACAAATAATTGAAGAGGTTTCAATCAAAAAAATTTGGGAGGTGGTATCACATTCAGATATATATATATATATATATATATATATATATATATATATATATATATATATATATATATATATATATATATATATATATATATATATATGTATTTATGTATGTATGTATATATATGTATATATATATATGTATATATATATATGTATATATATGTATATATATATATATGTATATATATATATGTATATATATATATATATATATGTATATATATATATATATATATATATATATATATATATATATATATATATATATGTATATATATATATACATAAAAATATTTCAAGGATTTGTCAATTGTGCTTTATGAATCATCCTTAACAAATTGACTATGTTTTTCTACTTACAAATCTTTGCACCCTATAGGTTTTGCTCTTGTTTAGATAATTCTATAAAATCTAGTTTCTAAGTTTGATTCTATAGGATTTTTATTCCCTCATATAATGTTTTCCATGCTTTTTTTCATGTTTCAGGTGTATTTATTAGCAAATCATGTCAAGTTTGTAGACTACTCTCATTTGGGATGATAGGCCTGTTTCCACCATTTTTAGATCTTCATGCTTTGAAAATAGATTAAAAGGGTTGTGATAGGTATATTTTCATGTTTTAAATGTGATATTTATTCCATCTACCTTTAAATCTCATTCTTCAAGGAAATGTTCCATGAGAGTGTAGTCATGAACACTATACAGTCAACTCTTTGCTCACTATTTACTTGTAATTATGGTCAAGCACATGTATGGAGCCTATATAACATGCTCACAGAGGCATGATGAATTTTAAAAATATATGAAACATATTATTTTATCATTAATTAGTGAACTGAGATTCCAAGTGAGCAAGGGACTATGGTAGGCAGTCAACATAGTCATTCATAGTCTTGTATCATCATACTCACCTACAAGTGCCCTAATAGAAACTAGTCATGTTACAAATGATAATTTGATATGATTAGGGTCTTTGAAAATTAAAGGAGTTTATTTTCAAGTTTTTATAGGATTTTAAAAATCATAAAATCTCAAAAAACATGCACATTTTTGACATTCTCATTCACCACCTGTACACATTAGAATAACCACCTATAGGTGGTAACACAGAGAGTTGAGGAACCATTTTGAAGTGTTGAAATAAGTGATGAAAATATTATTATGGTATTATTATGGTGAAAGGATCATGGTAGAATCATTTTAGGTGATATATTGTTTGAAAATGTGGAAGAACCTTCCAAAGATAATGACTATGAAATTCAAGGACCTAATCCCCAAAAGTGCAAAATATAGGTCTAGACCTTTTGGTTGATAACATATAACATGGTTACCAAATATATTGATGAATTATAACATGTTTTTATTTTATTATCAACATAGGATAAATTTACAAAGTTTATAGGGAAGAAAATTAGTGGAAGGTAGTAGTTGAGCTCCTCAAAATTGCCATTTAAACACTAAAATCCTTCAATATCTTCTACAAGATCTAAGCCATAAAGGGATCTTTTCAACCTAATGTTGAAACACCAAAACATGATTCCATGATTTAATATTTATAGTAAATAAAAATATTATTCATTAACTAAAGGATAATAAAAGAGGTTCATATGCAGAGTGTTGAGCCCATACACACCTACAAGTGTCTATTATCTTAAATATCCACCTACAGTTGACTGAGTTGGATAGTGAGCTTGAGCAAAATAGTTGGAACCATATCAAGATATTAAAATGAATTAGATTGGAATGGAAATGATTTAATGTGGTTAATAACACCTTGGAAAGGTATTTAAGCACTATACTCAAGACTTAAACATGCATGATCACTTACAGGTGTTGTACATTGGAGTAAAACACAGTTAAAAGATAGAACTCAGTCTTAAGATTTCAAGGTATATGGAGGGGTACATAAAAGTATAGTGTGATTAATGGATTATATATATTCATAAATAATTATAAAATAAGATTAAATAGTCTCTTTCATATGAGAAAAAATGGAATAAGGGGCCCTAATGATGCATCATATAGTTCACACAAAAAAAATCTTGCACACAGTCTGTCTTTTGCATAATCTACCTTAGAATTTGAGGGAGTTTGGGGGTCAAATGACCAGACAAAGGGATGAATTTTTTTATATAGTGTCCTTGTCACTTGAGGAATCCCATAAAATACTTACTTGGTTTTTAAAAATAGGGGAAGTGCCCTCTATTTTGTCTCAGATAGAGGGCAATCCCTTTTCACACAAATCTTGTAGTTTTAGAAAATGAGGAAAAAATGATGATTAAAAAGTTGATTGGACCCTAAAATAAGGTTTTTTAAGTTGAAACACATCAAAGGAAACATGAAAAACACCTCAAACATGATGGTTTGGATTTCTAAGGTTGTAATCAAGCCTAAAAGGTAGGGTTTTGTCCTAAAGACCAAATGTGAGGTCAATGTTACTTCTAGACTTAGGTATGATTTATAAATAATTTGGAAATGAGTATGGGATCATGAAAGAGGTGTTAAATATTTTGGTTTGCATACAAAGCACAAGAAATCCATTTTTAGGCTTAAGAACCATATCATGGCCTATGGAAATGAGAAGCAAGCTCAATAGGAGAGGTTTGATTACTCATATCTCCCTTGAAACTTTGCACGCAGGTCAAGGAAGTTTGGAGAATTTTATAGGGGAATTTAAGATCACATTTGTGTATTTTTTTTTTAAATTTCAAGGTCCAACCTTAATGAATGAAGCTTAAGGGCTTAAACTGTCTAAAACCCTCTTAAAACCTTAGTCTAGACCTGGTGAAGGAAATGAAGGAGATAATCCACCAAAATGACATGTTTTTAATAGAAAAAGGATTGGATGTTGAAGAATGATTAGTAAATATCCCTACCATTAGGATTAGTTGTATGAAATTATATGTATGGGGTATAAAATAGGGTATTTACGACTATTTTGTACATTATACAGGTTCTAGGAGGTTTCAAAATATGAAGTAAAATTTGTAAGGAATATTGAGACTTAAGATAACTCCCCATGTCCATTTAATTCTTTGGAAAAACTCCTAAGTGTTCCTAGTAACAAATTCATGTTGGCCAATCAAAATTGGCATAGTGAACATGATAGTGAGAAGGGTTAAAAGCTTTAAGTAAGTTGATTTTAAGGTGTGCCTAATGAATCTAAGACCATACATGGTCTTGAAACATGTAATTAAATTAATTTTATGGATTTTCATGAGAAATTGAATCCAAATTTGAGTCTAAGTGTGCAGGGTGTGTGAAAGAAGAGTTATTTTGATGACAGATGGTGATAGCTCATTTTGGGAAGATTCTAGATGACTAGGAATAAAACCAATGTATGGAGAGGAATGTATGAAATCCTTACCTCTCATTAAAATAATTAAACATATCCATAGTAAATTTTGGGATGTTCAAATAGGGGTGAATCATGAAAGAAATGTTTCTAAGCTAGTAAAGGGAATTTCATGCCACATTTCAAGAGTTTCATGACTTGGGGTGACACTTGTGATTCCTAAAATTTCATGATCACTTTCACATTTCCTTTTAATGCACAAGTAACTCATTTTACCATATTGACAATTGTCTTTATGACCTTTGGAATTTTTTCTTATTCTCTCTCTCTCTCTCTCAAGTTATATAAAAAGTATCTATTTTGGCCTTTATAAAATATACTCCACCTAAGTATGGAAAATATATAATAATTTTCATACCATGGATCAATAAATACTACTAAATTTTACCTCTTTAATGACTGTTTAAAGTGTGTTCACTTGGATGATTGATTTTTCTTAGTGATGACTTATTATTTCTTTAGCATTATTATGTCATTCTCTCACTTATTTTCAGTTGGAAATTTTCTTGTTGTAGGTCATGTGAAGTGTTATATTTATGTGTCAAGGTTGAGTGAGTTAGTATATTCAAATAGTGCCATCCTAGGCCTCTTATTTAGTCCTCCTAGCCTAAACATTCATCACAGCCTCATAATGAAATATTGATGTGAGAAGATGGAGATTGTAGAAGTGTATTCTTGGTTAGTCCCTTGTTCTCATGTGTAACATGTAGTTGGTTAGCATAAATTAACTAATTTGGAATATTACCTCTCTAGACACTAAAAAATTATACATAATGGTTCTATATGTCAAAACACCCCTAGATTGGACCATTACCCAACCCTGACCATGACCCTATGTCAAGTTAGCTAACTAGCTAAACCCAACTCACTAACCTACCATTTTTACCCAAATTGACCTTCAACACTTGATCATTGATGATCATAGTGACCACTTATTTCATGTAAATTTTTGCTTAAGTTTTAAGGAAAGAGAAAAAAAACTCGATATGGGTATGGTTGAAAAACCTAAATTTAATTTGTTCTCCATGATCCAAATGGTTATGAGATATCCTCTTTGGCTTGGTAGGATGACCTATAGATAAGAAATCACTCAAATAAATGGTTGATTAGTTAGGTAGGAAGGTGGATTTCCTAGCAAGCTAGATCTAAGAAGTAGATGACTTCCTTATAGGATGTCAATCCATATTTTAAAACAAGTTAATGCTAAAAAAAAGGTTGAATAACATAAAGGAAAGTACTTAATTTAGGTTAAATAAATACTATTTAAAATAAATTATTAGATTAACAAGAACATTAGGGTGAATGCCAAACTTTCAAAATATACTTTAAGGATGGTCAAGTTATTGTTTCTAGTCTGTATTGTGACAAAAGTTAAGAAAATAAGGATTTAGTTGAGGTTGAGGAGTGGTTTTTGCTTGCTAATTTTTAGTGTCTAATTTTACATAGTGACCATCAGTGGTTAGGGTGATCGTCGATAGTCAGGATTGAAGGTGAAGGTGATCATCAACGGTCAGGATGACCATCAATGGTTACTTGGGGTTTTCACAGCTTACTGATTCTAGATAGAATAGGTTATGGGTTGGTTATAAAAAGGTTATATAGGTTGATGGAGGTTGTTTAATGGTTATAAGGGCTAGAGAGAGCCTCAAAAATATCAAGGGTAAAAGGTTTGGTACTCAAGTGGTTGAGAGTGGTCAAGGGATGATTGGTAGAGACAAGGTGTTTGGAGTTACAAAATTGTTAAAAATAGATAATTGGAACTTAAGATAAGAAAAATATACTTAGAATGTGGTTAATAATTAGTAGCTTGGATAAGTCCTAAAGCTAGCTGAAAATGATTAATGATGAAGATATACCTATTTAATAAGCTGATGATGACTGATGACTTGCTTCTGATGATTTGTTCACATCTTTTCTCTTTCTCTAATTTTCATCCTCTCTTATCTTTAAATAATAAAAGGGGAGAGGATCAATAATATGTTAAATAAGAGGTTCAAGATCTTCTCTAAAATTAACTTGGTCATGCATGAAATCACACATGGATATGGACAAGCTAATTATAAAAAAGAAAGGTCGAGTGATGTGCATGTTGAATGTTTAGGTGGTACACCCTAACCGTTGATGGTTAGGTTTTCCTAAGGGTAACCATCAATGGTTACCCTAAATTTCAATGGTCATGTCCCAAAGGAAAAAGGGGTTGAAGGCTAGGTTGAGCTCATTTGTGAAACTGACTGTGGATGAGCTTGGTTAGGTTATATTTATGTAAATTGGTCCCAAGAGGGTCCTAGGTAGTCCATGGGGTTTTTCAACATTCAAAATCATAGTGTTCATATTTTTAGTGTCTACATTTTTCCCCTTTTTATTTTGTAGCTTGTGTGAATGAGCTACGAAATAAAAATGGAGTATGGGTCAAAGGTCTGGTTGCCTCGAGTGTAGGAGGAAGTGCTCCCCCTCAAATTGAGAGTTGATGAGTTGAGAATAAAATTAGGTCAGGGTTTGATAAATGGGTAGTTGATGATAAAAATGGGTGAATGAGAGGTTAAGCACTTGAGACACAAACTTATGCACAAAGTGTGATAAAAAGGTATGATTAGTCAAGATTGCACAAAGACTAAAGTTTCCAATTTTGGTAAAAATTAGAGTTGATAATAATAAGGATAACTGACAAGTGAACCATGCGATCATCGATAGGTGGGGTGGTTGGGAACAATCATAAACATAAGTCTCTTAAGTGATTTATATTTTTTTGGTCGCTATCCAAGGCATGAAGTGCTCCCAATGAAAACATAAATGGTTCAAGTGTCATGGGTATCTAAGGTAGGAAGTGCTCTTAAAAAGACACAAGTGGGTCTAATATGCATGATGTGGCATAAAATTCAAAAAGGTCAACATGGTAATGTTGTCATTATGGTCAAAAGACTAGGAAAAAATCATCACAAAAAATGTGCACTAGTTGGGCTGAAATAGACCAATGGTGAGGTGATGGGGTGGTTGAGGTGGGTAGAGAAGGTAACTCCATAGGTGGGTGATGGTCAGTGGAGAGGGTTGATCTCTAATGGTATAAAAAGGGAAGGTTTGGTTATGGAGAAAGGTGATCTCTAGTTGTTAGCTTGTGGAGAAAGGTAATCTCGAATGGTTAGTGGTGTTTAAATTGGTTTCCCAATTTGGGGTACCACTTGTTTTAGTGAAAAGGTACCCTATTTCCTGGTGTAAAGGTACAAGGTGGGTAGTTGGGGGCATTAATGAACTTAAAAAACAAGATATACATCTTGACAAGGGTATCATGAAAGTATAAGGAGTGGGTTAAATGCTCCAATAAGCAAAGACCATAATAACAAGATGGGTGGGGTTATGAACATAAGCCCCTTTCATGCATTTCATTGATGCTAATTCATTCATTAAAAGAAGTTTCTTGTTAATGTAGTGTCAAGTAAGCTCAAAATCCCTTACTTATAATGTATAAAGGGGAGATGGATGAAAATGAAACATTTTTATGAGACTAGTATGCCTCTTCTATAGGTTTCTAAAAAGTCAGTGTAAACAAGTCTATGTCATATAAAGTGTAGACTGATTGATGCAGGAAGTCTACTTATGAGACCTGATTATGGATTTCTAAGGTTATTGATTTTATGAGAGCCGATTGTGGCTTTCAAACTTCTTTTGTTTTTTCTTGTGGGTCTTTTGATTATTTTGATTTTACTTAGAGGGTTGGGGAAGTTGATTGATGCAAGAAGCTTCCAAGAAAATGCTAGCTTTGATAAATGCTTTACTTAGCCATACTTCAAGGGAGTGGTCTAAGTTTATGTGCTTAGTTCAAATTATTTTGATAGTTTTCCTTTGAGGGAGTAGTTGACCTTATATTTTATAATTTTGAATTTTTTTTCAATAGTTGTCCTTCAAGGGAACAATTTGTGAATGCTAAGAATGACCCATGATTTGTTTTGACTTGGATATTTCTTGACATAGCCTTGATTAAACATGATCAAGGGGTTACCTTTATGGAGGAAAAAATAAGATCACAAGAAGGTTTAATAGGTGAAAAGAGGTTTAGGTAATAGTGACAGTGGGAATCTATCTTGAAGAGGGACAAAAAGTACCATGATAATCATGCCATGGGTAGAGTCGTGGTACCCATAGTTCAAGATTAGGACATTATTTTGATGGATAATCACATGATTTAGTTTTAGTTAGTTTCCCTTAAAAATAAGATGATGAATGTGGTTTTAAATCAAGGGATGATCTTAAGTTAGACATAAGGTGACCAAGAACTTGGTTTAACAAAAGAACATGATGTGAACACAAAGCATTTAGGGGTTTAAGTTATGATATGACCCATATCTATGATTGTAAAAATGGTTGACATCAATCAAGAGAGTAGATGTCCCTTAGTTACTTTCTAACACATGATGAGATGTGGAAAAGATTTGGGTTGATAAAAAAGGTAAGGTTGGTTAGGTGATAGTTTGGTGGAGAAGGGTAATCTCCAATGGTTCCTTGGGTGGTGGAGAAGGGTAATCTCCAATGGTTGGGGGAGAAGGTGACTCTCAAATAGGTTGGGTGGTATCCAAATGGGTTACACCAATTTTTTATATGACTTGGTTCAGGTTGGGTTGATGGAGAAGATACTATCCAAATTTTGGGGAGAAGGTGACTCCCAAATAGGTTGGGTGGTGTCCAAATGGGTTGCCCCAATTTAGTATACCACTTGGTTTATATTAGGTTGATGGATAAAGTTAATCTCTAATAGTTTAGAGTTTGTTGGTTGATATGTTGAGGAAAAAATTTCAAGGGTTAGTTTGGTGAATTTTTAAGGTATGGTTTGGGTTGATAAATGGTCAAATCTATATGGAGGGAAAGTTCCCCCAGTTTGTTCTTTCCATGGATGGTCAAAGATGGGAAAATAATCCCAAGGTGAGGTGTTGTTTAATAAGAGGGTTTAAGAGTGGTGAAGATGACTTCATCCATCCCAAAAAGGGAGTATTACTTATTATTTGTTAGTGGTTAGTAGGTCATGTTTGTAGGTGGTGGTTCAAGTGGGATCACCGTTATGGTGCTATGGCAAGGAAAACATTATTGGGTCAGATTTGGATAGGTTTGAGGTCCAAAAATGATGTTGGGAACATAATCATATAATAGAGGTGGGGTGCACAAGAGTGGTGAATTATCCCAATGAGGGATCTTAGGTGAGGTGTGGGTAGCTTGGATAACAGAGTAACCAAGATTTAAGAAATATTAAATGAAGGGTTGATGTCAATTTGTGTTGATAGATAAATTACTTGTGCTTGGATTAAAAGTTGGGTTGATCATGTTAATTGATTTGGTGTAGAGGTTGGTTTGATTGGCTGAGGGATGTAGGATGGGTGGTTGATCCATATTATTGGTTGGTTTTGCTTATTTGTTTGGTTTTTTTGGTAAGGCAAGGTGATAAAGATTTGACCCTGTTTAAAAGGGGAATCAAACCAAAGACAATATTATTAAGTAGATAAAAACTAGTAGATTATAGAGGAATTAAATGAGTTTGTTTTTAATTGAGGTTGGGTTGGATTTAGTTATAGGTGAGGTGTTTTAAGCTTGGGTTGGATCCATTAAAAGGGGAAGTGGAAGAGGTGGGTTAGTTTCCTTAATGATGGTTTTAAAGGAAAGTTAAGAAGGATATTATTGGTCAACAAGTGTGTGGTTTAAGGTTGATTATTCTTTAGTGATGATTTTAAAAGTAATTTGAAAAGGGTGCACTTGGTTAACAAGTGGATTGGTTTGGGTTTCGATTATGGCTCCCCTAGTTATAGATGCACTAAAGACCAAATCTAATGATTGGACCTTATTGTGTTGAGGGATTTAGTCATGGGATTGCATAATAATGGGTGAAAAAAGAGGTTTAATTATTGATTAATTGAATACATTCAAGGATAGGTTAGGGGAAACATGGAGAATGTCATTTGGAAACTCCTTTTGATCGATAAGGTTTTGGATGATCATATTAAAAGACCCACATCTATCTACCACATGTCTATTTTTATGATGATACATACAAAACTCATTATCTATGAACCAAATGGGTTTTAGAAGAGAAGAATTGATGGGTTTATTTTTAGGGAGTCTAATGATAGAATCCATTAAATTTTTTTTAAGGATCAAAGCATATGATTCCCCTAGTGGGGTATACTACCTAGGAAGAGGGTGCACCAATGGCTATTGAGGTTGTGAGATAATTAATTGGTTCAGTAAATTTGGTTGGTCGAATAAGTTTGGTTGATTTGATAAGTTTAAGTGATTTGATGGTTTAGGTATGCTTGATAATGTTGGTAGGTTGTAAAAATTTAGTCGATAGTTATTAGTTTGATTTGGTGAGGTTGGTTGGTTTAATAATATTGGTGGATTTAAAAAGTTTGATTGGTTGGATAAGGTAGATAAGGTAGGTTTGTTTGAGAGGTTGGATAAGGTTAAGGTATTTGATAGATTTGAAATATTTGATATGGTGGGTAGGTTTGATATGGTTGGGTGGTTTAAAAAGTTTGGCTAGTTTAATATGGTAGGTTGATAGTTATTAGTTAAATTTGATGGGGTTGATAATGTTGATAAGGTTGAGAAGGTGGGTAAAGTAGGTTGGATTGATATGTTTGATAATGTTGGCAAGGGTAATAATATTTATTGCTTATAAAAGTCTATTTGATAGTTTTTGGTTGGATGATTATTGGTTTGATTTGATGAGATTGATAAATTAGGTTGATAGTGGTCAGTTTGATAGTGGTTGGGTTGATAGTTGTTGATGGTATGACTAGGAGGATAGACCAAGTATTGGTTTTGAGATAAATAAGGTTTCCACAAAGGGATTATATGTGATTGATATGATGGTTGAAGTAGGTAATCAAAACTTTGATGTGGTTGAGGTAATTGATACGATGGTTGGGATAGGTAACCCAAAGATTGGTGAGGTTAAGATAGTTGAGGTGGATTATGAAAAGGGTTAAATAAAGGTTGAAAGGTTATTGGTTGGTTGAGATGATGATCAAGTGGTTGTTTAAAGGTTCTTAATTAGTTTTAGTTGAGGTTGAATTGATTGCAATCAAGGTTGGTTTAGATGTAAGTGAGGTTGGGTCAATTGTAGGCAAGGTTAGGTTGATTATAGGTGAGGTTGTGCTGGTTATAGTTATGGTTGGGTTCATTGTAGGTAAGGTTGGATTGGTTATAGGTAGGGTTGGGGATATAAGTGGCTCTTGATGAAAGGTAAAATTTAAGGCAAGAGGGTTGTCTTCTAGGAGTCTAACAAAGTTAGGATCTCTTAGAGAGAATATAGATGGGCTCCCAATTGAACAAGGAAACAAAGATGAGGTAGGTGAAGGTAAGATGGTAGAAGGTTACCAAAAGAGTTATCTTCCTCAAAAATCAAACAAATAGAAAGCAAGAAAATGATCAAATAAACCTAACACATGCTAGAGTACATTAAATCATGTGGTTAATTTTAATCTCACTTTTGGCTTATGCCTTAAGTTATAAGAAAGTGTGATAGAAGTTATCTTGTAGATTAGGTACTATAAAAGTAGTCTAGGGTTGGTTTTAGGCTGTTTAGGTTCTCAAAAGAATTTATATTGGTATCAATACATGGATTGGTATTGGGGCCTACTTCCTCACTTCAAGGTCCCATAGCGATAAGAGTGTCGAGTGCTTAGCCAATATATATTGATATCCAAAGTTTATACTCAACCAAAAAGTTGAGTTGGTTCTCCCCTTGGTAATGACCTCCAATTAGGATTACCAAAAAAAGGTAAGGTGACTGCTACATGATGAAATACCAGTTGAGCCTTGTCTCCAATTATTTTGATGTTTGATTGATGAAAGTGGTTTGGCTAGTATGTGAAATAAAAGTGGCGCTACGATAAGATTATTATGCTTTAATTTAAAGTGAACTAATGTTAAAATCAAGCAATGGATGTAGTAGATTTTAAGCCCAAAATAAATTTCAATTTAAATTATGAGTATCGATAGAGAGAAGAGCATACACATACAAAGAAAAATATGAGTAAAGACTCTAGGTCCTATCAGGTGTACCAAAATGTTTCATGTAAATTTTTGCTTAAGTTTTAAAGAAAGAGAGAAAATAAACTCAATACGAGTATGGTTGAAAAACCTATATTTGGTTTTTGCTTCATGATCCTGATGGTTGTGAGAGATCCTCTTTGGCTTAGGAGGATGACCTACAGATAAGAAAACACTCAAAGAAATGGTTGATTAGTTAGGTAAGAAAGTGGATTTCTAAGTAAACATCCTTGGAGGCTATCAATCCACATTTTAAAATAAGTTAATGCTAACAAAAAAGTTGCATAACATAAAGGAAAGTACTTAATTTAGGTTAAATAAATACTATTCTAAATAAATGCTTAGATTAATAAGATAACATTATGGTGAATGCCAAACTATCAAAATATAGTTTAGGTATGGTCAAATTATTGTTTTTGGTCTATATTAAGATATAAGTCAAGAAAATAGGGTTTTGGTTGACGTTGAGGAGTGGTTTATGCTTGCTGATTTTTAGTGTTTGATTTTACATAGTGACTATTAGTGGTCAGGATGATCATCGATGGTTAGGATTAAAGGTGAAAGTAACCATCGATGGTCAAAATGACCATCAACAGTTATTATGGGTTTTTCATAGCTTATTAATTTTAGATAGAGTAGGTTATGGGTTGGCTATAAAAAGGTTATGTAGGTTACTAGAGGTTGGTTAATGGTTATAAGGGCTAGAGAGAAACTCAAAATGTATCGAGGGTAAAAGGTTTGGTACTCATGTGGTTGAGAGTGGTTAAGGGATGCTTGGTAGAGATGAGGTGTTTATAGTTGCAAAACTATTAAAACTAGATAACTAAAATTTTAAAAAAGAATAATATACTTAGCTTATGGTTGATAACTGATAGATTGGAGAAGTCTAAGAGCTATTTGAAGATGATTTCTAATGAAGAAATACCTATTTAATAAGATAATGATGATTGGTGACTTGATCTTGATGATTTTTGCACCTCTTTTCTCCTTCTCTAGTTGTCCTCCTCTCTTCTCTTTATATAGGAAAAGAGGAGAGGTTCAAGAACTACTCTAAAATTAAATTGATCATGCATGAATTCACAGATGGAAAGAGACAAGCTAATTATAAAAAATTAAGGCAAAGTGATGTGCATGTTGAATGTTTAGGTGGTACACCCTGACCGTTGATGGTTAGGGTTTCCTAAGGGTGACCATCAATAGTTACCCTGACTGTCGATAGTCAGGTCCCTAAGGACAAAGGGGTTGAAGTCTAGGTTGAGATAGTTTGTGAAACTGACTATGATTGAGCTTAGTTAGGTCATATTAGTGTAGATTGGTCCCAAGAGTGTCCTAGGCATTTTAGAGGGTTTTTCAACATTTGGAATCATAGTGTTCATATTTCTAGTGTCTATATTTTGCCCCTTTTTATTTTGTGGCTTGTGTGAATGAGATGTAAAACAAAAATAGAGTATGGGTCAAAGGTTTGGTTACCCTAAGTGTAGGAGAAGGTGCTTCCCCTAAAACTGAGAGTCAATGAGTTAAGACTAAAATCCGATTGGATTTTGATAAATGGGTAGTTGATGATAAAAATGGGTGAATGAGAGGTTGGGCACTTGAGACCAAACTTGTACACAAAGTGTGATAAAAATGTACGATTAGTCAAGATCATGTTATGACTAAAGTTGTCAATATTGCTCAAAATTAGGGTTAATTCTAAGAAAGACAAGTGACAAGTGAACCACATGGCTACTAATAGAAGTGGTGATTGGGAACACTCGTAAATGTAAGTCTTGTAAGTGATTTATATGCTTCTAATGGGTATTCAAGGTAGGAAGTGTTCCCAATGAAAACAAAAATGGGTAAAGTGTCATGGGTATCCAAAGTAGGAATTAATCTTGAAAAGACATAAGTGGGTCTGGTTGCATGAGGTGGTGCAAAGTTCAAAGGGTTAACATGGCAATGTTGTCATATGGTCAAAAGACTAGGTAAAAATCATAGTAAAAATCTGCACTATTTGGGCTGAAATAGACCAATGGTGAGGTGACGAGGTGGTCAGGGTGGGTGGAGAAGGTAACTCCATGGGTTGGTGATGTTTGATTTAGAGGGGTGATCTCTAATGGCTAGTGTAGGTAATTTTACAAAAAGGGAAGGTTGGGTTGCAGAGAAAGGTGATTTCCAGTTGTTAGCTTATGGAGAAAGGTAATCTCCAATGATTGGTGGTGTTCAAATTAGTTTCCCAATTTGGGGTACCACTTGGTTTGGTAAAAAGGTGCCCCATTTCCTAGTAAAAAGGTGTAAGGTGGGTATCTAGGGGCATTAATGAACTTAAAAAGGAAGACATACATCTTAACAAGGCTATCATGAAAGTATGAGTAGGTTAAATGTTCCAATTAGAAAAGAACATAATGGCAAGATGGTGGGGTTATGAACATAAGCCCCTTTCATTCATTGCATTGGTGTTAGTTTAGTGGTCAAAATAAGTTGCTTGGTCATGTAGTGTCAAGTAAGCTCAAAATCCCTTACTTATAATGTATAAAGGGAAGATGGATGAAAATAGAACCTTCTTATGAGACTATCATACCTCTTTTGTAGGTTTCCAAAGAGTTAGTGTAAACAAGTCTATGCCATATAAAGTGTAGACTAATCAATGTGGGAAGTCTACTTGTGAGAGCTGATTTTGGATTTCCAAGATTATTAGAGCTAATTTTCAATTTAATATTACTTATTTTATTAAAAAATGTGTATACATTTCATTTTGAATTGTAATAATTAGTTAAAACTTAATTTCATATACTATATATTAACATTTGAGATTATTTGTGGACATTAATAATAATTTGAATTTTAAATTTTCAAAGTGCGAACAAAGTAGAGAGACACCTAACCTATGTGGTTGGTCAAGTCTATACAATAATTATTTACTATTTACTGGTAGCAAGCGTCCCCTGATTTGTATGAAAAAATAATCCTCATTGTCAGGGGGTATGGGTACCTAAATCTTGTTTGGTGTGAGAATTAATTCTTTTATTTTTACTTGTGGGCCTTTTGCTTATTTTGATTTTACTTGGAGGGTTGGGGAAGCTAATCAATGTGAGAAACTTCCAAGAAATTTATAGCTTTGAAAAATGCTTTACTTAGCCATCCTTCAAGCGAGTGGTCTAAGTTTATGTGCTTAGTTAAAATGCTTTTGATAGCTATCCTTTGAGGGATCAGTCCACCTTGCATTTTGAATTTGGAATAAGTTTTCAATAATTGTCCTTCAAGGGAATAGTTTGTGAATGATAAGAATGACCCATGATTTTTTTTTGAATTTGATATTTCTTGACATAGAATTGATTAAACATGCTCAAGGGGTTACCTTTATGAAGGCAAAACTAAGAGTAAAAGAAAATGTTTAATCAGTGAAAAGAGGTTTAAGTGACAATGACCATATGAATCTATCTCAAAGAGGGATAGAAAGTACCATGAGAATCATGCCATGGGTAGAGCCATGGTACCCACAATTCAAGATTAGGATATGGTTGTGATAGATAATTAGATGATTTAGTTGTAGTTATTTTCCCTTAAAAATAAGATGATTAATGTGGTTTAAAATCAATGGATGACCTTAAGTTAGACACAAGGTGATGAAGAACTTGGTTTAACAGAAGAACATGCTATGAACACAAAGAATTTAGGGGTTTAAGTTGTGATATGCCCTAGAATCATGCTTACATAAATGGTTGACATCAATCAAGAGAGCAGATGTCCCTTAGTTACTTTCTAACACATGATGAGATGTGGAAAAGATCTGGGTTAACAAAAAAAGGTAAGGTTGGTTAGGTGATAGTTCGATGGAGAAGGGTAATCTCCAATGGTTGGGGGAGAAGGCGACTCTCAAATAGGTTAGGTGGTGTCCAAATGGGTTTACCCAATTTGGTATACCACCTAGTTTAGGTTGGGTTGATGGAGAAGATAATATTCAAATGTTGGGGAGAAGGTGACTCCCAAATAGGTTGCCCTAATTTGGTATACCACTTAGTTCATGTTGGGTTGATGGAGAAAGGTAATCTCTAATATTTTAGAGTTGGTTGGTTGATAGGTTGAGGAAAAAGTTCCAAGGGTTATTTTGGTTAATTGTTAAGGTATGGTTTGGGTTGATCAATGGTCAAAGACATATTAAGGGAAAGTTCCCCCAGTTTTCTCTTTCCATGGATGGTCGAAGATGGGAAAATGATCCCAAGGTGAGGTGTTGTTTAATAAGATGGTTTATGATGGGTGAATATGACTTCATCCACCCCCAAAATGGGTTATTATTGGTTAGTAGGTAATTTTTTTAGGTGATGGTTCAGGTGAGATCATCGTTATGGTGCTATGGTGAGGAAAACATTACTGGGTCAGATTTGGATAGGTTTGAGGTCCAGAAATGATGTTTGGAACATCATACTAAAATAGAGGTGAGGTGGACAAGAGTGTAAAATTTTACCAATGAGGGATCTTAGGTTAGGTGTGAGTAGCTTGGATAAAAGGGTAGCCAAGATTTAAGAAATCTCAAATGAAGGGTCGATGTTGATTTGTGTTAGATAAATTGCTTATGCTTGGATTAAAATTTGGGTTGATCATGGTTGATTAATTTGGTGTAGACATTGGTTTGATTGGTTAAGGGAGGTAGGATGGGTGGTTGATCCATATTGTTTGTTGGGTTTTCTTGTTTGTCTGGTTTGTTTGGTAAGGTAAGGTGATAAAGATTTGACCATGTTCAAAAGGGAATCAAACCAAAGACAATGTCATTAGGTAGATGAAAAATATAAGATTATAGAGAAATTGAATGGGTTTGATTTATATTGATGTTGGGTTGGATTTAGTTATAAGAAAGGTGTTTTGATCTTGGGTTGGCTCCATTAAAAGGGGAAGTGGAAGAGGTGGGTTGGTTTCCTTAATGATGGTTTTAAAGGAAAGTTGAGAAGGCTCTTCTTGGTCAACAAGTGGGTGGTTTAAGGTTGATTCTTATTTAGTGATAATTTCAAAAAGAAGTTGAAAAGGGTTCACTTGGTTAAAAAGTTGATCAGTTGGGGTTTCAATTATGGTTCCCCTAGTTATAGACATACTAAGGACCAAATCTAATGGAGGAACCTTCTTGTGTTGAGGGCTTTGGTCATGGGATTGCATAATAATGGGTGAAAAAAGAGGTTCAATGCTTGATTAATTGAAGACATTCAAGGATATGTTTTGGGAAACATAAATAATATCATTTATAACTTCCTTTTGATCGATGATGTTTTGGATGATCATCTTAAAATATCCACATCTATCTACCACATGTCTATTTGTATGATGATATGTACAAAACTCATTCTCTATGAACCAAATGGGTTTTGGAAGAGAAGCATTGATGGGTTTAATTTGAGGGAGTCTAATAATATAGGATATTAATTTTTTTTCAAGGATCAAAGGATATGATTCCTTGAGTGGGGTGTACTACCTAGGAAGAGGGTGTACCAATGGCTCTTAAGGTTGCGAGCTAATTGGTTGGTTTGGTAAATTTGGTTGGTTGAATAAGTTTGGTTGATTTGAAAAGTTTGAATGATTTTATGGTTTAGGTATGCTTGATAAGGTTGGTAGGTTGGAAAAAATTGGTTGATAGTTATTGGTTTGATTTGGTGAGGTTGGTTGGTTTAATAAGATTGGTGGGTTCAAAATTTTTGGTTGGTTGGATAAGGTAGATAAGGTAGGTTTGTTTGAGAGGTTGGGTAAGGTTAAGGTATTTGATAGATTTGACATATTTGATATGGTGGGTAGGTTTGATATGGTTGGGTGGTTTAAAATTTTTGGTTGGTTTAATATGGTAGGTTGATAGTTATTGGTTGGATTTGATGGGGTTGATAAGGATTAGAAGGTGGGTAAAGTAGGTTGGATTGATAGGTTTGATAATGTTGGTAAGGGTGATAATATTGATTGGGTATAAAAGTTTGTTTGATTTTTTTTGGTTGGATTATTATTGGTTTGATTTGATGAGATTGATAAAGTAGGTTGATAGTGGTCAGTTTGATAGTGGTTGGGCTGATAGTTGTTGATAATATGACTAGGGGGATAGACCAAGTATTGGTTTTGAGATAAATAAGGTTTCCACAAAGGGGGTATAGGTGATTGATATGATGGTTAAGGTAGGTAATCAAAATTTTGGTTTGGTTGAGGTAATTGATAAGATGGTTAGGATAGGTAACCCAAATATTGGTGAGGTTGAGATAGTTGAGGTGGGTTATGATGGTTACTATGGGTTTTTCATAGCTTATTGATTTTGGATAGAGTAGGTTATGGGTTGGTTATAAAAATAATATGTAGTTTGGTTAATGGTTGTGAGGGATAGAGAGAGCCTCAAAGGTATCAAGGGTAATAGGTTTGGTACTTAGGTGGTTGAGAGTGGTCAAAGGATTCTTGGTAGAGATGGGGTGTTTGGAATTGCAAAACTATTAAAACTAGATAACTAAAAATTAAAACAAGAACAATATACTTAACTTGTGGTTGATAATTGATAGTTTGGAGAAGTCTTAGAGCTAGCTAAAGATGATTAATGATGAAGACATACCTATTTAACAAGCTGATGATTACTTGCTCTTGATGATCTACGCACCTGTTTTCTCCTTCTCTAGTTCTCCTCATCTCTTCTCTTTATATAGGAAAAGAGGAGAGGTGCAACAAGATATTAAATGAGAGGTTCAAGAGCTGCTCTAAAAATAACTTGATCATGCATGAATTCACATATGGATATGGAAAAGATAATTATAAAAAAAAAGGAAAAGTGATGTGCATGTTGAATGTTCAGGGAATGCACCTTGATCATTGATGGTTAGGTCCTAAAAGAGAAAGAGGTTGATGGCTAGGTTGAGCTAGTTTGTGAAACTAACTATGGATGAGCTTGGTTTGGCCAAATTGGTGTAGATTGGTACCAAGAGGGTCTTAGGAAATCCATGGGGTTTTTTGAGATTCAAAATCATAGTGTGCATAATTTTAGTGTCTACACTGTTGATGGTCACCCTGATCACTAACGGTCTGGTCTTCCCCATCTGGAAAAAGACAAATCAAGCTGTGTGCAAGCTAACATGTCAAAATTTAATATGGATGGCAAGCTAATGCATCAAAAGAATTGATAAAACCTCCTATGGAACCTTTTACCTCCATCTCTTTTTGCATATAAAAGGAGGGGAGTAGGAGTTGAAAAGGATCCATGATCCATCCACTCATCCATCATCCATTTAGCAAATAGGAAACCAACAATCATTAGGAGGTATCAAAATTATTTGTAGGTATTCATTTCATCTAGTTAACAACCATGATAGAGACATAAACCTCCACCAAAATTATTCTTTTGTCAAAGTACCATTACTCTACCAAAATTACTCCAAGATTAACTACTAACCATCAAGCAACCAATTAAGTATATTTATAGTTTTCAAGTTTTGATTACTTGGTTTTTAACCTGGAACCCTCTACTTATTACCTTATAACCTCTTGACCCCAAATAAACCTTCAACACCTTGTTGTGTCCATTTTACAACCCTTTTTGGAACACCCTTAGAACCCTCAGTAACCATCAATGGTCACCCTGACTGCCAATGGTCATCTTCAACCACTGATGGTTACCCAACCATCGATGGTCACCTTAACCGTTGATGATCATCCTAACCACTGATGGCCATTGTTTTTGGAAATAATAACAATTTATTTCCACCTACTTACCCTCAACCATATTCCACATTTTGTCCTCTTACTTGTTTACATAGACCCCACTTATTTTTTGAACCCAACCTGACCTATTTAGCACTATTATTAACCCACTATTTTCTTAATTAGTTTATTTCCTTTATAAAGTATTTATTTCTTCTTGATTTTTTTTTCTTTTCTATCATTTGGTGAAATTATTTCATCTTTATTTCTTTCAACTTAACTATTTTAAGAGTGTGGATTGACAACCTCCTAGTAAGCTCATGCTTCTTAGATCTAGCTTATGCTAGGAAATCCGCCTTGAAACCCAACTAAAAACCCATTTGCATTAGTGATTTATTATCTACAGGTCATTCTTCCCAAGAAAAAGAGGATATCTTCACAATCATCTATATCATGTGCACACAAACAAATAAGTCCTTCTACCACACCCATAATTAGTTACCTACTTCTTCTTTAACTAAAACATGAACAAAAACTGAGAGAAACATTCTATCACGTCTACTGGGACATAATAACATCTAGGTGACCTTTTCTTCCTTATTTTATGCTCATATAAAAAAATCAAAATTTATTTTGGGTATAAAATAAACCTTGCATACATTGATTTCTTGCATGTTTATCTCACGTAGTTAAAATTAAAGGCAAAGTAATTCAATCATAGCTTCACTTCTTTATCACACACCATACCAAACAAATTAAATCAATAAAAACATAATAAAAAATGACATAAGGCCCAACTAAGGTTTTATCTCCTAGTGAATCACCTTCACCCTTTGACTATCTTACTTGGAGGTCATTACCAGGAAGAGAAACCAAAACTTAGCTCTCTAGTTGAGTCTAGACTCTAGAAATTGGTATATACTGGCTAAGCACCTGACATCCTTATTACTACGGTGTGTGAAGTAAGGGGGTAGGACCTAATACCAAGCCACATATTTATTTCTAACATAGATCCTTTTGAGAGCCTTGAACACCTCAAACCAACCATAAACTTCTTTTCTAGTACATATTCTACAAACCAAGTTCTTCACACTCTCCAACTAAGGCATAAGCCAAAAGTGAGATAAAAGGCACCCTAAGATTTTAAATTCACTCTAGTGTATGTTTTTTATTTCCTTGATATCCTTTTCTTTTGTTTAGTTTATGTTTGAGCTATGAGCTTTCTTTTATTCTTTTTCTATTTCTCACATGGTCTTTACTAGACAACAATTGAGAAACCAAACCAACCAAGAGCCACCTTCCTTTTCTTCTTTCTCCATGGAGTATACCTTAGATGTTGAGGGTTTTCCCAATCCTTTTACCCCCTATCATGCCTCAAATAGTTATCCAAGGTGATGCAATTTTTTCCACTTTCCTTGATAACAACCTCATGGCCCTCCAACATTATCTCAACACCTTATCTCACTGTACCCCTACTTTGGTTCCTCTTAGTGATCCACCTTATGGTATGATTCCCCATCTTATGGTTTACACTACATCTACCCAACCTATGATCACTAAAACATCTTCCTCTACCAATATCCCATCCACTACTTCCACCCAAACTCAATCAAACAACCCAACCAATAACCAAACACCCCCTAAACCAACCAATAATTCCTCCAACATAGGGACAACCTTACCTTTAGTTAACCAAACCATATCCACCATGGGGATACCTTCTACCCTTATTTCTAATATTCCCCTCATCACTACCAACATACTAATTTCCACCCCACTTTAAAGTGTGGTGCTTTCTATACCTTTTACCCTTCCACCTATCATTACTAGAGTTACCACTCACCCTAAACCAATTCAACCATCCATACCTCCAACCTAATCCATATCAATTCCCCAATATATCAATTTTATCATACCTCTCAAACAACCCACATCAACCCCTCAATAAATACCTATGACACCCTACCCACAGTATATTCCTAACTCACAAAGATACATAGCTCCATCTTCTACCCAAACTCTTATGCCCATTAACCCTTATGTGGCATCATCCCAACCCTCAATGACCACATACCAACATGTGGCATCCTCTCAACCTTATACTAGTTATCCATATATTACATCCACCCAAACTCAACAAAAATTACCATATAATTATGGAACTACCCAACCCCAAATAGATTTGGGAAAAATGTTGATGGATAAAATGACTAACCTAGAGTCATCTATCTCTAGGACTCATAACCTCTTATCTTAAAACCAAATTTTTAATAAACATATTCACCCATCCATCCCAATACAACCTTACCTTCCTCAATGGTAATTACCAAAATTTTCTAAATTCCAAAGCAAGGAGGACCCCGAACAACACCTAAGAGCATTTCAAAATTCTTGCTACTTGATTGCCTATGATATGCTCTTCTCCTTCACACATTTACTATGTCTTTATCTAGACCAACATTATATTGGTATAGTGATATCACTAAGCACTCCATTTTTTCCTTTTCCCAATTCTCCTAAACCTTTTTAGACCACTTTTTGATCAATATATCTAAGAAGGTCTCCATCATCGACCTCTACTCCATCAGGTAATTTGATGACACATCAATTGCTAATTTTGTAGCCCAATAGAGAGGTATTATCAACCAACTCTCTTTTTCTTTTCCCTAACTTGAGTTGTTTGAAATTTTCTCTCGAGATTCTACCAAACATATTTCCCCTACTCTACAGGTTCAAATGTTTATAACCTTTAATGAGGCTTTCACTATGGCATGCAAACTAGAAATTAGAGACATCGATGAGGGGAAGTTAAAACTAAGAAACAAAAACTCTAGATTCAAATCCAATGACCCTTCCCCATCTAAAACCACCAATCATTCCAACTACCCTAACACCAAACCAAAGGTAGCCATAAACATGGTGGTCTTTAAAACTACTCCACCTTTGGCTATCAACCAACCCAACCAAACCAACTCCTCTAACCCCTCTAATCAACAAACCCAAAATCAAAACCAGGCTACCCAAAATAATACACTTTGTTAAGAGAGTCATATGCTTTAGTTTTGGATAAGTTTCTTAATGCCAACATCATACAACTTCCCCCCATCAAACCTCCCCATCAATTTGATGCTTCTCACCTTGTGCCTAACTGGTACAATGAGAATGATCTACGTGATTTTTACCAAGTCATTAGACATGACGTTAGTAGGTGTAACACCTTCAAGACCATTATCCAAAAATTGATTCATAAAGGAGAAATTACATTGGAAAATCCCAATGTACCCCCAAATTAGTCACTCAACATTTTTCAACAACCTTTTCCCAATCATGCCCCTTCTACCAACCATGATGATATAATATTAAAATCATCTCATGCTCGTAAACTCCATACATTCAATGTAATTATCAGTGAGCCTATCATTGAGGAAATCATTACCTCAACTACCTCTTCTTCCACTCTTCTTATTAAAGTGGTGGAATCACCCTCCATTCCTTTGGATACCCAAAAAAAGGAAGAAACCACCTCCACTCCTCCACTTGATGAGGTAACAAACTTACCCACCTATCATTTGATATAAATACCAAAAGAGGCAACCATTGACATCACACCTTCCTCCCCCATCATAGAATAACCCACTCTCTCTTTGGAAATCATTCCACAAAGATAGATCACCTTATCTACTCCTTCCATGGAGGAAACATTTTCAATAATATTGAAACCTTTCATCAAGGACAAATGTGAAAAAACCATTCCTTCACCTCAACCTATGGGCCTAATCTTTGAATCTGATACCCAAGGAACCAAACCAATTCACAAGCCCTTCTCTAGATTGGTTCAAAGCCTATAACTCTCCTCTCAACACAATTTAGATTGAGCCACCTTTTGGCACCATCTTGGACTCCCATATAAAAATAAGAATGACCATTAAAACTCACTATCATCCAAAATTAAACCTATCATCACCTCAACCGCTTCACCAAGCACCTCTCCCTACAAAACCATGGAGAAACCATCCAAACCATCTCCATCCAAAATTATCAAATCACCTTACACCTCTCTAATCAAACCTATCAAGAACATAGGGGTACTTTCTTCTCCTATCCTTATCCACCCATATTTGAATTTGGATTTAAAACCATCTAGTCCACCAAAGAAAACATTAACCAAACCAACCAAGGAGGTGGAGCCACCCATACTCCCAACTAGAACTAGAACCATACCACCTACTTCCCTCTTACCTTCTATCTTGGGACCCCATTCTTCTTTCATCCTAAGAGTTCATATTTCTATCAAGAAGGAAAATCCTCCTAAAGATACCTAAAATAAACTCCCTCTTTTTATTCTACCTTTACCTATCCCCTCCAAATCATCAAACTCCCCATCATTTTTAGACAAACGATCTACCTCTACCTACCCACCTATCTCCAAACCTTCATCATCTCAATCACCCACCTCAAAATATTTCACCTTTAAAACTTACACCAAAAAAACCCAATTAAACCCTCCTACCAAAACCATTCTACCACCCATAACTCCCATGGTGAAGCCTACTTCTAAGAAGGCTCCCACCACTAAAACTAAAATCCCACTCTTAACACATTTTCTCAAATCTTATTTGGCCATTTTATAAAGGTTGTTACAGACTTATTTCTTAAACCTACCACCTACCAAACCTTTTGAACCTTTAATTCCTAAACCATCTTGGTTTAATTATAGTTTAATCTTCTCATACCATAGGACATCTGGACATGACATAGATAACTACATAGCTCTCCAAGAACTTATCCATACCTTATGGGATGAAGATGATCTATTATAAAATGAACCTCTCTTAAGCCCATTATCAACCCAACCACCAAACCAACCTATCCAAAACCTACCCACTCCTATACTCTCACCAAAGAGTGAGGAGGAACTGAAGCATCCTTCTAGCCCAACACTTCCCCTCATCTACACTATCTATATGGATACCTGATCTTGGGCCCAACAAAAGGATAAGGGAAAGGAAAAAGTGTCTATTCCATGGAAATATCCTTCCACCCCTTAAAATTTCAACCAAAGTCAAACACCTTCACCTTTACCTTCACCAAAACCCAAAATATCCATTTTGGGTTCCTCTCTTTCCAACCCTTCTGAATCTATCCAATGAGTAGTTCTAAAATAGCTTCACTAGACATTGATGAAGATGAGTCTATATGAACTAATCAATACCTCACCCATCACCACCAAGCACTGATAGAGGACCTAAAATCTATATAGATCCCACTTAAATACCATTAGCCTCTTGTAGCCTTTATTAGATATCTTCAACTTTCCACCCTTGTCACATTCAAGGATTCAAAAATACCTTCAATTCATCTTGAAGATCCTAGTCCTCCCCTCTTCATCATTACATACATCAACCAAACCTGCATCAAAAAAGTGATGATTGATGGGGGAGATAAAATTTATATTATCTCCTCCCATGCTTATGAACAACTCAAGATGCCAAAGAATATCATGTTGGAAACCATATCGGTCCTCCATTATTTTAATGATACTATGGTTAGATTCTTGGGAACAGTCATCCTCCACATCTACTTAGGACCTCGCATGCTTTTAGATCTCTTCTATGTCATAGAAGGTGAGTTATAATACAACATCTTACTTGGACATCCTTGGATCCACTCTATGAGTTGTGTCTCATCCACCTTTCATCAATGTGTCAAGTTTGAACATGAGGGTCAGGTCATCACCATACAAGTTGACCCTAGTCTTTTGGCATATTACAACATGACATATCAACCTAATGAATTTATTATTTCTCACTCATCCACCTCAACATCAACCAATAATAACTCTACCCCCACCATTGATGAATCTTCAACTAGATCATCTATCCCTTCTTCTTATATCCCCATATAAGACCCCTTAGAACCCACATTCCAACATCTCTCATTAGGAGAGTATCATCTTTTGGCCTTGGATGCCTTCCCTACCCCTCACGAGTATGTGAACCTTGAACTTAATCTTGGTTATGATCCCAATATTGGAACCATCATTCCTTTCAGGCTTCTCAACCACCAAACCAACTTCATCTATTGGGGAATCGATCATCCACTTCTTGCTTCCTCCACCACCTCTTCTATTCAACCATTTACCTCTGATTTTTCCTATTTGGACAAACTAGAATTTTCCAAACCATACCTTCATAGGTGTGCATAAAAGGGATTTGGCCTAGGCCATTATGAACATGGACCCCATGAGTTACCTTCGATCAAAACCCATAAACCTCATGAGCTATTTGGATTTGGGTTTATCACACTAGAAGAACCCATCGATTCAACCAAACCCATAACCACCATTGAGGAAGACATTTCATCCTCACCAACCCCATCTCTTTCAAAGTCTAAGGATTTTGAAATAATACCTTATAACATTTTTTAGTTAATACCATTATTTTTTCCCCCCTAACCTATCAAAAGGATGGCCAAACTAAAACCTTTCCTTTGATTCATCCTAAAATGGTGGAAAATGATTCTCCTACCATCCACACCATCCAACATCAAGATGATGATCCATCCTCACCTATCTTGGTACAAGGGATTATTCTATCCATAATTCCATTCCTATTGAGAACCAAACCTTTTTGAATAAATCCACTATCAATGTTAACTTGGGTACTCAAGATAACCCTCACATTATAAAGATTGGTCAATCCTTAGATTAAATAGAATAATAGGATTACCTTTCCTTCCTTCATGACCAAAGCATAGGATATGCTTTGTCCTATCAAGATATGCCTAGAATCGATCCTTCTATAGCTCTTCATAATATTGTCATCCATCTTGATGCTAAGCCTATTAAGCAAAAGCTTCATAGGATGCACCCTCACATCACCCTTCTAGTCAAAAAAGAGATTTAACACCTCTTATATATCAATTTCATTAAACCCATTAATTTTCCCCAATGGTTTTCTAATATCATTCCCATTACCAATCCCACATGGGGACTTTGCCTCTATATCAACTTAAATGACCTCAACCTTGTTTATCTGAAGGATGACTTCCCTTTACCTATCATTGACCAACTTATTGATCTTACAGTCAGCGATGAGATGTTATCTCTCATGGATAGTTTCTTGGGATATAATTAGATATTGATTTCCCTAGAGGATCAAAATAAGACTTCTTTCATCACCCCATGGATAAATTTCTATTACAGGGTCATGCCATTTGGTTTAAAATGTTGGGGTAACCTACCAACGTCTGATGACCTACATATTCCATGATCTCATCCACAAAATAATAGAGGACTATGTATATGATCTCCTTGGGAAATAAAAATTTCGTAAGGATCATCTATTAGTTCTCAAAATTATCTTTGAGTACCTAATCCATTTCTATGTCTAACTCAACCTCAAGAAATATGTTTTTGGGTCCTATATGGGAAGCTTCTTGGATTTATAATCTCTCTTCAAGGAATTGAAGTAGACCTTGACAAAGTTAGAGTGATCCTTGACATGCCACATCTAACCCACCTTAAGTAACTCTATAGCATATAGGGGAATATCTAATCCATCTCTCACTTCATCTCTTAATAATCAAATAGATGCCAACCCTTTCACCATCTTCTCAAGAAATATACATCTTTTAAGTGGACTAAGGACTACTAACAAGCCTTTGATTTAGTCAAATAATACCTTCTTTCCTCACCCATTATTATACCTCTTAAAGAGGACCAACCCTTATACCTTTATATCTCTATCAGTATGAGACTCAATACACCCATACCGATAAGATTTGCCTCACCTTAGTTTTTTTGGCTTCCAAAATTTATCATTACTTCCTCAATCAAAAAAGCTTTATCATCACTCACACTAATCCACTCAAATACATGCACTCTAAACCATACCAAAATCATCATATGGCTAAGTGATTCATGCTCCTAGCTGAGTTTGACCTCGATTTACTCCAATATAATTTGATTAAAGGGTAAGTCATTACTGATCAATTGGTCAAGCTTCCTTTTATAGACAACCAACCACTTCCTCTTGCATTTTTAGATGATCCATTGTGACTCTTTATCAAGAGGACATCACTTACCAAATGACCATGTTTTTCAATGGCATGTGTGCCAATATGGTGGGGGTACTAGAGTTATTCTCATTCCCTTTGATGGTGAACCTCTTCCTCTTTCTTTAAAACTTGATTTTGAGTATAACAATAATATGGTTGAGTATGAATCCCTAGTAATAGGTATCTAAACTACTCTAGCTTTGGGATTTAAGATGATTAATATCTTTGGTGATTCCTAACTGTGGTCAACCAAATCAATAGATCATACCAATGTAAGAATGATATTTTGAAATACTACAAATAACTAGTAGATGTACTCTTAGCATCATTTGATCATTACCTTATCTAATCTATCCATGATCTACTAATAAGTTCAATGGATTCACTTACTTCTTAGATCTCATTTGCACCTATTAATTCTAAGCTCTTTGTCACCATTCATCATTTTATCACACCTTATATCTAATCTAACCTCCCTACCATTTTTAGTATGGATAAACCTCTATTGAACATTTAGTATGAACAAACCTTTGACTACTTCAACCTCAACATCATTCCTCCCAACCTCTCTAGGAATACTCAAAGAGCCTTTTGTTTAGAGTACCTCTTGTTATACCATACTAGGGGGAATAATTTATAAATACAGTTTTGATAGCCACCTTATCTGTTACCTACATAGCCATGAATATTCCCATGATATCAATGAAGGGCATGATGGGATCTTTGGGGGACACTTTAGTGGTTTAGCTATCACTAAACATGTCCTTGACCTTAGCTACTATTGGCCCACCCTCAACTAAGACTGCTATGATTATGTAAAGAAGTGTGTTATATGTCAATAACATTCTAATTTACATCACATGTTGGCTCATGGTCTTCAATTATCCAAGGAGTTTTTTCCCTTCTCATAATGGGGATTAGATCTCATTAGGAAAATCAATCCTCACTCTTCATAGCGGCACCACTCTATCATGATCACCATCAAGTGTTTCACCAAGTCGGTGGAGGTTATTCCACTCATCTTGACTAAAGTTGAAAAGATTATTGACTTCATCAATCATTATATCATCTATCATTTCAGTGTTCCCCATAAGATCATCAATGATAAAGGTAAATATTTTAAAAACAAGCAAGTCTAAGGTCTTTGTGTTGCATTTGGCATTAAGTTAAGATTTTCTTCACCTTATCATCCATAAGTAAATTGATAGGTGGAAGCCTCTAAAAAAATCCTTAACAAGATGTTAACCAAAGTGGTCATTACTTTTGGTTGGGATTGACACTTACACATCCCTTTCCCTTTATGGGCCTATCAAACTAGCATTCAAACCTCTATGGGTGTTACCCGTTTCTCTTTGGTCTTTAAGATAGAGATGATTTTGCCTCTTAAAGTCCAGATTCCCTCTCTTCACATATCCTTATAAGACATCATTTATAAGAAATATTATCATCAAGATCATCTAGCATGACTTTAACTGCTTGAAGAACACCACCTATTTGAGCTTAATCATCTTCATCTCTATCAAAAATGAGTCAAACATGCCTATAAAAAGCACCTAAAAGAACAAGAATTAAACATCAGAGACCTTATCCTAAAGGAAAATCAACATGTGAAAATATGGATAAAAGCAAGTGAGGCAAGTTTACTTTCAATTTATTTGAACCCTACATCATAACCCACAAGTATGGATCAAGATCTTATCATTTGTCCTCTCTTAAAGGCAAACCAGAACCTGAACCTCTCAATGATTTACATCTACATCCTTTTTTTGTTAAATAGGGATCAATCTCACATTTTATCTAACTTAAGATCATCCCTTGGTTTATGATATTTTCACCTTCCACGCACTTTCATCCCATCCCCTTTGAGGATAACCAATTAAAACATAGAACCATGTGATTAACTATCATAGTCATAGCCTAATTTTAACTATGGGTACCACAAATCTACCCATGGAATGGTTCTCATGGATACTTTTTGTACCTAATCAGACAAAATCCCATGGTCATTGTATCTCAAAACCACCCCTTTAACCTATCATTAACCTCTTGTGCTCTAGGTTTTGCCCTCATAAAAGTAAACCTCTAAGCCTAAATAGACTTGTCCATGTCAAACCTAATAGCAAAATAAATTGGGACACCTAAATATCACTTGGATCAAATATATCTAGCATGTAGATTAATCCCTTGAAGGACAACTACCCAAAACTAAAATTTGCTTAAAGATAGAATAGTCCCTTGAAAGAAAACTACCAAAATGAACAAATCCAAAACTTGGACCACTCCCTTGAAGGATGGCTAAGTCAAATTTATTAAAGTCACCATTTAAAGATTCTCAAATTGATTAGCCTCACAAACCTATCAGAACAAATCAATAAAAGAATCTATGTCAAAATCAAAACAAGGTATCCCAAGAAAGCTACAATTAGCTTTCATATATAACATTAGTAGACTTCTCACATCAATTAGTATACACCTTACATTAAGATATGGCCTATATATTATAGTTCTTAGGTCACCTATAGAAGGGGGAAATGAACCCTTAAGAGGTTACACTACCCTTCATACCACCTATCACTTATCTTCCCTTTGTACTATCTACAAATCAAGGGATTCTAAGCTTACTTGACACAATGTGATCAATACATCTTTGTATCAACCAATGCACACTAATGTGAATAATTTGAAGAGATTATGTTCCTTAAGCCAATCTAACTTTAGTTTTTTTTAGTCCTTACCAATGAAGAATCATCATGCATTTTTTTATCCTCTCATAATTGGTTCATGTATTCATTTAGACATATGTATCATGTTTTTCATCTTTTTTCCCACATCTAGTTTGTTATCTAACTTAATTTATGTGATATCATCAACAAAATAATTATAAATTATAAAAAAATCATAAACATCACATCAACATTATAATTACCACATATCCATGATCATAAACCATATCATCATAACATCACATCCATAATCATCATATGCCTAAACTAGTGAGTCTACATCCCATGAGCATAATCATAAACAAATTATAAACATATAAAACCATGAACCATAAAATTAAATCTATATATCATCATCACATCATAAACATCATTTCTCATCAAAATAAAATAATACATATAATCATGTGCATCTCTCTCTCTCAAAACATATACATCTCATTACATCAGCTCATAGGTCGGTATCAAAATCATATACATATATACATATCATATCATAAAACTATACCCTTGGGGAACCACTACCACCTGGTGTCTACCCATTGAGGTGAGTACTTATCCACCCATCAAAGTAGCTCATTGACCTAGAGTCACTACACCTACACCACTTGCCCAGCTGGGTCTGCAATCACCCCATCAAGGCTTCTTTAAATAATGTGTAAAAACTATGGCCTCATAATAATTCAACTCCTTAACTATGGACAAGTACCATGCCATAAGGATGCTACCTAGTAGTCCTACTAGTACTATAACTATTCCTCTCTATCTTAAAGAGTCCCTAGTCCTAGCTTGGTCCTTCTCACCCATCATAGTGGCAACCTGAACCTATAATATTGCAACATGGTCCTATAATGTAAATACCTACCCTTATAAAATTGTGATCTATGCCTATGTATTATCCAATACTGATCCTACTTATCTATTATGGCCACCTCCCTATACCTATACCTATGGACCCCCACTAGTTGGGTCTACATCCATAGCTGGCTACCCCTCATCATCCCATCCAAAATCTATTGCTACATAGAGGGCATAATACCATGCCATGTGGCCATTAAAAAAACTTGCATCATTGATCTTTGCTGTAGCATGCAACTCCTCATGATCAAGTACTATCTCCACTACCTATGATTTTGGAAGCAAAAACTTAGCATCTTCCTATCTATACCTTAAGAATGAAGCTAGAATCCCCTATACTAGGCCAAATTTATTTTGAACCCTATTAAAATAGATGAGCTCAATCTCACTTTTTCTCCTCCTAAAAATCCACCTATAGCTCTACATCAACAAAATGTTCTGAAGATAGTGGGCCCACCTTAGAAAGATGACATACAGCCTCCAAACCACATCTTTAACCATTAGGGCCTCCAATGCCCCTCATAGCCAATCAATGTCTCACACACCTGTTCTAGGTCTTATGAGTGTGTAATCACTCCACCACATGAAGCCCACCCTGAAGTCCATATGGGGATATCCTTCCCATGGTAACCCCATTAGCCATAATACCTAGATGTGCTTATAGGCCCAATAGTGCAACATGAACCCCACACTAATACCATATCTCTGGTACACTTTAAACCCCCAAATCTCCTTATATATCTAAACCAATAAAACTAGTGCCCACCCAAAAACTATCTAACCTAATAACATCTCCACCAAAACTCCTAGTAGAAAATATAGAAACCTCCTACTACTCAAATATGGTAATAAAAAACATGAGACTACCATCATCATAGTTATCAACCTTTGATCATCTCTAACCCTATGATAGAATGGCTTGTAGCTAAATCTTTTGACATACCACCTGGTAAAGGCTTGATGCTCATCATATAAGAGCTCCATATACTTATGTCTCTTCCTTCTATATGTGATATATCAACTCCCCCTAAATGGGTAGCCATGTGATCTTGTGTACATCCTATTATGGGATGGTCATCTCAACCGTTAGTAGTAAAAAAGTGTTTAAGGTTGGATCTCATCTCTCAATGAGGTCTATGATCATTGCTGCATCTAGCAACATGTACTAGAAGTGTATCATCTAACTAAGGCTAACCTCCTCCATGTGCATCTAGTCATCATTAGTCATCACATGGTAGATATATACAAAGATCCGAGGAATATGATCCTACATCTATATCTAATCCCATGCCTATAAAATTCAATAGAAAGCATACTTAGTTTTTTATATAAACTACTTTGCCCATAGACTTCACCCTTTTTCCCCCTCATTCACTCTACCTAATAACACCTACTTTTCACCATATACAATCCATCAACCTCTTTTTAAACCTACATTACACCCCAACTACCCTTAAACTATTGATTTAACCATATTACCATAATACAACATTCCACCTAACCTATTTTCTTAAACCTTTTATCAAAACCCCTTGACCATTTGGTCAACTATCGATGGTCATTATGATCACTAATGGTCAACTAGACATTTAGCCTACAATTTTTAACTGTTGATAGTTATCTATGATCACTGATGGTTAGGTATGATAGTTATCAATCACTATGTGTGACTATTGGTAGACAAAACCCCAAACTTACCTACCCAAAACCTATCAAACCACCCCTTTCCAACCACTAATTAAGATAACTATGTCCTTTACCCTATCCCTAACCTATATACTCTTATAATATTAATTTTCACCCAAAATTTTTAAATAAACAACACCAAACCTAAAAATAGGTCAAAACCCAAAACCCCTCCTTAAACCAATCACAAATAAACAAAATTTAACTAACAATGACCAAAATCAAACTAATATATAAACTCAATGCAACCCCTACCTCATTCCTCAACTATCATTGAGGAGGGATCTTGGGTCCCAATACCTATTCATGCCCCTATCAACCCTGCATCCTCAGTCAAAAATCAAGGTCAACTCAACACAAAGTATCTCCTCAACCAATCAACAATCACCTCATCAACACTCTTTCACAACACATCAAGGTATTGGTATGCACATGAGTTAGAGAGTCAAATGCAAAAGTGAAAATGACTTTCCCTTGTTAATTTTTATCTTCCACACTTTTCGGATTTCCCCCTAACTATTGATGGTTAGGGTGACTATCGATGGTCGATTTTAAGACCCCTAACCATCAACATTCAAGATCTCCTCTTTTATAAACTTTTGGCACCAAATACCTTAGTGGCACCTTTTGGAGACAATCTTCTCCACTTACCATACCAGCCACATCCACCTTGATGTTGGCCATTTTTGGGCCTAAAATATAAAATATTTTGGTGATGACCTTACCTTGGTCCTTTTTAATCATACCAACCAATATTTCCATGTTGACCCTTTGAATTTACACCACCTAATGCATGCCAGACCATTTGTGTTTTTCCCAATTAAACTTCCTACCTCAGATACCTATGAGAACACTGACGCTATCTAGGAGACTTGATAAGAATAACATGATCATCTATGCCTTACACTATGGCCTAGTAACCCCATCACCAGTCCTTTTAGAACTAACCTTATTTTTAACAACTATGGTAACTTAGTCTATGCATGATCTTGGCTATTATACTTAGTCATATTTTGTGCACATGTTTGTACTTCAAATGCCTAATCACCATTGTCACCAACCTCATGACTCACCATAAATTACTCATCAAATGCACACATGATTTGATTTTACCTCATTAACTCCTAGTTTGAGGGGGAACACCTCCTACCATTCTTAGGGAAACCAAACCTTTAACCCATAATCTATTTTTGTTTTACAACTTGCTAACACAAACTTAATAACAAAAAAGGGAAAAATGTAGACACTAGAAAACCACACATGATGGTTCTAGATGTTGAAACACCCTTAGATCAGACCATTACCCAAACTTTAACTATGATCCTACATTAGGTTAAATAACTAGATAAACCTAACTCACTAGCCTACCTTTTTTACCCAACTTGACCTTCAACACTGGATCATCGACAATCATAGTGATCATTGATGGTCACCCTAACCATCGATGGTTAGGTCTTCCCCATCTAGACAAAGATAACTCAATCTATGTGTAAGCTAACATGTCAAAAATTAATATGGATGGAAAGATAATGCATCACAATAACCAACCAAACCTCCTATAGAACCTTATACCTCCATCTCTCTTTGCCTATAAAAGGAGGGGAGCAGGAGGTGAAAAGGATCCATAATCCATCCACTCATCCATCATCCATTTAGAAAATAGGTAACCAACAGTCATTAAGAGCTATCAAAATTATTTGTAGGTATTCACTTCAACTACTCATAAGCCATGATAGAGACCTAAACCTCTACCAAAATCACTCTAGGATCAACTACTAGCCATCAAGCAACTAGTTAAGTATATTTATGGTTTTCAAGTTTTGATTACTTGGATTCTGACCTAAACCCCTTGACTTATTAATTTTTGACCTCTTAACCCCAAAAAAACCTTTAACACCTTGTTGTATCTATTTTAACCCTTTTTTTAACACCCTTAAAACCCTTAGCAATTGTCAATGGTCACGTTTAACCACTGATGGTTACCTAACTATTGACAATCACCTTAACCATTAACGGTCATCCTAACTAATAATGGTCACTATGGTAGGAAATAACAAGTTATTTCCACCTACTTACCCTACACCAAATTCCACTTTCTATCCTCCTACCTATTCATAGAGACCCAACCTGACATATGTAGTATTAGTATTAACCTATTATTTACTTAATTAGTCTATTTATTTTATCAAGCATTTATTTCTTCATTCATTCCCTTTTAGTATTTTATATCATCTAATGCAAGTATTTGATCTTTATTTTTTTCAACTTAACTATTTTAAGAGTATGGATTGATAACCTTCTAGTAAGCTCATGCTTCTTGGATTTAGCTTATGCTAGGCAATCCACCTTGCTACCCATATAAAAACCCCTTTACATTAGTGATTTATTATCTACAGGTCATTCTTCCCAATACAAAGAGGAGCTCTTCATAATCATCTGAATCATGCACACATGCACAAACATGTTCTTTTACCATACCCACAATTAGTTTCCTACTTATTTAGAAAATGAATAGAAATTAAGAGAAACAACCTCCCTTAGGATAATTTTCTTTTAGTTTTTTCTCCCTTTTCCCTCATAAATTTTAGGTGTAGTAGCAATTTACAAGTGGTACATCAAGGGAGCTAGCCCTATCTATAGATTTACCTCATTCTTAGGCTCACCCAAAGCCTAGAGGTGTTTTAATTATGCCACTTGGATGAGGAAAGTTGAGAAATCTCCTCAAAGGGTGAAAATCTAAGTGAAAATAGGAGGCCCATTACCTAATTGATCAAGACTTCAATGACTCTTATCCTTAACCCTTTGATAATGGATTCATCATTATAAAGGCACTAATAAATTATTTTACAATGTCATCATTATACCGAGTTAATTTTAAAAACTTTACCATCCAAATTACATTATGGAAGTATTGAAAACATCTTGATTTTCCCATAATGGTGTGAGGTCTATAGGTTCTCTTTGAAAAATGTCTCCTCCCATAGTTTCTCTATGCTTACTTATTGTAAAATCACCAAGAGGATTTTTTATGAATTTTTAGAGTATCATTGAATATATATTTATTTAATGACCATTATTGTCTTAGAAATCCCTATGTAAAACTACATAAATTATCTCTTTTTTTTCATGATTCAAAGCATGCAACTTATCTAAATGCAATTAAGTCACCCCCAATTATCATGTCACTCAGTCTTGAGTGGAGGATAATATAAGTTATATGTGTGGAAAAATAGGTATATTGAGGTGGCATATTTTTTGTGGTAGATATAAAATGTGATGGGAGAATGTAAATATATTTCACTCAAGCCTTAGAAATAGGTGGTGAGAAAAGAGGAGAATGTAAACCGTATTTCTATTGATTTTTAATCCCTTATATGATTAGTAAGATAATTTTCCATCGAGTGTTTTATAAAGACATTGGTCAACTAATGACTATTTTTCTAACCAAGTCTATAATTTTTTTAAAATATTTTAATTATTATATATATATATATATATAATTTTATATTTAGATATTTTTCTTTTTTTCATTTTTGATCCTAATTGATCAATAGAGAAGTTGATCAGGCATAATGTTTATTCATCCTATAGGCAGTCAAACAAATGTGTGGCTAGACTGGGGTGTGATAAAATACTTACCCTTTATATATGGAAAGGAATTTTATGTTGTGATGTCTTAATGTGTGAACAAGGTCTTGTGTAGACTGAATGGATGGAAGGGTGTGCTCATCCAAAAGCTATTGTGTCAAGCTCTCTTTATAAAGTGGTTTCGTATATAATTTTAATTGATGACCATTGAATAATAAGCATAAGTGTACTATGTCAATTGTGTGAAAATTTAAAACTCCATTTTTAAATACTTTCTATATCTCATAAGGGTTAACCCATTTAATACTCAAATTTCCATTGTGATCTTTACACTTAGAATAAAAAATTAGGGCCCAATCTCATAGCTAAAATTATTTGGTCTTAATGTAGTTGTCATGCTATCTAATTTACCCACTATTGTTTTACCACTTATATATGATGTAGTGATTCCCTTCAGAGTTTATCCAAAACATTCAGCTACATGATTCTATCTTTCTATGCCTAAGACAAGTCTAGGCCAAGTTCCAAGGGTGTCCACAAGTTTTTATGCTCAAATTCAATGGGGAGAACATGTTTCATCCCATAGACCAATTTGTATGGGGTGGATATAGTTTTGGTTTTCCATGTAATATGATATTCCCATACTAATTCAAGAAGACATGCTTCCTAATCCTTATAGTGCACATTTAATGTTTTTATGAGAATGTTTTCCAATCCTTTGTTTGTAACATCTACCTATCCATTTGAATAAGGATGATATAGGGTGGAATTATTGTGCATAATTTAATATTGATGAATAAGGGAAATTGTTAGATTAGATGTGAATTAAGGCCCTTGATATGTAAGAATAACCTGTGGAACTTTGTATTTAGTGAATATTTGATAATACAAAAATTCTAAAACTTTTTGATCTTATTCATGTGTTAAGGCTTTCATCTCATCCCATTTAGTCACATAATCCATGAAAACTAATATGTATTCCTTATTATTATATTTAGGATATATTAGTCTAAAAAAATCAAATCCCCATTTTCTAAATGGATCAAAAGCCATTTAAGGCCCAAGTGATATCTCATCAAAACATGTGGGTTTTACCATACATTGGCATTGATCACATTTACATGTCTATACAATAACATATTTATGAAAGGTGGTCCAATAGTATTCTATAGTTATATATTGATGATAGTCCTCCTTGAAAAAAAAAAGCCCCCACAAGGATCATCATGACACAATCTAAGGATGTAAACAGTCTCATCCTCTCTTATATACCAATGCATGATTGAATCAAACCTAGTGAGATAAGGGTACCTTGATATCAATGAGTATGGACTAGTTTTCTCCACCAAATTATGCTTCTAATTTAGAGAGAAATGTTATGAAAATAGTCTTGCAACTAAGTAATTAACAATGTCTACATACCAAGGGGTGTTAGTGGACAAGGCAAAAAGATGATCTATAGGAAAGGAATCATCTACGATTGGAATTTTTTCATCATATGTTAAATGTGATATAAATTATGAACAAAAAATCCTTACGTAGCCTATCTAAAATAATAATATCAAACTCTTTTAGTAGAATAAACCATATAATTATCCTTCTAGTGTTTTTTGATTTATTCATTAAATCCCATGTTTATATGTGATCAGTATGGATGAAACCTAGATAACCTATAATGCAATGTCTAAATCTATTGATTGCGTAAACTATGGAAAGAAATTATTTATCCATTATTGTGTAATTAAGATCAACCCCTTGAAGGTTTTTGTTGATAAAATATATGGCATATTTTAATGATGGTTCCCAACATATTATCAGAGGCATCCATGTGGATTTTAAAGTGTAATATCCAATCAAGGCCTCCTAATACTGGATTTTTTACTAGTAGATATTTAATTTCTTAGAATTATATTCTAGATGCATTAGCCCAAATAAAATCAACATCTTAGAAAGTAAAACAAATAGAGGTCCTATAATTTTAATAAAATCTTTCATGAATCTACGATAGTAGCTATAATGTCATAAAAAACTTTTAACATATTTTTTTTGTGTGGAATTGGTAAGATATTGACTATATTTATTTTGGTAGGATCTAATTTAATTCTTGAAGGTGAGATGTGGTGTTTATAAATAATGCCTTCGATCATCAAAATGCTGAAATTTTCATGACTTAGAGATAACTAGTTGTCTTGACAACATTGGAGTACTTTATCTAATTTTTTTAGAGCTTCATCATATATTTCCCCATAGATGGTGAAGTCATCCATGTATATATTAATAAAATCATGGGACATATTAGAAAATATGATCAAAATAATCCTTTAAAAAGTGGCTCAATCATTACATAAGCTGAATGGTAGTACAATGCATGCATAGGTTCCCCAGGAACATGTGAAGGTAGTCTTATATTATTCCTCATGACCTATTATAATCTAATTATAATTACTAAACCCATCAAGAAAGGAGAAATATTTATTTCGTACTAATGTGTCAAGTACTTAGGTATTGAAAGGAAGAGGAAAGTGATATTTCTTTGTAGCTATGTTTAACTCATTATATTAAACACATATACACTATTTTAATCCATTTTTAGGTAAAATAACAAGAGGTGAAACCCATTGAATATCATAAATAAAATAGACAACCCTACATCCAAGAGTTTTTATAACTCAATTTTGACTGTCTTTAGCAATGGGATTCATCCTACATTATGGTTGGAAAATAAGTTTTCTCTAATCCTTGATGTAAATGTGGTGGGTACACAGATCTTGGTGTATACCTCTCATGTCATGATAGTCCCAAGTAAAGGATATTTTGGGGATTTGGATCATGGTGATTAGTTTAGTTTCTTATTGAGGTTCCAATTTATTATTGATATTAAATAGTTGTCTTAGAAATATTTCTACTTATTTGGAAAGGTAAAACATGGATTTTACATTACCCAACAATGGGGTATGGATACAATGGTTTGGTAGTAGTTGATGGAAGGTTCTAATATCTATTTAGTATCATAGGAATCTTCTTTCAAAATAATGTTTGTGAGGGGACATGGTATACATTGTAAGAGATTGCCTCTTTCTAAGTCAACTTGATAGGTATTTTATAGGACATTAGTAATGACTATGTCTTCTTCCTAATCTTTCAGGGATATGCTACAGTCAATTATGAATAAAGTATGCAAGGAAAATTGTTCTTCATCTTCATATTATACTAAAAAACTTTGTTACATTTTATAGGAAGGATTGGATAGTGGGTATAACATAAATTTATTAGTGTCATTACCATTTGAAATCAAAATGTTCCCTGATATACAACTAATGAAGTCATCAACTATAACTAGCCATGGTAATCCTAGGATAAAAGGATATTATCCTAAGTTTTACTTAGGTTGTAAGATGATAAAATTATTTGGGCATTCCAATGAATCAATAACTATGACTAAGTCTTCCATAATCCCTTTTGGATTTATTGTAGATCTATTTACCATTTCAAAAATGGTAGGTGTTGGGAAAAGTTGTTTAAGTCTAAGTTTATGCATTGTTTCCATATTCATCATGTTGATGGATAATTATAAGTCAATTAAGGTATTTTGTATAAGATTTCCATGGATTTTGACATTAAATATGGGGATTCATAGAATAATATACTTAGGTGGAACTAAATTTACTAGCATGATGTCTATAATCACCTAAAAGTGGTAATTGAATGCTAAGAGTGTGACTTGAGTTAAACTATCTATAGGATAGCCATCAAACCTATTCTAGATCCTTTGACTTAAATTTTTAGTTATTTAGTTTACCAGAATCACCTATAACCAGTTAATAAATAGTCCCATAATTATCATCCTTGAATCTAGTCTAAATTGATTAGCAGTCTATAGAAATAAATTAGTGCCATATTTGGGGCACTATAGCCACATGGATCTAGTGTACCTAACTTGGTGCTACTATCTTTAGCCATATATCTTCCTAAAGGATATTTTTAGAAATGTGTACCCCTCCTAAGGTTGGCCTAATCTCATTTTATTATCAACACAAGCAACAAAACCCTATAAATATAAGTCTAATCCACCTCTATTCACTAAATGGAAAATAGATGCAAAAGCTATTCAAACCAAAGACAAAGTTATGTATAATTAAGGTAATTTATCCCTATTCTACCCTAATTGATACATAATATCAACTACATCATCCCTAAGTCTAGTTTTTGAGCATTTAAAATCTTAATCACATTTAAGGCCTTTAAGGCCAATCTCATTCTATCATTCACATGTAGATACATCAAGCACTAGGTGGGATAACTACATAAGACTTGATCCCTCCTTGAAGTATTAGTATGTAAGTAAATATCTACACAGTGAGGTGTTGAGGATGTCTAAAGCATCCTACTAACACACACTCAATTATTAATAATTTCATACTTATAAGGAGATTAGGGTTTACACATCAAATCAATCTTTCTAGGTATAATATAAATATATAGGTTTTAGTCACATAGGAACATAACATATAGACATAGGTGTAGGTGGTCCCCAAAAATAAAAATATCCCCTCAAATGGGACATTAGTGACATATTAAGGACACTACACATAGATGGTGCTACTATCCAAACTATGTGTTATTATCCAATGAATAGACAAATAATGGAATCTTGATGATGACACAAACTACTACTTAGATCTCAAATTTTAGAACCCATATCATCCATGCTAGTCAATTTTTAGATAAGTCTCTATTTATCCCTATTTGTTGCTATTTATTAGAAAGTCAAAAAATGTCAAAATCATAAGAAATCAATAGTCTAATTATTGTAATTTATTTAACTAATTAATAGATCTCAACCCTTTAACCAAACATAAGAATTATAGTTGTAAACCCCTAAAAATATTAAATCATTTGGTGAACATGTCTTACTTCAAACTTTGCATCATACCCTATCTTGCATTAATTCCTATTTTTATGAAATAAATTTAGGGTTACATACTTATAATTTTATGATGTTATTTAGACAACCTAGGTAATTAAAATCAATTTTATATTAGGTTTTAAATTTATTTTACATCTAGTTTAAATTGTTGTAATGAAACCCTAGCTTCTAAAACCCTAACCCTAGATGCTATTAATTATTTATAATTTATATATTCTATTATATTACCTCTATTGTAATTTACTTATTATATGCCATCTAAAAAATCCATCTCTTTTACCTTAAGAAGTGTTAGACAAGAAGTGTTAGACTAGGTGGTAATCATATAGAACATATTCAAATTCTAACTATCTAAGCCTCTAATAAGGATAAATAACCTATTACAAATATAGATATGAATCTTTCACATCTTAATTATTTGGAATTAAATGATAATGCATCTAAGGATGAACAATATAACCAAGACTAAGATTAGATCTATATTGAGGATCAAGACACATTACTTTCACTTAATGATAATGATATAGTTGTGAATAAAGATGAGGTATTATAGGGATTTAGAGATAGAATTCAGGAACATCCCCATGACCATGCACATATTTTACAAGCCATATTATAAATAAATAATAAGAATAATAATAGTCAATCTTTAACCCCTCCAATTAATGATGTTGTTACACCTTCAATAGGGCCCACTCAACCAACTTAGATAGCACAACCCAAGCTTATTATTCAACCATGTGAAAATTACTCCACTTATGGCTAGTTATTCTCCTCTTGATCTAAAATCCCTTATGATTTAAGTTATTTCTCTATAATGTAAGGTGTTACATCTTGAGTAGGGATCAACTAAGCCTTCACATGCCTTGGATTCCAACATTCTATTTCACACACCATTGACACATCAAATTGCGATGACTCCTTTACCATATGGTTTCATAACACCTAAGATCACATTATATGATGGCAAGGGTGACCTAAGTCATTACCTTAGATCATTTCACATATCATGTTTGGACTATGTTTACAAAAATTGGTTGTAGTCTCAAGGATTATGCCCTATAGTGGTTCTATGATTTACATAACCAATCTATCAAGACATTCAATCCTTTAGAAAATATGTTACTAACACACTTCTATATCAACATAAGTGATAGTATATCATATGCACAAGTGGAATAACTAAATCAAAAGTTAAATGAGCCCATATCTGATTATGTATTATGGTACAAGACAATCTTATCAAAATTGACTAGCCCCTTGGAAGATAAAGAGATTCAAGATATATTCAAATAGAGTCTATTACCAACACTATAGGAAGAAATATTATTCAAGAAGTTCCCCACATTTACATATATGTGCCAAATAGTTAAGGAAAGAGAGATTAAGCTCTTAGAAATGGGAAAAATCAAGTACACAAATGGATCAGATTCAACTATCAAGAGTTCAAGTGAACCTCCATACAAATTCAAGGTCACAGAGAACAAAATAGATTAAAAGATAATAGTGAACGCAACTTCAGAACCTTCTCCCAAACTAGTTTTATCAAATCATTAGTGCAAAGTCTTCACTAATTACCAGAGTCACCAACATGAGTTATAAAACAACTATTAGAATGCAATGTCATATCTCTCCCTCCCATTAAATAGGTTGATATGACATGGCCTCTTATAATGAGTTATGATTCAAATGCATTTTTCAAGTATCATAGGGCACTAGGCCACACAATAAATAGATGCACTATCTTGAAGCACAAGATATAATATCTTATTGAGGCAAACATTATTGATGTGGGTACACACAAAGGTACTAAAATAACAAATAGAGGCAAAATCACTTAAGATATTTTTATATCCTTTCCCTAAGCATACAACTAATGAGGTAGGTGTCACATTAGGTGATCATTATACATACTAAGCTCATCCACCACTAACTTCTTATCACATAATTATAAAGGAAACACATTCCCTACATAAAATTATTGGCATGTATCACACTACAGTGCCACCTAGAACACTTATCACATTTTCAAAGTAGGAGATTGTGGATGATGACATATATTTACATGTAATTTTCATATGAGCATATATAGACCACCATATTATTCATAATTTTATGGATGACAATGGGTCAAGCATAAGAATGTGAAACATGACACTCCTACAATATTTGGGATATATAGAGTGGGATATATTCCCCACAAATACAATTATTAGTGGTTTTAGTGTACATGTTTAGATTTCCATCAGGGAAATAGTGTTTCTATTATAGGTGGGACCAACACACATATCCACTCAATTTTTAGTAATACTTAGTGTGGGTATATTTAGCATATTATTAGACAAGCCATGGTTACAATAGATCTGAGCTATCTCATCTATAGTACACTGATGCCTCAAGTATATACATTCTAACTAGGTGGTTAAGATTGAGTGTGTCCCATATGAGTATCCTCTTCACATCCCATTGGTAGTTATAGAATAGTTTCTATCTACAGTTATAATACCAACACCAGTTCTAGTTCTAGTTCTACTAGTAGATATTACACAGCTATCCATTACATCAGAGGGTACAACTCCTACACATACATCAAATTTTTTAGAAGAGTCCTCAAAGTAGGTCATGTCTACTTATATAATTTCTACACACATGCATACTCTACCTCATATACCATTACTAGAGAGACCATTGCATCAAAGATATGTCTCATATTCTAGAGGACCTTCATATACATAGTTCACAAGGAGATCAATTATATTAGGTTCTAGGGGTTATCAACATAGGTCCCTACTTCACCTACAAATTTTACATCTACCAAATGAGTCCCTAAGACCCATAGAATTCACAGGGCATCACACTCAGTGCCATAACATCACTAGTCAAGTAGCTTTAGGTCTAGATTATATAACACAACATATCATGGGCTCATAGTTATCCTTTCACACTACACACATTATCACAGTTACAATCTTAAACATAGGTCATGATGATTATGAGTCTCTCATGAGATTAAAATGTTAGTATGGTTCTTACCCTTGTACATACTTCCTTCTCTCTCTTGTTCCTTGTACATAGTTTACTTTCATATGCTTGTACATATCTTATACATAGAAAACATACAAAATAATATAATATGTCAAAATATAAAAACAATCAAATATTTTAAAAATACAAAAATTTATATATTGTATGCATTTCTATGTTTACATTTCTACTACTTGCCAAATATTGCATATTTCTAGATATCCTAGTATAGTCAATTTTATCATACCCATATGCTTCACTTGTTCTTGTCGAGTGCTTACAAATTATAGATATGACTCTAGTCCACTACATTGATCTAGATCAGCTATCATCTATTCATTAAGGACATTTACATTGATCTAGGTTCATATATTACTACATCTACCCACTTGGGGACATCTCCTACATAGTTTCTATAACTAGGTTTTCTCTTTACATACTATAAATTCTAGTTACACATTAATTTATCTGGATATTGATCATTGCTATTCACTACTTAGATTTTTTTTTTGAATATCACTAGTTATCTTCAGTATATATGCACCCTATCATCTACATAGATTTATATTTTATAGATATACATGCTTTCATTTCTAGTTCTTAGATTAGACTTGATTATGTTACTATGATTCTTACAGCTTCAAAGGCATTTGAATATGCCATTATTCCTTTGATTCTACACCAATTCTCTATTTATATGCCGTAGACATGTGCCCATGCCCCTTGTGTGTGCTCTTTCATGATTCTATATGTGGGCATTTGAATATGTCCTTCTATGTGGCTCTATGCAATTTTTATTATTATTTACATATGTGGACATTTGAGCATGTACTTATATGTCTTCATTCTCATATTTATTGAAATGTTCCCATGTCCCTTGTATTGTGGCCCATTGGCCTATTATTTTCATGCCTTATGTACCTTTATGTTTGCTTCCTTGTATTATTATACACTATGACACTTGTATGTCCCTGTTACACACACATACACAATCATTTTTGATGCCATGAGGTATCTCATGCATCTACTCTTCCTACTTGGGAGCATTGATGGACATCATGACTTGTCCACCTAGGTAGTTATTCATATTTACTACCATATATTTATTACATCTATCTTGACACATTTATGTAATGTTAGATTACAACATACATCTTACTATGCTCAGATACATTTACATTTTGATGTTATGTTTTACATTATATTGGAATATCATGCACATGCTCTGACTAACACATTTTGTAGAGATACTTTTTTAGAGGGAAGTTCTTACATAGGTTTCACAACTACCCTCAAAAGAGGGGGAATTTATAGGGGTTTATCATAAATATTAGGCTTCTACATTGATTTTCATAGATACATTTCAACACACAGGGTAAATTTTAGATATCAAAATCAGGGCAAACATATAATAGAACAGGGACTCAGTAATTAGTTTGTACCACATAGAGATTATACCAATTAGTCATTAGTATCCATATTAGGAAATTAGTACCACAAGGCACTACAATCCAATATAAATTTATATTATCCATTATCCCTAGATTTAGGATAGTCTAGATCATTTGGACTAGTACACCAGATATAATACATATTTTCATTGATACAATCATATGTTTGGTAGTTATGTTTAGATTTATCTCAAATTAATTCATTTCAATTCAAATTCATACTAGTTGCTTAGATTTTGGGGAATAATGTGTGACATGATCACTATACATTTAGATTAGTTACACAAGTTTAGATATTACATACTTGATTCAGATTCAATATATTCAGATACCAAATTGGGGACATGTGAACAACACATAGTTTCCATATACTCAGCTTCAAATAGGTTGATCAGATGGAATGGAAAACTCCATGTCATTATCTACATTTTATACACTTTCATTCACATCACAAATTATCAAAATATTCATGTCTTACTCCATCTATAGTGGTTGGAATTACTGAGTGGCCTAGATCTGCCTAATATACCTGAGTGACCATGGAGTTGAATACACAGTTAGTTTTACTTAGTTATATACTTTCATCACTTTGAAAAATAAAGTTATATATGCATCTAATTCACATAGGGTAAATGATAGAGTCATGGATTACTTGAGTTATTGATCCACCTACATGAGAGGGTTTGACACACTTACAGTCTTATCTAAGCTATTCATAGAGATCAGGATCCACTAAGTAGGGGTAGGCAATGATAGAGTCAAAACCGAATTGATTTATTGAACCACCTATATGAGGATTGAGAAAGCCATCATCTTAGTTCAAGTTATTCAATGATATGATCACTATGGACATTATCACACATAGGTTGTTTCCAAGTTCATACATTATTTTACATACCCAATGAGGTATATTCATTCTTTTCCTCTCTTTACTTAGTTATTTCATTTTAGTATAGTATTTTGATTTTGATTCTCTTAAGGATTGATTTTTGAATGTTTCATTGTAGGACATTACTTTAGATCATTTTTTACATACTTAGACCTAGATTCACATATTCAAACTCAACTACATGGGATTCACTTCCAAGGTAAGTCTAGGTATGCTTCTTTTTCCTTTATATTAGTCATTTTTATTTTCTACATTACTAAATAAAGGGGGGGACAAATGTAATCACTTAAAATTTTTAATTACATAATAAGAGTATTTCTTGGGTTAAATTATCCCTAGCCTAACCATAGACCTATTCTATAGCCTTAGAATTACATTTCCAATCATTAATAGACTACAATCACCTACAACCAGTAAAGACACAATCTTAGAACTATCATCCCTGACTCCAGTCCAAAAGTTTTAGTAGTCTATACAAAGGACATTAGAACCACATTTGGGTCACTATAAACACATGATGCTAACATCCCCAACTGGGTGATACTATCTTTAGCCCCATCTCTTCCCAATAGATAGTTTTTCAAATGTGTGCCCTCCTAAGATTAGCCTAAGCTCATTTTATTATTTGCATAAGTAACTAGACCCTTAAATATAATTCTAATCCACCTCTATTCACTAGATGGAAAATAGATGCAAAATATATTCAAACCAAAGATAACATTATGCAAAATTAAGGTAATTTATCCCTATTCTACCCTACTTTATACACACTACCATCTACATCAGACATAAGTCTAGTTTTCAATAATTTCAAAGATCAAGCACATTCAAAGCCTCCAAGGACACTCTAATTCTAGAATTCTATTGCACATACATCAAGCCCTAGGGAGGAGAACTACATCAGACTTGATCCCTCCTTGAAGTATTGGTATGTAGTCAACTCTCTACATAGTGGGGTGTTGAAGATGTCTAGACCATCCTACTAACACACACTTAATTATTGATAATTCCATAATTTCAAGGAGATTAAGGTTTGAATATCAAATCAAGCTTTATAGGTATAATACAGATCTATAGGTTTCAATCATGTAAGAATATATCATACAAACATAGGAATGGGTGCTCCCAAAAAATAAGAACATTCTTACAAAGGGGACATTAGTGCCACATTGAGGACACTACACATAGATGACACTATTTTCCAAATTAGGCAATATTGTCTATTTAAAAAATGAATACTAGAATCATGTTGATGACATAAACTACTACTCAATCTCAAATTATAGAACCTAGATCATCCACGATAGCCAATTTTTAGATATGTCTCTATTTATCCCTATTTATTGTGATTTATTAGAAAGTTAAATAAGGTCAAAATCATAACAAATTAATAGCTTAATTATTGTAATTTATCTAATTGATTTAGACATCTCAACCCTTTAACCAAACATAGGAATTACACTTGTAAAACCCTAAAACGGTTAAATATTTTCCAACTACTTGGATAGTCTTGGGATCCTTTCTCTTTCAGCCAAGATTCTTTAGTCATAGTTCATGGATATATTTAGTATATATGGGCACATATTTTATAGCCTAAAATAATAGAATCTTGATACACATTTTTAAATTGTCTTAAGAAATCAAATTTAGATTTTTAATTAGAAATTTGGAGGTTCAATATCTTAAAAAAAAGAGATTTAGTAGTCCTTTCTTGTGTTGTGTTTATGACTAGTTTAAGAGTAGTAACTTGTTTAAGTGGTTTTAGATTAGTATGGGTGTTCGGAATCTTTTTAGGAGGTTCTATTATATTGATGGCCAATGGGTAATCTAGATATTGCATTATTTTAGTGGCTTGTGTTACTTAAATTGAATTATTAGTAGGTATTAGTATATTTTAGTCAAGCAATTATGATTACCTAGGAGCTATTTGAGTGTTATGTATCAAGGATAGTTTTTGTTGCTATTGTAATTATGGTTGTTGTATAAATCCATTTTTTTGGTTAAACAAGGTTGGTTATTTATCCATAGCTATTACCATTGGTTTGAGGAAGATAACCATTTCTAATTCTAATTTTTAAGTTGCCAAGATTGGTTTTGGGATAGATACTAATTATTTGGTGTTTGGGTATTCTATTATTGCCATTTTTGAGGCATCTAAGGCTGATTTTGGGGTGTTACCAATTATATAAAGGTTAGGAATTTTATTATGGATAATTCTATTTTTTTGTTGGAATAGGTATCCAATAGTTATATCCATACAAATTAGGAACAACTAGAAATTGATAATTTTAAAATGTATAATTTGGTGGTATACCTTGATAAGGTGGCCATTGCCTTGATTGAACCACATATAAAATATGATTTCCATATCCACCAATCACATAAAATTTCATTGTTTCAGTATCTTCCTCCATTATGCTAGCTATTTTTACTCAAACAACATAGTATTAAAATATACTTTATTCTTATGATAGTTTATATAACAAATCATTAATGCTTTCTATGTTTCTTATTACTTATTCCTTGTGTGCAACATATCCATTTGTGTAGCCATGTGATTGATAATTTATTGATTTATATCCTTCATAAAATTACTTACCTCTATTCATGAGAGTCCATTTGTATCTGATGAAGGAAGCATCTTGTTTTTATGGTTTTTATTCATTATTGACCTTGAATAATTATCACATAGAAGGATGATCTTATTGACTAGTAATTGTGAGACATCTACCACTCATTTAGTCTAATACTTCTTATGTCATCAAATTGTGAACCTTAAGACATTATATGAAGCTCCTTAAATTTGATGAAACATTGAATCATCCCTCAATTTTGTGGGAACTTGTAAGAGAGATGAGTCTCTAGGATTGAAAAGGGCTAGCTCCTTAGATATGACTTGATGTGCTTATGCTACTAAAACTTCCTAACATGGGTGAAAAAGGAGAGAAAGATACATAAAGCAAACCTAAACTAGGAGGTGATACACCAAGATTTGTTTCCATTGATACACTTGGGATTTGTATAATTAACTAAGATAATCAAACTAGCCTCACACCATTAATAGATCTCCCTAACATGAGTTTTTCTCATGAAGGAAACTAAAAACTCAAAAAATGAAGGAAAGTGAAGGGAAGGTTAGATATGACACTACCAAAATCATACACACTTCAAAATTCTATTTCAGTGGCATATACTTATTGAAAACTATTAGGAGAGAAGTCATTTACAACAACACATTCAAGGATTGCATGAAACAAGATGAACTCAATCTATAGTTAAATTTCAAGATGGATCACTTTAATAGATAGTACAAATAGACATAGAGTATAACCAAATTACTTCTCATCATCTTAAGTATAAATAAAGGTAAAATTTTGGTAGGGATTTACCATACCAAGAGATGGAATCCTCTGAATAGCCAAAATGGATTACATTTATAGAACTTGGAGGAAGAGAGAGAAAGGAAGTTAAAGAGGCACAAATGACATGTGTCACGAAGTGAATATCAATTAAAATTAAATATAGAAGAGAGGTGGGGTGAGATATTCCATGTCATGAATGTGTAATTATCCAAACAAGTCATAAAGATAGTGAAAAGTGGCACAAAACCTATAAGTTTGGCATAAGAAACTACCTATATGATTTGCTTTCCAAAAATACCCTTATCTCTACATACGGTTAGGTATGATGATTGGTATAATAAAGAGGGGTTAAAAATAAGTATTCACATACATTAGATTGAACCTTGACCATCCCTATTCTTGTGGACATGCAAAATCATCACTGGTAGTTTCAAAAGGGCTCTTTTCCATGCACCTTCTCCACTTGGCATTAAAACTCCTTAAAACTACAAAATAATCCATGAAAACGAGGGAAATAAAATTTCTAAAGTCTAAAATATCATCAATTTTAAGAAAAAAACTATAAAAGTCCTCCCTAATTATTTTTCACGTCTTTCTCCAAGTGTTCACTAACTAGCTCACTAGAATGGCTAAAAGTGAAGGCCTAGTTTGGGAATTTAAAGGTTGATTCATGAGATTAATTGAATTTTTAGAATTATATCAAGTGTAAATATACCTTCCAAATTTGGTTTCATCTCCTAACTCCTTATGTAATCTACACACCACTCAAAATGGTCAAAACAAGCCCTATTTTCCTCTAATCAATACATTTCCATATAATAAAGTCAAATGTATGGGATCATTTAAGACTCATAGGAAAATTTTAGGTGGTTTCATTCCCATTCCATTTAATTTATATTCTCAAATAATAATCTTTCTCTAATTGAGTCTTTATGAGGGTTTTACAAGTGTTTTGAGTGGCCTAGACTATTAACCTTTGTTCATAGCCATTTCATGTTGGGCCTTCCTCTAAATTACATTGAATTATCTTAAAGGACCTTATATAAATCTCAAAATGACTCCAAGTCCCATGCATTAGTTCATGAAAGTTATGAACATTTCAACTTGACCATTTGAGCCATTTCCTACATTCCATGAGGGGTTTGGTTCATTCCCCACCAAAAATGGATTCTTGATGAGTTATTATTAAAAAAAGTTAATAAACTTATATATTCATCCTAAAAACATGATACAATCATTGTAATGAGAATGTCACCTACTTAGAGACTAGATCTAGACCTTATCAATATGTCTATCTACAATTTTAGGTTCAAAATACCTAATTTTATGGAATAAATACATCCAATTAATTTTTAAACCTAAAATATACTTCTCCACTCATGAAACAAAGAATTTGGATTCTTAATAAGGTTAGACTTTGAAATGGCCCTCTACTTGGAGCTAGATTTGCACATTACTTACTGCCCTACCTGCAAACCTTCTTATCCAAGTCACCTCATTTGATATCAAATATATTATCAAGATATATAATTTTTATTTTTGTGTGCCCTAAATATTCCAATCATCTTGAGGATGATTATATCTTCTAGTTCATGCTTTGGTCTCTTTTCCTCAAAACTATCCCCCTGTGCAAGGCAAAAGTGACCCTCCTCTGAGACCAAATAGAGGATATGTGACTTTATTACTCACTTAAAGAACATATGATAATTTTACCCAAGTAATAGGGATGATAATTACAAAATTTTGGTTCTCAATTCTAAGGATAGAGCCTTTAAAATATTCAAAACCCAAGACTGGGTTTTCATAGTCACACTGTGTACAGGGTATAAGGTATTTGACCGAGTTGTTTGTATGGAGAATTTACCTATAGGTCATATGATATTTTTTATATTTTTTTTGACCTCATTTATATACCATATAATTTCATTCAATTTTTTCATTAACTCTTTACTTGACTATGAACCTAGGAGACTTCAAAATCTCATATAGCCTTGATTGAGTTAGCCATGACATAGCCTTGTCTAATTTTTTATGGTTTTGAGAGATCATAATGGATTTTTATGTGTTTTATATATTATACCTATGTAATTATATATTATTAAGACACCTCAAAACTTCCACTTGGCAGAATTGACCTCAAGAATTTCTCATTTTGATAGAGACAAACCTACAAGTCTATAGGTTAGTTTCAAGTCCATGTACATATTGTCATTTAATTCTATGTGAGATATTGGGTATTAGAGTGTTTATAAAATAAATTATGTGAATTTTAAACATGAAACATATTTATCATCATTTAAAAGTTCAAATCTTCATCATATGCCTTTCATCTCACTTCTTGACTGTCACAGTCATTACCAGTCCTCCTCTATATTTTAGGCCTACTGTAGGTTGTTATGGGGTCATTTAGAACATGTAAATGGTAATTTTATAATGTTATATGGAAATTTTATTATATAAAAATCATTAAAATTTAAAAATTTCTCAAAACCATGTTTATTTCAAAAACTTTTGGCTCTTTGCCTGTAGATGTCCTTCACAGTCCTGTGTACAGACAAAGGATGACCTATAATGGTCATTTGAGTCAACCACCTCCTCATTCCTGATCTAGGTGATTAAATTTGATTTTTGGGGTGTTTTATCTTGTTTCCAATACTTGGAAATTCTTATAACTCCCTCAAGGGATTCCAAAATTAACCTTCCCTCTAAAATCCTGTAGACATTATTGCCTCTTTCTAATGCCTTTTTGCCATTTTGGGAGATCTCAAAACATAGATGACCCTTATCCTTTAAAGCTAAAATTTGGAATGATGTTTATCCATGGATATAAATACAAGGATTACATAATAGGACTCCTCAAAATCAACTATATTTTCAACTTAGGAAAACTAAAAAGACCTATGAGAGCTCTATTTAGTGTGTTTAGGGACTCAGTCATTAAAGTCAAAAATATTGCTCTTAGAGCCATCAATCAATCTCATAGGTCATAACTAGATATAAAAAATAGAAATAACTTCCAAAAATCATGTAAACCTTCCTTATCTTTGGTCATTTCACTATCATGCATGAATGCCTCCATTGATGGGATGAAACCTATAGGTGACAATATTGAATTACATGGATGGGCAGAGGCATGGAAAGATGAAATTATGCAAGGTGAGAAGATATCCAAACTATAAAAAACATGGTATATGGTCATAAAAATTGAAACCACCCTCTATTCCCTTGTGTCCACATGGTAAACCTTTAGAAAGTAACTAAAGGTGAAGATTTGCAAGAAAGTCTATAAGTGTGGTCTTTAGGCCAAGAAACAAGCCTAGTCTATCAACAAATGAACTATCAAAAACAATTAGAATCATGTAAATATATTTGAATATCATGTAGAGGCCCATGAAACACTCAAAAAAATCAATTCAAAATAAATTTTTTTGACACAAACCCAAATAGTGCCCCCCATCATTGATCATATACAAGAAGCTAGCTGGGATCAAACTGATGGTTCATGAAATAAGAAGTGAAAAATCTAAAGTTCCTATTATGGATGTTAATATGACTGCAATTATTATCCACCTATAAAATCACTCCTCTGATTCCAATTGAATAGTCTGTACCATATGCTTGAAGTTGGCAATTATTTGCTTGTCAAGATAAAATGAAGGAGAAGAAGCAAAAGAATAAAATATTATCAATTTTTTCCAAAAGTGAAGTGTTAAATGGCTCTTAGGAGGTGAATAGGATTAAAAATTATGTTTACACCTACAAGTGAGATGATCCATTTTGTACAAGTGCCCAAGAGGTTCTCAATACAAGAAGAAACTACCTATTTCACTGTATAAATTATTCTTGGCTTATCATATACCTAATTTTGAACTCCTCTAACCTCTCCCACATTGGCCACAACTTGGTGATAAGTTAATCACTTTATCCATCTATATAAGTCCTCTTTTTAAGCTCAAAGTGGGCCCATAAGGCAAATTTATGCATTTTGAACATGCTAAAGGTAATTAAATAGATTAAAGATGTCTTAAATCATATTCAAAACACTATTAGGACAAAAATAACATAATTCATGCCTTTTAACAAGTTTGAATATATTTGACCAAGGTTGACCATCATTGACTTGACTAGCACAAAGACCTAGACTTTGGACCAAGGCTAGATTTGGGACAAGTGAACATCTAGATCAAAATGACACCCCATAAGACACATGGGAATATTATAAAAATTTGTAAATAGTAGGGGTTGGAAAAAATTTTACTTGGGGTCAAATTTGGTAAACATTCTTAGTGATTCCTAGGGGAGGCATACTTTTTATGCCTAGGACCAGTTGCCTTACACCTCCATTGGGCACGAAGTCATGCATATGAGCACTCAAATTGACTTGAGTAGACCTTTGAATTAAAGAACATAAGTTATTTGACTCACACACACAAAATAAAAAACCCACACATTGAAAAAAGGAAAGGAAACACAAGCATGCTATGAATCACTTAGGAAACACAAGAAAACTAAAAAAAAATACTCAAATAGTAACAAACTTGATATGAACACTTCCTCCTAGATCAAAGGGGTAGCTTGAAACCTTCTTGGCTTCATGACATAGAGGGATGAATGAGGAATTCAACCTCTTTATATTTCCATCAATGCCTCTACATTATTCATGGTGCTCAATAAGAAACAAGTAGCTCCAAGTAGATTAGTCATAAAAATGAACTTCTCTTATAGCTCAACAAATTCAAGTTTCTCATAAGATTCTTCAAATTTGACCTCCAATGGTGATGAACAGAGGCTTTAATTCTTGTTTTCCATGGTATTTTCAATGATATTGGGTTTCTCCTCTTGACATATGAGGTCATCAAGCTAATGCTATTCATGTTCCAATGCATTTAAGGGTGGTTCAAAGTTAGATAAAGGTATGGACTCATATCCAAGAACTATGTCTTCTACCTTGGTTTCATGAGACTCTTTAAAAATTGAATCTTTTTTAGTAGTGACTTGACCTTCATCCTTGATAGTTCACTCCACTTCATGATTGAGATGGTCATATACAACTTCATGGTTAGACATGGAGTCTTCTTTCTTGGTTTAAGAAGGGTGAGTTATGCTTAATAGCCCCAAGTGGAGCTCCAATGGTAAATTATTCTTCCCCATCACTTGTGTCATCCTCTTGTTCTATTAAAAAATTATTTTTTTCCTCCTTTGATTCTTCCATTAAAAGAGTTTCTTCTTCAAGGAGTGGGATGGTGGAAGAGAGATATATAGGTCTATGGGTTGGGGATGGAGTTTGGTGGTCATGAATGGGCTTGGAGATGGGTGAAACTTCTTGAATGGGATCTTGAGGGATAAGTATGATAGGATGAGAAATAGGAAAGAGATATTATTCATTCAATATTTCATCCTCCTCCTCATCTTCTTGAGGCTCTTCATAGCTTTTTGGATATTCTTTTACAACTGCAACTTGTTCCATAGCCTATTGATTTTCCCATTTCTCTAACCTATCAATCCACCATTGACAATCTTTTCTTTCCATTGACAATCCTTCACTAATGGCATATTAATTATCTTCTTCAACATACCCCCACATGTCCATTAAAAACCTAATTAAAACCGTTAACTAATCTATAAGACCACTAAGAGTTTCATCATACAACTTATCTAGCACACTCATATGTTTTCTAATTCTAGAAACTTTGGCATAACTGCCCACACATTTTGAGAATGAGAGATGTAGTAAGCTTAGACAAAGTGACTAGGATGTTTAAATTCTTCAAGCAAGGTTTTGAAAGCTTCATATTTTGCCTCCAAAATAATGGTGTTGTTTGACTAATCATGACAAGGCTGAGGTGAATATGGGTCATATGGCTGGTCAACAACAACATACTAATTTGGAAAGGAATGAGGTTGACCATAGGACTACCTTGACTTATAATGATGATGGTATTATTTATATAACTATTGATAAGGGTAGAAAGGGTCATTAAGAGGTTGATATGGAGGTGTATGGTAAGGATTCTCTTCATATCCATCCATATCAACTTTATAAGTCACATGAAAAGATAAGAATTGATTAAAATATTCATCAATAGATATCTGGGCTACTTACAAATAGAAATTAATTTGGAGTTTCCATTAATGTTTTCTTGGATACTTATAAAAGTTGATAAGAGAGAAGACACACCAACAATCTTCACACTATTTGGACCTTGTCCCATCGGGCATGCCAGAAATATTGTCATCAAATTATGCATCGTAGGAAATTATATGAATCTCATTAAATTTGATGCAACATTGAATCATCCCTCAAGTTTGTGGGAACTTGTAAGAGAGATGAGTCTCTAGGATTGAAAAGGGATAGCTCCCTAGATATGACTTGATGTGCTTATGATACTAAAACTGCCTAACATGGGTGAAAAGGGAGAGAAAGATACATAAAGAAAACCTAAACTAGGAGATGATACTCCAAGAGTTTCTTCCACTAATACACTTGGGATTTATATAATGAAATAAGACAATCAAACTAGCCTCACACCATTAATGGAGGTCCCTGGCATGAGTGTTTGTCATGAAGGTAAATAACAACTCAATAAATGAAGGAAAGTGAAGGGAAGGTCAGATATGACACTACTAAACTCATACACACTTAAAAATTCTATTATAGTAGTATACAATTAATGAAACCTATTAGGAGAGAAGTCATTTGCAACAACACATTCAAGGATTACATGAAACAAGATGAACTTAATCTATACTTGACTTTCAAGATGGATCACTTCAACACATAGTGTAAATGGACTTAGAGGATAACCATATTACTTATCATTATCTTAATTATAAATCAAGGTACAATTTTGGTAGGAATTCACTATAACAAGAGTTGGAATCCTCTTAATAGGCAAAATAACTTACAATTATAAAACTTGGAGGAAGAGAGACTAAGGAAGTTGAAGAGGCACAAAGGACATGTGTCACTAAGTGAATATTAGTTATACTTAAATATATAAGATGGATGGGGTGAGATATGCCATGCCATGAAGTTGTACTTGTCCAAACAAGTCATAAAGATAGTGAAAAGTAACACAAAACCTACAAGTTTGGCATAAGAAACTACTTAGATGATTTGCCTTCCAAAAATACCCTTATCCCTAAATATGGTTAGGTATAATGATTTGTATGAGCAAGAGGGATTTAAAAAAAGTCTCCACATGGATTGGATTGTTCCCTAATCATCCCTATAATTGTGGACATGCAAAATCATCATTGGTAGTTTCAAAAGGGCTCTTTTCCATGCACCTTATCTAATTGGCATTAAAAAATCCTTAAACCTACAAAATGATCCATGAAAAAGAGGGAATTACACTTGTAAAAATATTCCATATCATTGGTTTTAATAAAAACCTATAAAAGGCCTCCCTAATTACTTTTCACCTCTTTCTCCAAGTGTTCACTAACTAGCTCACTAGACTGGTACAAAGTGAAGGTTTGGTTGGAGAAATTACATGTTTATTCAAGAGATTATGTGAATTTTTGGAGTTATATCAAGTTTAAATATTCCTCCCAAAGTTAGTTTCATCTCTTAACTCCTCCCATAGCCTGCAAACCACTCAAAATGATCAAAGCAATCCCTAATTTCCTTGGATCCATACACTTCCATAGAATCAAGTCATATGTATGGGATAATTTTAAATTCATATACAACCTAAAAGTTTTTTCATGGCCATTATCTTTCATTTATATGCTCAAATAGTAATATTTCTCTAGTTGAGTCCTTGTGAGGGTTTTACAAGGGTTTTGAGTGGCCTAGACTCTTAACCTTTGTTCATAGCCATTTCATGTTGGGAATCCATCCAAATTAAATTGAAGGCTCATAAAGGAACTTATATAACTATAATAAATTCCTCTAGGTCCCATTCAATAGGTCATGAAAGTTATGAACATTTTAACTTGACCATTTGAGCCATTTCTTGCATTCTATGAGGTGTTTGGTTCATTCCTAGCCAAAAATGGCTTCTTGATGAGTTTTTATGCAAACACAAAGTTCATAAACCTATTTATTCATCCTAAAAACATGATTTAATCATTGTAATGGTTCTTTACTAGCTAATAATGAGAATGTCCCCTGCTTAGAGACTGGATCTAAACCTTGTCAATAGGTTTGTCTAGACTTTTAGCTTCAAAAAAACTAATTTGATGGACTCCATAAATAAAATGAATTTATACAAATCAAATATAATTATCCACTCATGAAGTAAATAATTTTTATGCTTTATAAGGTTATAATTGGAAATGGCCCTCTACTTTGAGCTAGATTTGCAAGTTGCCTTACTACCCTGCCTATAAACCTTCTTGTCCAAGTAACCTCATTTGATATCAAATATATTAAAAAGTTATATCACATTTATTTTGGTGTTTCAAAACTATTAAGATCATCTTATGGGTGATAATATCTTATAGTTCATGCTTTGGTCTCTTTTCCTCAAAACTATTCCCTTGTGCAAGGCAAAATTAACCCTCCTCTGATACCAAAAAAAGGACATGTGCCTTGATTAATCATAAAAAAAACATATTAGAATTTTACCTAGGTAATAGGTATGATAATTACTAAATTTTAGTTCCAAATTCTATATATAGAGCCTCCAAAATATTTAAAACCCAAGACTAGGTTTTTATAGTCACATTATGTGTAGGGTATAGGGTATTTGACTGAGTTGTTTACCTGGAGACTTTTAATATAGGTAATTTGAGACATTTTATATGTTTTTGGACCTAATTTATATACCCTCTAATTTCATTCAATTTTTTCATCAACTCTTTACTTGACTATGAACCTTGGAGACTTCAAAATGTCATATAGCCTTGACTGAGTTAGCCATGACATAGCCCTTTTTGATTTTAGATGGTTGTGAGAGATATTGATGGATATATAGGTGTTTCATATATTATACCTATGTACTTATATATAATTAGGACACCTCACAACTTCCACATGTTAGAATTGACCTCAAGAATTACTCATTTTGATAGAGGCAGACCTATAGGCCTGTAGGTTAGTTTCAAGTCCATGTATGGACTGTCATTCCATTCCATGTGAGATATTGGGTATTGGAGTGTTTATAAATACATTAGGAAAATTTTAAAAATTAAAAATATTTATCATCATTTAAAATTTCAAATATTCATCATATGCCTTTCATCTCACTTCTTGACTGTCATAGTCATTACCAATCCTCCTCTATCTTTTAGGCCTACTATAGGTAATTATAGGGTTAGTTGGAACATGTCAATGTTAATTTTATGATGGTATAGGGACCTTGGATTGTATCCAAACCATGAAACCTCAAAAAATTTCTCAAAGCCATGCTTATTTCACAAACTTTTGGTTTTGTACCTGTAGATTTCCTTCCCAATCTTGTGTACAGATAGATGATGGACTATAATGGTCATATAAGGAAACCACCTCCTCATTAATGATATAGGTGATTTAAGTCGATATTTGGGGTGTTTTAAATTATTTACCATACTTGTAAATTCTTATAACTCCCTCAAGGGATGCTGACATTAACCTTCCCTCTAAAATCTTGTAAACATTACTGCCTTTTTTTAATGCCATTTTGCCATTTTGGGAGATCTCAAAACATACATGAGCTTGTCCTTTCAAGCTAAAATTTGTCATGATGTTTATACATAAATAGAAATTAAATGTGGACATAATATTAATCCTCAAAATAAAATATATTTTCAACTTAGGAAAACCAAAAAGACTCCTGAGAGCTCTATTTAGTGTGTTTAGGGACTCAGTCCCTAAAGTCAAAAATATTGCTCTTAAAACCATACATCCATATCCTAATTATCATCACTAAATATCAAACATAAAAATCAACTCCAAAAATATGTAAACCCTAATTATCTTTGGTCATTTCACTATCATGCATGAATGTCTCCATTGAAGGGATAAAACCTATAGGTGAAAGTGTTGAATGACATTAATGGGCAGAGGCATGGAAGGATGAAATTATGCAAGGTGAGAAGATATCCAAGCTAAAAAATAATGGTATATGCTCAAAACAATTTAAAAAATCATCTATTCCCTTTTACCATGTGGGAAACCTATATAAAGTAGCTAGAGGTGAAGATTTGCAAGAAAGTCTACAAGTGTGGTCTTTAAGCCAAGAAACAAGCCTATAAGGAACTATATCAACAAATGAACTATCAAAAACAAGTATAAGAATGGAAATATATTTTAAGATCATGTAGAGGTCCATATAACAATCACACAAATCAATTTAAAACAAGAAAATTTGACACAAAACCAAACATTGACCCCCTATGGTTGATCATGCACAAGAAGCTACCTGGGATCAAACTAATGGTTCATGAATAAGGAATTTACAAATCTAAAGTTAATATTATGGATGTGAATAGGATTCCAAGTACTATCCACTTATAAAATCAATCCTTCTAATTTTAATTTTATAGTTTGTACCATATGCTTGAAGTTGGCAATTATTTGCTTGTCAAGACAAAATGAAGGAGAAGAAGCAAAATAATGAAATCATATGATTTTTTCTTAAATTAAATAATTAAATGGATCTTGGGAGGTTAATAGGCATAAAAATGATGGTTCCACCTATAAGTGAGATGATCCATTACATACAAGTGCCCAAGAGGTCCTCAAAATAAGGAGAAACTACATATTTCACTGTATAACCAATTCTTGGAATGTTATATACCTGATTTTGAACTATTATGACCTTTCCCATGTTGGAAACATATTTATTACAAGTTTCTCACTTCAACCATTCATAAAATTCCTCCTTTTTAGCTCAAAGTGGGCCCACAAGGCAAATTTTTGCATTTTGAACATGATAAAGGTAATTAAATGGGTTAAATATGTCTTAAATCATATTAAAACACTATTAGGACCAAAATGACATAATTCATTCCTTTTACTAATTTTGACTTTGTTTTAATAGGGTTGACCATCATTGACTTGACTATTAAAAAGACCTAGACTTTGGACGAAGGTTAGATTTGGGACAAGCGAACATCTAGATCAAAATGACACCCCATAAGACACATGGGAATCTTATAAAAATTTCAAAATATTAGGGGTTGGCCCAAATTTTAATTGGGGTCAAATTTTGTCAATAGTCTTGGTGATTCCTAGGGGTGGCATGCTTGCTATGCCTAGGACCAGTTGCCTTACACCTCCATTGGGCATGGAGTCATGCATATGAGCACTCAAATTAACTTAAGCAGACCTTTGACTCAAATAACATAGGATACTTGAATCACACACACAAAATAAAACACACACACACCAAAAAAAGGAAAGGAAAAACACTTGTGCTATGAAGCACTTAGGAAACACAAGACAAACTAAATCAAACATACTAAAAAACTAACAAATGTGATATGAACACTTCCTCCTAGATCAAAGGGGTAGCTTAAAACCTTTTTGGATTCATGACATAAAGGGATGAATGAGGCATGCAACCTCTTTATATTTGGCATCAATGCCTCTATCTTCTTCATGGTGCTCAATAAGAAACAAACAACTCCAATCAAATTAGTCATAGAAATGAACTTCTCTTACAACTCAACAAATTCAAGTTTCTCATAAGATTCTTGAACTTTGACCTCCAATGGTGATGCAAAAAGGCTCATATTCTTATTTTACATGGTATTATAATGATATTGGGTTTATCCTCTTGACATATAAGGTCATCAAGTTGATTCTCTTCATGTTCCAATGCATTTAAGGGTGGTTCAAAATTAGATAGAGGCATGGACTCATCTCTAAGAACTAAGCATTCTACCTTGGTTTCATGAGACTCTTTCAAGATTGAAACTTATTTAGGAGTGACTTAACCTTCATCCTTGATAGTGCACTCCACTTCATGATTGATATGGTCATATAAAATTTCATGATCAGACATGGAGTCTTCTTTTTCTTGGTCTAAGAAGGGTGAGTTTTGCTTGATAGCCCCAAGTGGAGCTCCAATGATAAATTATTCTTCGTCATCACTTGTGTCATCCTATTTCTCTATTGAAAACTTAATTTGTTACTCTTTTGATGATTCCCTTAAAAGAGATTATTTTTCAAGGAGAGGGATGGTGAAAGAGAGATATATAGGTCTATGGGTTGGGGATGGAGTGTGGTGGTCATGGATGGGCATGGAGATGGGTGAAACTTCTTAAATGGGCTCTTGAGGGACAAGTAAGATAGGATGAGTAATAGGAAGGAGATATTCTTCATTCAATATTTCATCATCCTCCTCATCTTCTTGAGGCTCTTCATAGCTTTTTGGAGATTCTTTTATAGTTGTAACTTATTCCATAACCTGTTGAGTTTCCCATTTCTCTAACCTTTAAATCCACCATTGAAAAGCCTTTCTTGCCATAGAAAATCCTTCACTAATGGTATATTGATTTTCTTCATCAACATACCCCCACATGTACATCAACAACCCAACTAAAACCCTTAATAAATCCATAAGACCACTAAGAGTTTCATCACAAAACTTATCTATCACACTCATATGCTTTTCTAATTTTAGGAACTTTGGCATAACTACCCACACATTTTGAGAATGAGAGATATAGTAAGCTTAGACAAAGTGAATAGGCTATTTAACTTCTTCAAGTAATGTTTTGAAAGCTTAATATTTTTCCTCCCAACTAATGGTGTTGCTTGACTCATCATGATAAGGTTGATGTGAAAATGGGTCATATGGCTGGTCAACAACAACATAATAATTTGGAAAGGGACTAGGTTGAAATAAGACTGCCATAACTTATAGGGATGATGGTATTATTGATAGGACTATTGATAATGGTAGAAAGGATCATGAAAAGGTTGATAGGGAGGTATATGATAATGATTCTCTTCATAGCCATCCATATCAACTTCATAAGTCACATGAAAAGACAAGAATTGATCAAAATCTTCATTAATAGATACCTGGGCTGCTTACAACTAGAAATTAATTTTGATTTTCCATTGATGTTTGCTTGGATACTTATAAAAGTTTATAATAGAGAAGACACACCAATAATATTTTCACTATTTGGACCTTGTTCCATCGGGCATGCCAGAACTATTATCATCAAATTATGCTCCCTAGGATATTCTATGAAGCTCCTTCAATTTGATGAAACATTGAATCATCCCTCAAGTTTATGGGAACTTGTAAGAGAGATGAGTCTCTAGGATTGAAAAGGGATAGCTCCCTAGATATGACTTGATATGCTTATGCTACTAAAACTACCTAATATGGGTGAAAAGGGAGAGAAAGATACATAAAAGCAAACCTAAACTAGGAGGTGATACTTCAAGAGTTGCTTCCATTCATACACTTGGGATTTGTATAATGAACTAAGATAATCAAACTAGCCCCACATCATTAATGGGGCTCCCTAGCATGAGTGTTTCTCATGAAGGCAAATAACAACTCAACAAATGAAAGAAAGTAAAGGAAAGGTCAGATATGACACTACCAAACTCATACATACTTCAAAATTCTATTGTAGTAGTATACACTTCATAAAACATGTTAGGAGAGAATTCATTTGCAACAACACATTCAAGGATTACATGAAACAATATGAACTCAATCTATACTTGAATTTCAAGATGGATCACTTCAATACATAGTGAAAATGGACTTATAATGTAACCATCTTAATTATGAGTAGCTTAAGTACAAATCAAGGTACAATTTTGGTAGGGCTTCACAATACCAAGAGTTAGAATCCTCTTAATATCCAAAATGGCTTACATTTATATAACTTGGAGGAAGAGAGAGAAGGGAAGTTGAAGAGGCACAAAGGACATGTGTCACCAAGTGAATATCAGTTAAAATTTCATATAGAAGAGATATGGGGTTAGCTATGCCATGTCATGAAGGTGTACTTATCCAAATAATTGATAAAGATAGTGAAAATTGGCACAAAACCTACAAGTTTGGAATAAGAAACTACCTATATGATTTTCCTTCCAAAAATTCCCTCATACATACATATGGTCAATTTTTATGATTGGTATGAGAAAGAGGGGTTACAAATAAGTCTCCACATGCACTAGATTGATCCCTAACCATCGCTATTCTTTTGGATATGAAAAATCACCACTAGTAGTTTCAAAAGGGCTCTTTGCCATACACCTTCTCCACTTGGAATTAAAAAATCCTTAAATTTAAAAACTAATCCATGAAAAAGAGGGAATGACACTTTTTAAAGGCTCCCATAGCATCAATTTCAATAAAAAAACCTATAAAAGGCCTACCTAATTGCTTTTCACCTCTTTCTCCAAGTGTTCACTAATTGGCTCACTAGATTGGATGAAAGTGAATGATTATTTGGGGAAATTACATGTTTATTCATGAGATTAGGTGGATTTTGGGAGTTAGCTCAAGTTTAAATCTTCCTCCTAAAGTTAGTTTCATCTCCTAACTCCTCCTATAGCCTGCACACCACTCAAAATGATCAAAACAATCCCTACTTTCCTTTGATATGTACACTTCCATAGAATAAATTAACATGTATGAGATAATTTGAGAATAATATCCAACCTCCAGGTGATTTCATGGCCATTCCATTTCATTTATATGCTAAAATAGTAAGATTTCTCTAGTTGAGTCCTTGTGAGGGTTTTACAAGGGTTTTGAGTGGACTGGACTCTTAACCTTTGTTCATAGCCATTTCACTTTGGGCCTCCATAAAAATTAAAATGAAGGATCCTCAAAGAAATTATCTAACTCTCCTAAATTCCTCTAGGTCCCATGCATTATTTCATTAAAGTTATAAACATTTCAACTTGACCATTTGAGCCATTTCTTGTATTTTATGTGGGGTTTTTTTCATTTCTAGCCAAAAATGGCATCTTGATGAGTTCCTATACAAACAAAAAGTTCATAAACATATTTATTCATCCTAAAAACATTATTAAATAATTTTAATGGTTCTTTACTAGCTAATAATGAGAATGTCACCTGCTTAAAGACTGGATCTAGACCTTGTCAATAGGTTTATATATACTTTTAGGTTTAAAATCACTACTTTTATGGAATAATTACATCCAATTAATTTAGACATATAAAATATACTTCTCCACTCATAAAACAAAACATTTGGATGCTTGATAAGGTTAGACTTTGAAATGGCTCTATACTTTAAGTTAGATTTGCACATTGCCTTACTACCCTGCCTGTAAACCTTCTTGTCCAAGTCACCTAATTTGATATAAAATATCTTATCAAGTTATATAATTTTTATTTTGGTTTTTAAAAACTATTCCAATCATATTTATGGTTCTCATATCTTCTAGTTCATGATTTTATTCCTTTTCCTCAAAATTGTCCCCTTGTGCAAGGCAAAAGTAACCCTCCTCTGAGACCAAATAGAGGATATGTGATTTGATTCATAATAAAAAAAACATATGAGAATTTTCCCTAGGTAATATGTATTCTCCTTATGAAATTTTAGTTCCCAATTCTAAGGATAGAGCCTCTAAAAGATTTAAAACCCAAGACATGGTTTTCATAGTCACACTATGTGCAGGGTATAGGGTATTTGACTGAGTTATTTGCTTGGAGACTTTACCTATAGGTAATTTGAGATATTTTATATGTTTTCATACCTCCCTTATATACCCTATAATTTCATTCAAGTGTTTTATCAACTCTTTACCTGACTATGAACCTTGGAGACTTCAAAATCTCATATAGCCTTGACTGAGTTAGCCATGACATAGCCCTATTTGATTTTGGATGGTTTTAAGAGATATTGATGGATTTTTAGGTGTTTTATATATGATACATATTTAATTATATATAATTATTACACCTCAAAAATTTGACTTGGTAGAATTAACCTCAAGAATTTCTCATTTTGATAGAGGCAGACCTACAGCCCTGTAGGTTAGTTTCAAGTCCATGTACGAATTGTCATTCCATTCCATGTGAGATATTGGGTATTGGAGTGTTTAAAAAATAAATTATGTTAATTTTAAACATGAAACATATTTATCATCATTTATAAATTAAAATCTTCATCATATGCCTTTCATCTCACTTCTTGACTGTCACAGTCATTACCAATCCTCCTTTGTCTTTTAGGCCTACTATAGGTAGTTATGGGGTAATTTGGAACATGTCAATGGAAATTTAATGATGGTATATGGACCTTGGATTATATAAAAATCATAAAACCTAAAATTTTTCTAAAAGTCATGCTTATTTCATAAACCTTTGGTTCTCTACCTATAGATGTCCTTCCCAGTCCTGTGTACAGATAGAGGATGGCCTGCAATGGTCATTTGAGGCAACCACCTCCTCATTCATGATATAGGTGATTGAATTTTATTTTTGGGGTGTTTTAAGTTATTTCCCATACTTTTAAATTCTTATAACTCCCTCAAGGGATGCCAACATTAACCTTCCCTCCAAAATCTTATAGACATTACTACCTCTTTTTAGTGCCTTTTTACCATTTTGGGAGATCTCAAAACATACATGACCCTTGTCATTTAAATATCATATTTTGAATGATGTTTATGCATGGATATAACTAAAAATTTTACATAATATTAATCCTCAAAATCAATTATATTTTAAACTTAGGAAAACCAAAAAGACCTTGAGATCTCTATTTAGTGTGTTTAGGGACTCAGTCACTAAAGTCAAAAATATTGCTCTTAGAGCCATCCATACATATCCTAAGACTCATCACTAGATATAAAACATAAAAATCATTTCCAAAAATCATTTAAACCTTCTTTATCTTTATTCATTTCACTATCACGCATGAATGCCTCCATTGAAGGGATGAAACTTGTAGGTGATAGTGTTGAATTACATGGATGGGTAGAGGCATGGAAGGATGAAATTATGCAAGGTGAGAATATATAAAAAATAAAAAAATCATGGTAAATGGTCACAAAACTTGAAACCATCCTCTATTCCCTTTTTCCCATGTGGGAAACCTATAGAAAGCAATTGGAGGTGAAGATTTGCAAGAAAGTCTGTAAGTGTGGTCTTTAGGCCATGAAACAAGCCTAGAAGGAAATCTATAAACAAATTAACTATAAAAAACAAGTAAAATCATGGAAATATATTTTAAGATCATGTAGAGGCCCCTAAAACACTCAAACACATCAATTCAAAACAATAAAATTTGACATAAACCCAAACAATGACCCCCCCAGGTTGATCATGCATAAGAAGCTTCATGGGATCAAACTGATAGTTCATGAATTAGGAAGCACAAAATCTCAAGTTTTTATTATGGATGTGAAGAGGACTCCAAGTTCTATCCACTTTTAAAATCAATCCCTCTAATTCCAATTTTACAGTCCATATTATATGCTTAAAGTTGGTGTTTGTTTGCTTATCAAGATAAAATGAAGGAGAAGAATCATAAGAATGAAATATTATGATTTTTTTTGGAAATTCAATTGTGAAATGGTTATTAGGAGGTGTAGAGGCATAAAACTAATGTTTCCACCTACAAGCGAGATGATCCATTCTATACAAGTTCCCAAGAGGTCCTCAAAACAAGGAGAAACTACCTATTTCACTACATAACTGATTCTTGGCCTATCATATACTTGATTATAAACTCCTCTGATGTCTCCAAAATTTTCCATAGCTTTGTGACAAGTTTCTCACTTTAGCCATCTGTACAAGTCCTCTTTTTTAGTCAAATTGGGCCGATAATTGAAATTTTTGCATTTTGAACATGATAAAGGTAATTAAATGGATTAAAGATGTCTTAAATATATTAAAAAAACTATTAGGACTAAAATGACATAATTCATGCCTTTAAATAGGTTTTAATCTATTTAACTAAGGTTGACCATCATTGACTTGACTAGTACAAAGACCTAGACTTTGGACCAAGGCTAGATTTGGGATAAGTAAACATCTAGATCAAAATGACACCCCATAAGACACATGGGAATCTTATAAAAAAGTTCAAAATAGTAGGGGTTGTACCAAATTTGACTTGGGTTCAAATTTGGTCAACACTTCCAAGTAGTCATCTTTAATTCCCTTCAATAATACCAATTTGTGATAATTTGAATTTAGTGTGTTCTACTTAGATTTTTGTAGGCTGAACGTAAACTATTTCATGTAATCTTTTAGTGATTCATCCTTTTCTTTTGAAATTTAAATAAATGTCATCTCTCCTATAGTTCCTTCCTTGATAGTAATACTGATATTTGGAAAGAAACATGTCCTTTATATCCCTTTAAGTGGATATTATATCCTTCTATAGACCCATAAAACATCTAAGGGATGCATCTTTAAATGTTGTTGGAAACAAATTTAAATTTTGAGTATCTTTATTGTAGTCATAGTTGCAGCAAAATGCATCAAACCTAAAGAGGAATGTATTTAGATTCTCATTTTATTTTCCCCTAAAATTAAGTAGGGTAGAATGAGGGATATTTTTCATAAGTGAATTTACCCCAAGGGTATTTATGGGAAATTTAGAGGTTATAGACTCATTGATGGTCCTCCTTGAATTTTTTTGACTATGTGTAGACTAACAATTTCTATCACCCACTTTTTTAATTCTTCATCAATCTCTGTAATCCATAATGAATAATAAATGGAAATCTTGGAATATTCTAAGGGAGGAGAGTATCTCCTAAATGTAGGTGAGGGAGTGGAGTTTATTTAGAACCCTCATAGAGTTTCAACAAAGATAATGTCTTGTTCAACATATTTAATATGTTTTATAGTTTTGATATTTATTTTGGGGGTTAGAATGGATTTAAATGTTATTTTTGAAATAAGTTTGGGAAAGGGTGGAAGAAGTTGAATGCCAAAATCTTTAGTGGGGGTGGAAAAACAATAACCCTTTGAAATGGTGGAAAGGTGTTTCTATAAGGAGAATGGAAATCCTTTTCCTTTAATTCTTAGTCTATTATACTAGTTACATGAAGAACCCCTCCAATGTTTTTTTCCTTTATCTCTATTGATGATAAATATGGATTGTCTACAGGCATTTCATTGTTATAATTATTTCAGGTTGTGACTCTATCCTTTTATCAATATTCAATTAATTAGGAAAGAATCTACCCAAATAGATTTGTTCCCATTGCATGAAAATCAACCACTCTTCTTGTGTTTATACGTGCCCTTCCCTACACAGGGTTTGTAAAACATGTGATTTTGGTTTTTTCACTAATATACTTTTGTATGAATCGAATCTTATGCCTAGAAAGTAAGAAATGTAAACTATGGAAATAATAATTGTAGATTAAGGAAATAATAAATTTTAAACTAGGAAAGTAAAATAATTTATCAAATTGAAGATATAAGTGTTTTGACACCTTCCTCATAAATGATGCCAAAATGTTGATCAAAATTTTAACCACCAATTAAATTGATGCACACTAATCTCTATATAGACAAACATATCAATAAAATAAGGTATCCACTTAGTTTATAAAATACACTATCTTCACTAATTGTCAACCCAAGGTGCATTAATATTTACAAGATTTTGGAATTTTATGTGTAACACTCATTAATTCATTAAGATTTATCAATTGAAGATAGGTAACACACTTTACACAAAGTAAGTTGCATAAATAGAACATGCAAAAAAGTAAATCACACTTGAAATAAATAAATAAATTAAATGAAATAAACATTCACACTATTCATAGTTATGTAGAAATAAAATTTAACTCACACATATATAATTAAAATTAAATGAATAAATATTGCACACAAACCAATGGTTATTCTAAAAAGTTAAGATATTTATTATAACTACTTACAAGGGGGACCTCATCGGTTGTATTTGATTTCTAATCCTTCTCTTTGATATAAAATTCTTATACTTAAAATAACTTTTTTTTCATTAATAATCATAAAAAAATTAAAAATTAATATAACAAAAGTTACAGATATTTACTCAATAAAGTTTAGATACTATTCAATCACTATTTTCCTATCATCATTGGCCTTTGCCTTGTTGTATTAAATATAAAGGTATGCACCTTTATTTTTTCACCCATAAAATACCTAAGATAGGAATACAAAATAGAGTCTAGGAATGTATCCTAACTATGAGAATGCTACCAATAATGGTAGTGAAAAGAAGATTGAATGGAAAGATGTTCAGTTTGGAAGTTGGGATGATAAAGAGGTATGGTCCAAGAAGAGAGAATCATTATCAACACTTCATCCATAAGTTGTTCAAGTTCCTAGTTTTAAATATCCATTATTTAAATTCCTCAAATACTTATTAATAACCAAATATGCTATTACAACTGCTACAAGATATAATAGTTGTCTGAAAGTTACTACATGCTGGTCATATAAACCTACAATTTACTATAGGCTAGTTGCTAAGGTTTCAATTCTCCATTTTTTTTAAGTTATCTTCACCTAGTTACTATGAGTTGGATCTATCTAGTATTTTTGATATAATAATAGCCAATTTACTATGGATTATCACTAACCATATTGCTACATGTTGTCAATACCTAGATTGATTTGGGTTATTATTGTTTGCTTAAGATCTTAAAACACATGATATTATAAATAAACCAATATAGTAAATATATTTCATAATGCATCTAATATCACAAAATAAACCATTTCATTCATCTAAACATAAATAAAATATGCATAATATTCATTTAGTGATACTGATAGGAGGAATATTCAAAACATAGCTTTTATATCTAAGATGTTTGAAAATGGAAGGCTCAAGTAAAGATATTGGGTGTTAAAACTAGATCATTTTTACAACTCATCACAAGTCACAATTTGAAGCATGTTTAGGATATTCTTAAACTAATCCTCTTATTGTTGAAATGGAAAATTAGGAAGGGGTAGAGAGATAAGTTTTATAGGTGACAAGAGTTTGAAAATTAATTGAGAGGACTATGTAAATCCATTTTTAAGTTAAGGTCCATTTAAATAATTCTCAAGCCATGTACAAGGATAGGCATGTCTAGCACCAAGAATATTATAAAATCAAAGTGGGTGAAAAGATATGGATATAGTTGAGTAAGGAATGAATTTAATAGAAATATAGGAAGCTTTAGCCACTAAGTTATTACTCATTTTACGTCTTGGAGAAAATTGGTGAGAACACTGTAAAGCTTGATTTATCCTCATTCATGAGAATGTACTAAGTTGTCAATTGTGATAATTTTCAATTATATGAACCATCAATGATGGAATAGGAAGAGGAAGGATAGTTAATGAATTAAATACACACAAAGGAAGTTGAAGGATGATGTAATGTTTAAAAAAATTCATAGACACACATAAGGGACCAAAATAGTCTTCACAGGTTGGATTCAAAGGAAATAAAGATGAAACTCCAAGGAGAAGGTGGAAGGTTGTTTCCACATCTCCTCCCCACTAAAATATTTTTTAGGAATTAAATCCTTTTAATAAAAAATATATGAGCCATATGGATCCATAAAATAATCTAATCCAACAAAAACAAGATCTATATCTAGTTTGAAACATAAGAACCTTAAGGATGGAGCTCTATACTTGGTGATAAAGCCACCATTTAATGTAGGTAGTAGATATATAAAAACCAATATGTATAAAATTTTAGTTACCCCATGGTGATCATATAAATATAGTTAAAACATATAAAATGACTCCCATATTCTAGTATGGTTGGATATCCCTTAGTGCATGAAAGGACATATCTAAGAAGTATAATAATATGACACACATCAGCAAAAGATATAAATGAACAAAATGAGTGTTCCAGTTGATTGTACTAATAATAAGAGAAATGAAAAATAAATATATAATTAAACAATATAGTTGAGCATTGTACTCATTTTTTTCCTCACTTTAATTTTTCTCTAGCCATAAGAAGATAAAAAATAAAACTGTTTTCTCTTTACTAGTTTTTTCCTACATCTTGTGGCGGTTTATAGGACAAAAATTCACATGAAATTTGTCTCCATGTTATAATTTTTATTTATTTTTCTTTAATTTATATTTATATTCTATATTTACTCTTAAAAAAAATCACTAAATTCTAATTCATTGGTATAAATTAAGTTATTATTTTGACATAAATTCAATATAGAAAAATAATTTGTGTTTTCATGAGATTTAAAAAATATGAACTTGAGAGTTCATAGATCACCTATAAAATGTAAATAACAAGTCATATATTCAAACAAAAAGAACTTATAGGTGTGTAAAAATTTACTCTACTTACAACATAGATCATGTGGATCGATAAGTAAAGATAGATCCATGGTAGAGGATTTAATAAATAGTCCTAAAATATTGATTTTATGCAATCAAGAGATAAATTTGTTGACTACAAGAGGAAATTTATCTTATGGGATCCTACTTAAGAATATGCCACTTCCAACACATTGGTATATATCTTGGTAATCATTCCATAAAATAATAAATTTAACCATATCAATGATGGAAAATAAATCCTATGATCACATTCTCAATGTTATAATATGTGAAATTTTGAGACATGTTACTTGTTTAAGCTTCAAAGATGTCCTTTTTATACTAAAAGTGAATTTTAGGATAATTACAAAAAACCATAAATAATAAACCTAATTCATCTTTATGAACTAAAAGGACCATTAAATTCATGTAAAATTCATCTTCCTAAATCCTATAGAACAAGGATCGATAAAAAAAGACAAAAAATGTGGAAAAGGATTTTTAATGATTAGTCCTAAATTATTGTTTTATATAATCTAGAGAGAGGTTTACTCCTTCCAACAAAAAATTCCACTAATGAGAAATCCACTTAAAAATAAATTACTTTTAACACATTTAGATATGAAAATGATGTCTATTAACAAGACCAAGACATAAAAATACACTCAAATATGAGTTTTTTATATTGGTCTCACATTTAGGAATATTGCCAACAAATGTTGTAAAGTTTCAAGGCACAATTGGATATATCTACCTTCGAGCCTTCATACTGGAAAAATGGTAGTGCCACTATGTTTCATTTTCCAAATAATTCTTAATGACATGTTATTTTCCTCTAAATACACCTAGTTTGGATATTTCCTAATCATTATTGCTTCAAAAATGTCCTTTTATATATAAAAAAGTGTAGTTTTATCCTTGTCTCTACATATAGATATTCATGCCATAAAATTGACCATGGATCGACATCAAGGATTTTCATTAATATTTAGAACCACATGTTTTTATTCTAAATACACATCAATGGTATATGGGATATTTTTTATAGCTTCAATAACATCCTTTGATATACCAAAAAAGTTTAATTTTTATCCTTCTCTCCACCTCTAGGTATTTATATCTAAAAACTATCTAAAACACCATGTCAGGGATGCCAAATAATGCCTCTAATCATGAGAGAATCATATGAGTATTCATATTCATATATTATGTGATATGATTTATAGATTAACTTATGTTTTTTAAAGTCATCATGCATTCACCCATATTCAATGATACAAATATAGTAGTGACCAAGAAGAAGAATTCAGGGGAAATTATTTCATTGATGAAGCCTTAATTTAATCACATATAAATTTGAAAAAGTAAATACATGTAGTAAAATAAATTTATATTTTATCAAAATAAAATATAAATGCATTCATATAAATTTAAATAAGATACATTAACATAATATAAGGTGTAAGTTGATACAAAATCAATATATAATTACTCCACCAATTGTCTATTTCTAGTAGCTATCAATTATCTCATTAATTACCAAGTGATGAAAAAGTATAATAGTATAATGCAATAGTCAATATTTTACATACTTGGTAATTAATGAGATAATTGATAGCTACTAGAAATAGACAATTGGTGAAGTTATTATATATTGATTTTGTATTAACTTACACCTTATATTATGTTAATGTATCTCATTTAAATTTATATGAATAAATTTATATTTTATCAAAATAAAATATAAATGCATTCATATAAATTTAAATAAGATACATTAACATAATATAAGGTGTAAGTTGATACAAAATCAATATATAATAACTCCACCAATTGTCTATTTCTAGTAGCTATCAATTATCTCATTAATTACCAAGTGATGAAAAAGTATAATAGTATAATACAATAGTCAATATTTTACATACATGAGTGACATATATACATTTCCATGTCAATGCATAAAAAATAACATGGCCCACCAAAAAGATATGTCTATACAAAATATATAATCCTATGAATCTCATACACCATCAAATATTTTAATCTTCATCCCTTGAGATGTAGAAATATTTTGATCTCTCATACTCCCTCAAGATGATGAAGTATATTATTTTATTTTAGTGTATAAGGGAGACTATGAAGATAAAAAACTAGAAATAACAGTCTTTACATTTCTAAATTATAAATATAACTATATATAAACTTAAAAAATTATAAAATGATAAATTTAATACAAAAGGAAGATGAGTTAAGCATTGAAAAGGTGGAAAAATAAAGATAGGAGAAGCGAAAAAATAAAGCTGCTAAAAAAATGAAGAGGAGGAAAGTTATGGAAATGTGAGGTAGTTGGGGGGATCTTGCAATCACATCATGTCATGTATTATTTTATTAAAACTTAGGATAATATATGTGCTATAAAAATGTAAATGAAAATTTTATATTAATTCATAGTTCTTTTTATGCACTATCTCAACCAAGTTTTGTCATCAGGGTAATGATTTTAAGGAAAATATGGAGTCCTAATAAAATGTGATGTGTATGGTTTTGCTATAGGAATATTAGAGACACTTTAAAAAAATGAATTAAAATGAAGTTTTTAATAAATAATTTTATTGAAAATAAAATAATGTACACCAAACTAATTTTGAAACTAAAATTAAACTGCATACCAAGAGTTTTTTTTTCCAAAATTTAATGGCTATAAATGTGTCCTTGTTGAGTCCTCCTTGATCATGATTAGATAGAGACTTGACCATCATATATTCTTGAAAAAATATTTAAAAAATTACAAATTTAAATTTCATGTTAACATATGCATTGAACTAGTTTAAATTTACTTGAGTGTAAGGAATGCACTACCCTTGTACTTGGTGCTACTCATCATGTATTTGTGTAGATGTAATAAAATAACATAAATTAATGGAATTTATAGGATAATTTCAGGGAAAAAATATGACCAAGTAATGTATTGTCAATATGGAACCTAAAAGAGTTGGCACAAATAATGGAGTATAAGTGCTCACACAAAGTCCATATCCTAAAAAAGTGGCCATCTAGGTGTCCTACTTTATCAGTTCTACATGGGAGATCTAAAGCCTTAGATTATCACTATAGGGTTTATTATAAAAGTATGATGATTAATAACATGTGGAGGAACAAATGAAACCTATAATACTCTAACTAACTCTGCTCTATGCTATAGAAAATCATGCCCAACCCCATGGAAATCCCTCATGTCAAAATAAGTAACCTATTTCACCAACAAAAACTCTATGTATAGTTTATGAAAGAAGAATAATGGGACATCAATATTTTTGTTTAATTATTTATAGAAATCATACACCATTAGTACTATAACTTATTATGTAATTTTTTGTGTGTCCACTACATAATGGAAAATTTAGTTTTATTAGGGCCTACAATTTTTTGTGTCATGAGGTGGAAAAATAGTTCATCTAACATCTATTTAGTGATATTTAAATATTATAATTGATAATATGATAATAAATTAATATTTTGCCTATTTTTCATCTCTCCTTATCTTGTGAGAATCTATTTGGATTCCTAGGGTATCTATAGACACTCAAATTTAATCATTAATCACTTGAAAATGTTTAATATTGACATCCTTACCTCACTTGGCCTATTAACCATCTTATCAACTTAAAATATATACATGAACCTTAATTATTATACGTACTACCTTCAAAATACTAGAAACATAATTTGTCATCCTTATTTTTTCTATAAACTCATGTTAGCTAGATTCTAGTAGTGTTTGTCCTTCAAGGATAAGACTTCACTAGGTAGACATGGTTGTAATGTGGCCTTGTCCCCTACATTCCAATTGTAACTATATAAATTTGAGACATTTTTTATTTCCCATACAAAACTTTTATTAAGGTTGGTTAAGGGAAATATTTAGAATATTCATCTATATAATCACATCAAGGATTCTCCAAACACACCTATAAATAACTTGGAAATTCTAATACACACTAAGCAAAAGAGCATTATTCTTCTCATTCCAATTTTTATTTAATCTAATAGTCATAGGTCAAGTATGAAGTCATTATAATATAGATCAATGGAAATCATTGTTAGTAATTCAATAAATCTATCTAGTTTCATTAATATAACAAAGTAAATATTCACACACTCAATTTAGGAGATAAAGCTACATTGACTTGAGGCCCTTTTGGATTATGTAGGTAAAAATTAGATTTCATAGGGTTTTCTAAAGATAATTCAGATATTCCCTTAAATATATTCCACCCATTTTGTAATTTAAATTTATTTGGTTTGTGTAGGAGTTAGGGTTTTTATTTTGTAGGTCTTCCACATGGTAAATCAAACCATATAAGGAAAAAAAACTCACAGATAGGTGCACAAACCTAGATTAGAAAACTAGTTTCATATTCAATCAATATATGGCCATAATTAATAGACAAGGCTGAAGTGTGGCTCTATCCTCCTAGATAAATATTATTCTAGAAACAAATTACATTCTTATTTTCAAATGAGATACAGTTCACAAGTCTTTTCAGTTACTTTCCATCCATAATTTGCATGTATAGTCAGTAATAAATCAAATCCAAGCTAGGTTTGCATATATTTTAACAATTTAATATTTATATCTCATTTTTAATTATGTAAATTAATATATTTAATATTTATATATGTATATTTTATATATCTAAATTAGTTTTTAATAGTTTATTTTTCTTATTTAAATAATGGTTTCTATATGTTTGATTTTTCTCATTGGATTTCATAAAAAAATATATATAAATTATTGACACTAAAATAAAATAGCCTTCAACTTTGGATAAATCTAACACGACAAACCAAACTTATTTGATGTTAGATTTAATCTGACATTGAATAAATCATCTTGTCACCTTGGATAAAATATGACACTAAAGATCTTTATTTCAACTTAAATTTGAAATTTGTTATCTCTATAAAAATGTCTTTTGATTTGATTTTCTATTTTTTTGTTGCTTATTTTTATAAATTGTGTCCTGACACTTCTAAAATTACTTAATGACTGTCGCTATGGGCTGAGCAATTTCCTATTTTACTAGCACCATGGTGTGAGGGGTATTTACCTAATACTCAAGCCATTATACACGACTAAACACAAATTTTGTTTTCCACATACCTCACATTATAAAAATGTATAAGTCCCTTGTTTATACCATAGGAAGCCCATTTTATCCATTTTATTTTTGGTTCACTTGAGAGAAGTGTATCATCTAGGGAGATTACTCTTACCATACCCTCAAAGATGAGACATTGGGATAGAGGCAAAATTTAGCCTCTATAATTAGTGATCCAAAATATTGGGCCAATAATAGTCTATAAAATAAGATTTAATAGCCCACATGATCATTCAAACCCTTGCCTAAATCACCATTTATACCTTTATTTTTTCTTGTATTGTATTAATAGCCACAAAGCTCTTTTTTTGAAAGACTACTTGATAGCATTGAGAATTTTATTTTTTTTGTTTTGTTGTATTTAAATTAATTGTATATATCATGGATAGTAGACTTTCCTTATTATCTACTCATATTATGCCTTTTAATTATGATAGTTAATGGCCAAATCATAAGAGGAAAAAACTTATGGAAGAAGCATATGTTAATGATTATGATTTTGATGATGTAACAATGAACAAACAATTTTATTTTGATGAAACTTGGGAACATGAATCCATAACAAAAATTCACCTATAGACTCTTCTTAAAATTCCCATTAATATCCCCCTCTAGATCATCCTTCATATTATTCATTTATTAATAATCTAGAGAAAAAAGATTAATTAAAGTCTCAAATAATGCAACATTCAAAGGTAAAGCCACCTAACGAAGATAAAATCATGTTAGAAAAAGGATTTCTTAATAAGTTAATTTAAAATCAAGTTTCAATACATAAATTGACTACTCATAATAATGATGTTATCTCTTCTCCTTCATAAATATTGGATATTTAGCCTACATGTCATAGCTCTTCCCCCTTGTCAACCAATGGGGTTGAACTTCCTTTATCTTCCCTTAGTGTATCACAAGATATAATTGAAATCCATGAAATCAATTCTAATAAATCACATGATGTTTCCACTACTTTCACCTTGTTTTTATCTTCATATGATGTTACTCTTGTTCCATAATGTCATACTATTAAGTTAGAGTTACCATATGGTGACAACGTATCTCTTGATCATGATAATTATTTTTATGTTATCAATAAATGAGAATCAAGAAAATCATATCTAATAAATTAATCTTTAAATATAAAGGAAGATCATATCTCTCTACCTTCTCTTGATGGTGTGAATATTTGATCAGATATCCATAGGGTTTGTTCTTTTGAATCTATTCAGTATCAAATCATCACTATAAGAAAATAAATAGAAAAGTTTTAAACGTAAAATAAAAATTTTATCTCAAAGATCATATCAATTTAAAATTACATCCAATTTATAAATAATGTAGAGTATGATAGTGTTAATCATGTATCTTCATCTACACATCATATGCCTCACAATAAATATAGATCTAAAATTGATGCTTCAAAAAGTATGATAAAATCTAGTAAGATTACAAGTAAATTATTCAAAAAAAATTAATTGAATTACATTATATTCATCCTCTAATAATATAAAAATATTATTTTACATATCATATAATGGATGGGCATCATACATATAATTGTTTGGATTTAAAGAATAAAATACAAAATAGTATTGATAGTGGCGATCATATAAAAAATAAATCAATTAATAAACCCATTTATATTGCATCTCATAAACAATATATACATAAATAAAATATATAAAAATATTTATACCAAAGGAAAATTAATAAGAAAAAAAAAATTAGAGCAAACAAGATTACACAAAAAACAAGATGAAAAAGCAAAATTGTAAAAAGAAGAATTACCCAAAAAAAGTTTCAATAAAAATTCAAGATAGGAAAGAAAACACATTTTTAAAAATGTTTCTCATAAAGTAATGTCAAAATAAAACTTATTCTTTCAAATTCTAATGATAAAAATATGGTTTATAGATTATCAAGCATTATATCTACTTCATGCATAAAATAAAAAGATAAATTCAAAGCACAATTTACTTATCTTCCTAATGTGAAAGTAATAATACATGATTTTATTTTAGTTAATCATGGAATGAAATATCCTAAAAATTATGAATTTATTCAAAATTTACACAATTTTCAAAAAACAAATCCAATCTATGGTGCAATGAATTTATCATACACGAATGCAAAAGACAATCAAAATGGCATATCACTTTCTTAATCAAAATATAAGAAGTTAGTTACATTTGATGATAATGATTACATTGATGACTATGAATATAATTAAACATAATATTGGTATGATCTCAATGATTTAAGGCCTACACATAGAAATCCCCTTGATGGGATTCTTGGCTTATAGTTGCATAGATTCCTTTCTACATAACTTTTTTATTTTTACTTCATTGTTACTTATTCTATCCCTTATTCAATATTTCTTATATCCATTGGATTTGTTTTCACTTTGCTTAATTTACCTCTTTATTTTAAAACCTATTATAATAATCCAAAAAACTATCTTAAAATGCTTGTAATAATCATTCTTTATGAAACTTAACTTTCTTACTATTACATATCTATCATGCTATGGCTTCCATTACACTTACATGATCACATCTATCTAATTTTACATTATACAAGCACATACATAATGTCTTGCCCATTTGGGTCATGTACACGTATACACACATGCGCGCGCGCATGCACGTGCGCACACACACACACACACACACACACACACACACACACACACACACACACACACACACACACACACACACACACACACACACACACACACACACACACACACACACACACCATATATGATATATTTCTATGAATATTTTACACATACATTGGGGGCATATCATTTACTTTTCTTTTTACCATACTATGCTCTATCATCTTGTTGCAAATTTTTAGAATCCATCCCATTTATTATATTTTTAAATTTATAATTATTAACACTTTTTAAATATTTTGAGTTAGAATATTTCAACAATTCTATAAAAATCATTTATGTTAAAAATACAAAAAAAAAAAAAAAAAAAAAATTTTAAAAATTCAAAATCATGACCTATAAACATTTTTAGATGTTTCTATTTTACATATTTTCACATGTTATTTATATCATGTTAAGTATATATATTATTTCAATTTTAAATACAAAATGCTTTTCATGAGGTATGTGAGTGTGCTACTAGTCATATATTTTACATAGATTTTTTGATGTCAATCTTCCCTTATTATCCAACAACCTTGATAAGTTGGGGGCATATCTTCATTCTCTACGAATGCTTCAACAGGTTGTATCTGTCCATAAAATATATACCATGTTTGTTATATATCATAAAAATGTTTTTATAATCACTCATACTTTATATTGTGTTACATGGATATGTTATTTGACAACAATGATATTGATACATATGGTTTATGTAGACTACTCTCATTTTCTCTATGCTTATTTTCAAAATTATTTACTACATGTAAAATTAGGAATTTATTGCTTATTTTGTGTGGCCCTTGGGCTTGTGTACAATATATACATTTTATTGCTTATACGACATCATCATTCCATTTAAATGTGGACCTTGACCTTATATGTTTATGCAACATTCACATGTCCTTTTTATGTGGCCTTTGGTCCTTGTGTAAGACATTATATACAAATTATGTGACATTACTTGTATGCTCATTTATTATTACTATGGTGACATGATTCATATTAAGCATTATTTCTATTTTTTACTCTTGTGCAATAATACATATCATGCACATACTATTTATAGGGTTTAAGTTGCATTTATCTAACAAATTTTTCATATGAAAATTCAATGCTACATTTAATATTAATGATGCAATGTAATTTAAATGTTCAAAGTGATACTACTTGGTTATATATTTCACATATGATTTATTTTGAGATAAGTGACTTTAGGCTATGTATCTCATATCAAAAGAGGGGCATCATTTATCTTGTCATGAAAATTCAAGCCTCATGATAAAAATTTCAGATTTATGACAATATATAAATGTTATAATTATAAGATGACTCATAATTTTCAAATTATGGAGGCATGTACACTCATTCCTAAAATTATAAGTTTCAAAATTTAAAAATTTAGTTGGCACTCAATATCAATTCAGTACAGATATAGGGGCATGGTATTCATTCATGTTCATGTTTATACATGGTAATTTAAAATTTAAAAACTTTCAAAGTGAAAAAAAAATACATTATTGATCCATCTACAATGATGTAATTCATATTCATTTCTTAAGTGGGCCTTGTTAGAGTTTAGTTATTTTATCAAAATTTGAGAACCATGAAAATTATAGACCCTAATTAGACAAAATGTAAAATTAGAATGCTATAGACAAGATATAAATGACACAAGATAATTTTGAATTTATAAAATATGAAAAGTACAAAGGAGAACACACATTTTTTTAGAAAATTGAGATGCAAACTATTTCTAAAAATGGAACTGACAGTAAGATTATGTTGACTAAGTGTGGATATAGAATAGGACTTGGAAGGATATATATATATAAGAAATGTAATTGGAAAATAAATTAGTGTGTTATTTTCCCTAAGGAACATAGTTCTCCAATAAGTAGTAGAGATATGAAATTTATGTGATAGGCTTGCCTTTCCCCATGTGTTCTATGGAATTCATGGGAGCCTCTAATCCATTGTAAAAACCACTATGTTTATTATTTTCACTTATAGACCCTAGATATATATACTAAGAGGAAAAATTCAATCATGGATTAAAAAGGGGTTAGAATTTGAAGTTACAATTCACCTCAATTTCCATTTTATTGAGTGTCACCCACACACGAATACTCTAAAGAGGGATCAAACTCCATGTAACACTCCTATGCTATGGTGTTGTGTGAAATACTAGTGTAATATTATACATGTTGGTGTAATATTGGTGTGATTAAGTTATTTAAATATAACTTGTGACCTTAGGAGTGTATTAAAAATTTAGATTAGGACTACTAGGGTTGTATGTAATCAAAATTTGGAGAAAATAGGGAATTTGATCTCAATGTGAAATTAGAATTTTGGTGATTTTCAATGTGGAAGCCTCTTATGTGAAATATGTTTTTAAATGTGTATTTATAGTGATATTTTTGAAATTAATTTAGATGGGGATTTATAAACTTGTGGGATGACCCAATCCATGAATTTGAAATTTGGAAATTAGTCATTATTTGAAGGGAGGATAAGAGTAGTGGATTTGGATAAGAGATAAATACACTATTGTATAATTAGGGTGATGTTATCAAAATATAAAAAACAATTTATAAAAATACCAAGAACAATCTATGGGTGATCCTGAACTACTTTTCATGATTGATGTAGAGGCAATACCAAACAACTCTCACTTATCCTATTCTTTATGCTAACTCTCTTAACAAAGATTCTTAGGTTTTCTTTCTCATTCAATGACTCAAAGGTCCTATGATTATTTAATGGTTCTTATAAATTTTACCATGATAATTATAGTCTTATTATACTCCTCATTCCACTCATAAAACCACTTATAACTTTTGTCATAACCTTTGAAACTTCTTCACTTTAAGTAGAAAGTCCTAATAGCCTTTTTAGGCTATTTTATCTAATATGATTCAATATAATTTTTTTTACAAAAAATCATGACCTTTCCTATCAACCTATATCCTATTATCCATCTCTAAAATTTATCTTGGCTATAAACCACTTGGAAGTCACTTTTTTTTGTCCTTTTAGAACTGTGTTTAGGCCTAATTAGGCCTACTCTATCCTTGTCTACACACAGTGCTCTAAAATTGTACGTTACCATACATAATAAGTAAAAAAACTTATTATTAATTTAAATTACATGAATACATATAAAATTACAAAATTTTAAGGATTTTCACTAGTTTAAATGTCTTAAAATGGCATTTGTTTCTCAAAACCCTAATTTAGGGTTGATAAGGTCTGTGTGAATCTGAGAGAAAGCATTTTGAGGTTTTAGATTCCCAAAGGGGTTTATAAATTATATGAAGGTTTTTATAGGTATTTATAACATATTTTAACCTTTTATAATCATTAATATTCCACCATCACACCTCTATTTAACATTTTTATAATGTTCTTGGTCTTACTGTGTATACAATCATAGTCTGCAAGGGTCTAATAGAAAGATCTTGAAACTTAATATTAAAATAAGGGTTTAAAAAAATATTTAAAAGATTGGTATTACTTATTACTCCTCAAAACACCCTATTGAATCATTAACCACACCATTTTATGCCTCTTCTACATAACTTTATAACACTTTATGTTTGACTATCTATGTAAGCATTATCTTAATAGGGCTATATGGACTTCTAAGACAATTAGTGTGAAAATAATAAAATGAATTAAAAAATAAATTAAATAAAAATTAAATAGACTCAACAACTACATATCAATCATTATAAGCATATCATTGTTATATCTTCCTTCATTGAGCATTTTAAACAGTCATTCTCCATGAACATATACATGAAAATAAAATTGTAGTCACTTATTTTCAAACTTGAGAGAATCCATAAATTATTTATTGGGAATTTAACTCTATAATAAATTAATAAATCCACAATAATAACAATAAAACAAAAAACTTACAAGTTTTGTATCAACTATAACCACCCTAACCACCTATGGACCTTCCAATGGTCACTTGTAAGCAAATTTACTCATTGACACAAATACCAAGATTGATTTTCATAAATTTGTGACCTCTGGCCCATGGTATAGACCCATGGTGTCTTTATTAATTTTAATTTAACAAAATCAAACATATTCATCCCTTAAAACACACAAAAACTCCTAAACAATGCTTGACAAATTCAAATTTTCAAATTTATGAAATTTGGTAAGAAAATGCCAAATTTAAAATCTAGCTTACCCTAGAGCTCTTATAAACTTGGATAACATTAAAAAGTGTACCATGATTCTCTTAACATCCCTTAAAACACCATATCATGAAAATTGACCTCAAAACATTTGATCAAAGCAAAATTTTCTCAAACAACACAAAACACGACATCTTTTGAAGGATGCTCCTACATCATACGACTAAGGTGCAAAAGAAAATTTCCATGAAAGTTTTGTCAAATTGTTTTTAACTCATCCTCATAAGATATCTCTCATGTTTAATCTAACTATGTAATGTTACATCCTGCTAGATCCCAAGGCCTATTAATGACACATAAACCTCTTTGTTCTTTGACCAATGCCACCTTGCCTTCTCCTTTGAGGTTATATCTCTAAATGTTGATCTCCAACCTGATCATATTCAACATATTAGTGTTATAATTAAAAAAACCTACACATAAAACACATAATTCAATCATAATAACCTCTTTCTTGTCTTATTTGAAACCACTCTCTTGTACTTTCATGCTTGTCTTTCCTGTACTTGGATCCGCTACATGTTGGAATGCTACTGATGATTCCATCTTATTGACCATAATACTCTCAACCTCATTATTAATCTATTGATGCTACTCAATTCCCATTTGATTAGTCACTTCACTATCCTTATCCAACTCTCTCAACATGCCAACCTTCTCAACAAAGTTGTTTAAATACTCCATACTCCTTATCAAGGACAAGTGATAGGATAAGTCTGCAAACATCTCCAATTATTCATTGGAAAATAAATGATGTTGTTATGATGTATGTAAAAAATCTTTGTTTCTTGAAACTAATTCCTCATAACTCTTGGTAACTACTTCACCTTCTTCTCTTATTGCTTTGGCAACTTGTTCTACTTTATCTTCACCTTGGCTCTTAATTTCAATTGGCATACTCTTATTCTCAATGTTGCCACTAGTTCCTTGTGCTTCTTTACATTCCTAAAAGATTTATTATCTCAAACCTTCCTATTTAATACTGAACATGAGGTATGGTTTTGCTTCAAATTCTCTCTCTCCTTCTTCATCAAGTGGTTCACCTTCTTCAGAGTAGCATATGATTGTATCGCCATACTCAACTATCTAATCAATTTGTTCCTCAATATTAGCATGTATCTCATGCTTATTTTTTATCATCCATTCCTTGTATTTATTGAAATATTATGATTCATACTCATTAAAATCTTTACATGTATACACACATTTTAAGAAATCATTAGTCATATTTTTTTGAGGTTTGCTTTCCCTTTTTCTTCTTCTTTTAGGCTGCCTTGCTAACATCTTCATATTTTGTCTTATTCTCTTCTCTATCATTTGATTGAGAGGCCATATTATTTTCATTTTGATGTGTAAAAGGAATATTGGTCTCATCTCCTATAATAATTTCTCTATCCTTGCCAAAACCATCTTCATCTTGGTAATCTCCTTTTCTCTCTAATTCTCTTTTCATCACTTCCATCTTCTTATGGCATTACTCATTCTTTAATCCCTTCATCTTTATTTTTCACTCTTCACTATTTACACTCTCTCTTTTTACATATCACCTTGACCTTTCTTATTCTTGACAATCTTGCCTACTTGTCTACTTTGACCTCACTTGGGTCTCTCTCACTTGACTTTCTCTTTTAGAGTCTCTTTTCTTTCTTGTCCTCACCTGTGACTCTTCTCTCTATCTGAAGCTCTTCTTGAGATTATTTCTTGGATATTTCAATATATATTTCTCTCTCTAAGCCTCTTTGGCTTAAGAGATTAAACCACACTATCTTCTTTCTCACCAATATTTCTATCTCTCTTTCATATCCTTGTAGTCTCTCCACTCTTTTTTGCAACTTTCATTAGCGTCCTCATGACAATATCTCAAGCAACCTTCAATATGTACTCAATAGTATCTTCACACAAATGTAACTAACATTTTAAAAATACAAAAAATAAATCCTTCCATAATTTTCCATGCTCTGATACCAAATGATGTAGAGGTAATACCAAACAACTCTCACTTATCTTGTTCTTTATGCTAACTCTCTTAATAAACATTCTTGGGTTTTCTTTCTCATTAAATGAATCATAGGTTATATAATTGTTTAATGGTTATTATAAAATTTAACATGATAATTATATTATTATTATACCCATCATTCTAATAAAAAAAATGTATCACTTATGTCATAACCTTTGCAACTTTTTCACTTTAAGAAGACAATCCTAGTAACCTTTTTTACGCTATTTTATCTTGTACAATCTAGTATAGATTTGTTTAGAAAAAATAGTTACCTTTACTATCACCCTATATCCTATTATCTATCTATAAAATTTATCTTATCCATAAACACCTTGTAATTAACTTTTTTTTGTCCTTTCAGAACTCTATTTAGGCCTAATTAGGCCTACTCTACTCTTGTCTACACATAGTGATCTAAAATCATATGTTACCATATATAATAAGTAAAAAAACTTATTATTATTTTAAATTACATGAATCCATATAAAATTAAAAAAAATTAAGTATTTTTATTGATTTAAACATCTTTAAATGGCATTTGTTTCTTAAAACCCTAGTTTAGGGTTAAAAGGGGTTGTGTGAACTTGAGAGCAAGAATTTTGAGGTTTTAGATTCCTAAAATGGTTTAAAACTTATATGAGGGTTTATATAGGTTTTTAAAACCTATGTTAAACTTTTAAAATCATTAATATTCCACCATCACACCTCTATTCAACATTTTTATAAGGTTCTTGGTCCCATTGTGTATACAGTCATAGTCTGCAAGGGTTTGAGAGCAAGATATTAAAACTTAATATTAAGATAAGGGTTTAAAAACTATGTAAAAGATTGGTATTAATTATTAATCCTAAAAAAACCTTGTGTAATCATTAATCACACCATTTAATTCCTATTATACACAACTTTACAACACTCTATGTTTGACTATCTATGCAAGCACTATCTCAACAGGGCTATATGGACTTCTAAGCAAAATGGTGTGAAAAAAATCAAATGAATTAAAATAATACATTAATTAAAAATTAAATATACTCACCAATTATATATCAATCATCATAATCATATCATTGTTAGATCTTCCTTCATTGATAATTTTAAACACAGTCATTCTCCATGAACATATATAAGAAAATAGAGTTGTATTCAATACTTTTCAAACTTGAGAGATCTAATTAATTATTTATTGGTTATTTAATCCTATAATACATGAATATATCCCAAAAAATAAAAATAAAACCAAAATCTTATGATTTTTGTATCAACTATAACCACCCTAACCACCTATGGACATTACAATAGTCACTTGTAAGCAAATTTGCTCATTGACACAAATATCAAAATTTATTTTTTGTATATTTATGACCTATAGAACATGGTATAGACCCATGGTGTATTTATTAATGTTACCTTAACAAAATTAAACTGATTCATCCCTTAACACACAAAAAACCCCTAAATAATGCTTGAAAAATTCAAAAATTCAAATTATGGCATTTGGCAAAAAAATACCAAATTTAAAATCTAGTCTACCCTAACACTCATAGACACTTGGAGAACATTAAAAAGTGTATCCTAAGACTCTTAAAATCCCTTAAAATACCCTAATAATGTTAATTAACCTCAAAACATTTGATCAAATCAAAATTTGCTTAAATAGCATAAAATATGCCATCCTTTGAAGGATGCTCCTACATAAATGATGAATAGGGACATTCTAGGGTAATTGATTTTATGAAAATAATGAGTCATTTGTGTGTAAAGTGAAGGAAAGTGGTCAAAAGGCCCTGAAATAACTTATGAGATAAGTGTGTAAAAAGGGTGGTCTTAAATGTATATTTTATGTTAAATTTTAATGTGTCTACATTTCCCCCCATTTTATTCTAGTAATGTAGAAAAATTAAATTAATAGAGCAAAAGGAAATGTGCATACCTGAACTTACCCATGAAGTGTAGTCTTGAATGTAGACCACAACACTAAACTATATTTCACATGATCCTATAATAAACATGTATACAATAAGTCCTTACTTACTATGAACATAAATAATTAAAGACAAGACACTTATAGTCCTAATAATAAGGAACTATTGTATTTTCTTGGTGTAAAACCTAGTGAAAAATAGGTGACTATAAGAGGTAGGACCATTAAATATTGCATTTTTGTTGAAAATACTGGATTGGTATGTGCATGACCCAATACTCATTAATATGATAGTGTGATTAAGAACTCAAGGTGTGCTTGACTCCATAATTTCATACCCAAAGTGTTAAAATAGTTTGGAATACTTAAATGAATTTTAATAGATTATTTTGAAGTAAAAAATATTAAAACAAATGGTGAAAAAGGTCAACTTACCACTATAGATTGAATAAGACTAATTTTTGGTGCAAAAAAGACATAAAAATGGTGAAAAGGGTTAGTATAATCTATATCTAATATATACAACATGGATAATGATAAACATTTCCATTCCATCCATATAATGATCTATGTATGAGAATGGTAAGCTATTGGTGGAGGGTGTGTATTGTATACATAATGCACTCTTGATATATTTTATGTCTCATTAGTTGTATACTTATGAAAATTATCACTAATATTTTCATTGCTTTGATTTCACTGAATAGTGATCTTAAACTATATATTGGTGTCTCTACATCAATTATGTTTGCATCCATAAAATCTTGAATCTCATGCCTCAAACTAATGCACATGCATACACACACATGCACGTGTGCACGTGCATGCATGTGTGCATGTGCATGTGTACACACACACACACACACACACACACACACACACACACACACACACACACACACACACACACACACACACACACACACACACACACACACTAGTAATGTGGCTTGGTTCCATGTGATAATCATAAAAATCATTCTAATCAATTTTTTTGGAAGAGGCTTATTCATATCAACCTTATTAATGGGAGGGAGAGATATGATATTTCATTCCAATAATGTTTTGATTAACTTATATGTATCTTTTGGTAGATTGGTAAACTATCTCCTTTGAGAAACTGATTATACAATGCATGGAGTGGGCTCAAAAATTGAATGTATTATTTCCCTTTGATCATCATCATAATCATCATCATCATCATCATCATCATCATCATCATCATCATCATCATCATCATCATCATCATCATCATCATCATCATCATCATCATCATCATCATCATCATCATAATCATCATCATCATCATCATCATCATTATTATTATTTGGCCTCACCTTATATGGTGGATTTTTTGAACTCTATGGTTTGGAATATGAATTAGTTTTATACTTTAGCTTATTCATTGCCAATAACTTGACTTACCTTTCTTTGACTACGTAGAAAAAATCTATGAATGAGAAAAAATAATAAAACATGATGGAATCATGTAGTGGTAGGAGCAAAATCTATTTTAAAATATCATATAATTATCTATTTTCCATATGAATTGTGGTTTTAGATAACATAGTCTTGTATTTTAAGACATATTCTATGACATGCTTGCTATATTAATGTTTGAGTTGAGAAATATGAGCATATGAAATCTTCTAGCTAATATTGATTGAGAAATGTGTTAGGAACATATCTACCAATGGATTTAATGCATGCCCTAATTGATGAGGTCTCCTTGGGAATAAATTAATAAATAACCTACTATTGGATATGTAATCCAAACATGCTGCATGGAAGGCTTTGAGATGTTGTTTGGGGTCACCCTTTCCATAATATAGTGTAAGCATGTATGACATAAATATTGTAGATAGACGATATACTATTATTTATTGTGATACTGGAGTGTGAAATAAAACATGAGAATATAATTCATATTTAAGGTTTAAATCACCTTCCTCCAAATGTAAAACCTTAGTTTTTTGAGATTTAATATCATATAAAAGAGATTATACATCAAGAGAAAAAGAATGTGTACCAACTATTGACTATTTTAACCACAAGTCAAAATATTTCAACCCCCTATAGTCTAAAACTTATATAGGGTCCTTTAACATGTTATAGGGTGTGTCATTGGCCTTTTGATGTGATTTAATGTGCTATTAGCCTTGGGCATGGTCACAATTGGTCCTAAGACATTCTATGTAATTTAAAGGTCATAAATGAAGGTGGTACTATTTTATAAGGTGTTAAAGTTATATAAAATTAATTTCAATATCCAATATGTCATACCATATCAATCCTTGTCAATACTAACTAAGAAACTTTTGAGTGTTAAATGAAATTAAGGAAATAGTTGAAAGAAAGGGAGTTTTAGAAGTTGTATGGCCTATAGAGGGGAGTGAAATGTGCAAAAAGATTATGGAATGGATATTAAAATTAAATTACTTAATTTACATTCTTGATCTACTTTGAAATCATACAAAATGGCTGAAAATCATTTTGCTCCTCCATCACTCCACTAGGCATGCAAACCTAGTTAACAAATCTTCTAATGGTATGGTCAGTAAGAGAGTTTTCAAGTCAAATTATCTTGGTGGTGTATAGTACACTTTTTTTTAATCACATTCATGATATGATTTGGAAGAATGGTTGTCTATGCTTCATGAACCATGCTTAAGAAGTTGACTATATTTTTCTACATACTAATCCCCACACCTTACATGTTTTCTTATTGTATGAACTTGTCCATACAATCCAGTTGGTGAATTTGATTCTAAAATATTTTTAACTACTCCTTTCATTTTTTCCATCTTTGGTTTCATGTTTAGAAGTGATTTGATGAGCTAAACATCCCAAGTTATAGGTTAAGGTCACCATTGCCAAGTTGTAGACATTATCGTCAACTACAAAGGTTGTCATTTCCTATAGTGGTATAAAATGAATGTAATATGTTTTAAATTATTATTTTAATATCATGGAAATCAATCTTCCCTTCTAAAATACCTCTCTAAGGCCTATATCAAAGAATTTACATCAAGAATGTGACACACAATCAACTCCCTGCAAGTATCCAACTGAGTCAGGGTGTATGAAGGTCTTGAGCACATAATTAGAGATGTAATAATTTTTTTAAAGAGGTTGGACACCTTATTATAATAATATTAGTCAATTTGAGATCTCCAAATGGCATATAACTAACTGTGACAACTAATTTAGACCATATGCATAGTCTTATACCATTGATGTGCATCTATAGGTTTCCCATGGAAGGAAAAGCATATTGGAATGAATCATTTGAAATAGTTTGAGCTCTTTCATGGTGAAAGGAATCAATTTGAAGACTTTAAAAAGGTATAAGGCTGATTGTAAGCCTATGCACTATGCATGTTGCCCATATCCATATTCATTACCCTATATAATTCATATACTCCTATAGGTGGCTCTCACAGAGGCCTAATGGTGTTTTAAGAGGAGTTTGACATGTTTTGATACCTTCATGAAGTTTAGAGAGTTGAAAAATTCTATAGCTATCATGTTTGAGGTTATATAATGATAGGAAGACTTTAGTCATAGTCCATTTATGGAGAATGAGATTTAGGGATAGGTTTCCTTAAAAACTCCAAACTAGAGACCTAACCACTTTTGATGTTGTTATATGATGAGGAAACATGGAGCCTAGATAAGTTTAGATGATTACATCTTGTATCCCTTATATAGGGGTAACAAATTGATAAGGAAAGTGAGTGTTTGATCCAAATAGGTGATGTAAAGAGAGCTTCCATTATTAAAATTCTTATATTGCATTTTTTTCAGTGTTTTATACATGATCTTGATCTTCCAAGTAACTTTACATCCCAAGGTGGCAGTGTAAGAGAATAACACCATGACTAGTGATTCCATTAAAGTGAGGGGCATAATAATGTTTACAAGACTTGGAGAATATTTTAATTTTAAGGTACTAACCTATATATTCATCTATAGGTATGCCTTTCCCTTAGAGTGGTCACTTACAACCTACCTACAGGTACCTATAAGTTTAAGGCATAAAATTTGATGATTATAAGAATGAAAACATAATTATTAACCATTAGGGGTTAGTTATAAGACCTAAAATTAATCCCATGAAGTGTTTCCTATGTTATAAGAGTTAAATGAAACCTAAATGTGTCTTTTCCACTTAAAATTACCATTTATATCCTGACTAAAGATGATAATGCACTAAAGGTATGACTGTCTTGGGGTTAGCATGTCATTTAAAATATGTGATAGGTCTTAGTGGTTATGAAGTGACCTTGAGAAATTTAAAAGGTTTTTATATAAATAACATAATATCTAATATTTTAGCATACACCTAGATGTATGTCATTCTTTGAGTCAACAACACAATCACAATTGACTATCAACTAGGCCAATCAAGTGAAAGATTTGCATTGAAAGTTTGGAAAAGGATGAAGTGTTATATATGTTTGAAGGGATATTCATAGTGTTAATAAACACTTAAACTTAGTATAAAATTAATAAAATAGATCATATAATGTGTTCTCATGCAAAATACAGTCCATATGCCAACCCTGCACATAGTGAACACCAAAGAAGTCTGCCTTGAGGGTTTTAAGGAATTGGAGGACATATTGATATAACCCAACCATTAAATTTAGTAAATGTTGTCCCTAGGACCTAATTAAGCTCCTTATATGTCCACCTTTTCTAAGGTAATATGGAAAGTGCTTTCTATTCTATCTCAGATAGAGGGCACTCCCAAGAGGACAAATCCTACAAGCTTGATGGGAGAAAGGTTATTATATGACTTGAAGCCTATATAAATAGTTCAAATAGATGTATAAATTTTATAAAGACATGAAAAAACATGAATAAAACCTCATAAAATTGATATACCAAATAGGGTGGCCTAAACTCATAGGTATGCAGTCAAGTCCTACTAGGCTTTGATTAGACCCAAAGCCCTAAAGGGGTCCAACTTCATTTATAACACTATATGAACATTAAAAAGTATTATAAAATGTTCAAAATGAGTTATAAGATATGTTAGATACTTTTTTTTATAACAGACCATAGATAAGCCATTTCTTGGCTTAAGGACATGCTTGGGTATGTAAAAAGCTATGAAGAGCTCAAGTAGGAAAATTTGGGAACTCACACTTGTATGGAGGATTATAATGGGAACCTAAGGAGATAGGATATTTTAGAGAGTGTATTAAACAAGGTTTTAGTGAAATTTTTTTAAGTTTGGATGTCACATTTTCATGAACAATCCTTAAGGGGTAAAACTACCTAAAACCCTCCAAAACCTTAGATAATGACCTAATGGATAAAAAAAGGAAGGAAAGGCATCCAAATGATATATTTTACATATGAAAGTGACTTGGACTTGTATAAGACTCACTAGGGATATTTCCCATCAAGTTGACTTCTAAACTACTTGTACGAACATGGTATAAAACTATTTTCTTTGATATTTTTTGATGTTTTATAGGTATAAAAAGGTTTAAAAGGATTAAAATAAATTTGGGAGGAATAACGGGACCTAATATAAGCTCTCATGTTCATTTTTTCAATTATATAAGCTCACAAATGCCTCTGATAACACCTTCATCTCAACCAGTCCAAATTGTCATAGTGAACAAGGAATGATCACCAAGTCAGAAGGTGAAAACTCCAAGTGGGAGGAATTTTAAGGTCTACCTAATGAATATAAGGGAATGAGGACTCTTTAAAAGTTTTATAAACTCCACTATATGGATTATATTGGAAAATTAAAGACCATATTATTACCAAGTGTGAAGGGTGAGTGAAAGAAGAGTGATTAAGACTACAAGCAGTGAGAACACTTGGCCAAAATAATATTGATGATTAGGGATACATCAAATTAATGTTAGAGAAATTTTATAACCCATACGTCATATTTAAATGATCTCATCTATCCCTAGTCTACTATAGATCACTCATGGAAGGCTAAATGATGAAGGCAATTTTCAAACATGTAGTTGAAGAGTCTTACACCACATTTAAAGAGTTTCATGCCTTTGAAGGACATTTGTCTAAGTATACCTTTCATGGTTTATCTCCTAATTAATTATCTTACAAATGTATCTCCTTTTAGCTTGAAATCTATGCTTTTGACTCTTGTAATTCATTCTCTTCTCTCCTCTCTCAAATTATATAAGTACTAACCATTTTGTCTCTTGTTGAATAACTCCACTCCATGTATGGCAAAGCCATACTAGTTTGATGTTATAATTTACCTTTGAATAATAAAATATATATGGTAATGAGTTTATTAACATTTTGTCTAAGTGTGTGCAGTGATGAACGGTGAAGTTTAGTGATAAGTTCTATCCTTGCTTCTCCTTATCCTTTCATGTTTATGCAAGAGTTCTCATTCTAACAGGTCATATAGAGTGTATCTAGTGTGTTAGGATCCTTTCAAGTGTAAAAGTATCTTTAAATACAATAATATTATCTATGGTTTACTTACCTTGAGTTATCTCATGCATATCACCTCTATATTGAAAAACTTATGCTAGAACATCTTAAGACTTTGAAGCTAGTTTGTAGGTCTTATTATTAGTGAAATAAGTATGATAACATAGTATATATATTAATGGTGTATCAACCCATTATAATAGATTTAATTCATTTATAATTATATCCATTTTCCCAAAAAAAATTAGTTACTATAGGTGAAAGCACTTAAAGTCAAATTTAGGGAGCTAGCTCTTAAATCTAGAGGTCTATTTCTACCATAGGTAAACCCACATACCAAGAAGTATTCCCATGTTGCCCAAATATTAGAGTGTCATAAACAACATCCTCTAGGGTGAAATATTTGGTGAAAACACCAACCAAAGGTAGTTTTTCCAATGTTTTAGTATGAATTGGTATATTAATATGTTGAATCCCTTGGGTTACCCCCATAATAAACATTGGGGAAAACTTTGTATCCAATTATCTTTGAGTTGAGAAATATGATAATATGAAATCTTCTCACTAATATTTATTAAATTTTTTTCTAGGAACATATCTACCAATGGATTTAATACATTCCCTAATTGATGTGGTAAATTATAAAACCATTGTAGAGAATATTCTTTTAAACTCCTTGGAAATCACTTAATAAATAACCTACTATTGGACATGTAATCTAGAAATGATACATGGAATGCTTTGAGATGTTTTTTGGGGTCAGTTATTACATAATATAGTGTAATCATGTGTGCCACAAATATTGTAAGTAGATGATATACTATTATGTGTTGTGCCAATGGAGTGTGAAATAAAATGTGAGAATATGGTGCCTATTTAGGGTTTAAATCACCTTCCTTAAAATGTAATACCTTAGTTTTTAGATGTTTAATATCACACAAAAGTGATTTTACATTAGGATAAGAAGAATGTGTGCCAACCAAAGTCAATGTTCCTAATGATTGAGTAGGAATTGGAATATTAATATGATAAATCACCTTGGTTACCCCCATAGTAAACATTCATGAAAATTTTGTATCTAATGGAGTATAAATATCAAATTATTGTGCCATGCCTTAAATTTTTATGTCCAAAAGTGTTCTAAAAAATTTAAGATTATCAAGACATTGTTCTTAAAGTATTTATTGAAATATATTGATAAATTCCTCTTTTTTTAAATTCTATTTGTTCACCACTTATATGTGGGAGTATATATTGATGTCGATACTAAGGACCAAGGTTATCCTAATCATACTACTCATGCTTTGAAGTAGTTTCATTGAAATCTACATACTCATTATGTGTATTAAAATTCAAAGTTTTTAATATAATTTTTTTATTATCCATGTTGTAAAATTTAGAAAAAGGAATTTGAGTATACTCAATGGGAATACCACTTAATCTAGAGCTTATTATAATAAATGTACGAATAAATTTTTTAGAGTGCGTAAAATATGAAATGAAAACATGAAATAATTCTATTATTAATTAATTTATCAAATATAAAAACCCTAAGACAATAATTAGAAACAATAAAAATAAGGATAGAAACCATATAAACATCTATGGTTAAGGTTTTTCAACATTCATATAATGGATGGGTCCACAAATATGTTTTATCAAATTTTAGGAACTAGGAAAATGTTAAATCCTAGTTACACAAAATACTATGTAAAATTAGAAATCTATAGATATAAAATAAATGACACAAACTAATTTGGAACTTGTTAAACATGAAAATATACTAAATATGAAAAATAAAAATAACAAAAAATTAATTCTAAAACTAAGATGCAAACTATTTATGGAAATAAAATTGATAGGAAAGATATGTTGACTGAGTGTGGATTTGGAATAGGACTTGGTAAGGTCTCTGTATAAGAGCATTATAATTGGATATGAGAGTAGTGCATTATTATCCCTAGGGAGTACCAGTGTCTAATGGGTAGAATAATCTTCTAAATTTTTTGTGGTAGGTTAGCATTTACCTATGTTTTATGTTGATTGTATGAGATCTTATGATCCATTGTGAAAACCATTATGTATCTTATTTTCACTTGAAAAGCCTAACATAATAGACCAAGAGGATAAATGTAATAATTGAAAAAAATGGGATAAGATGTTTAAGTTGTGATTGAAATACAAAACACCTATGTTAATTTTTCCTAAATAATGATACTCTGAAGAGGGATCAAACTCTGTGTATTTCTCTCATGCTATGGTGGTGTGTGTAAAATACTAGTGCAATCCTAGTGTGATTAAGTGATCCAACTATGACTTGTGACCTTAGGAGTGCATTTAAAATTTTCTTAGGGAAGGGTTTTATTAATTTAAATTGGAATAAAATATTTAATTTTATCTCAATGTGTAATTATAATATTGGTGTTTTTCAATGTGGAAGTCACTTATGTGGAAAATGTTTTTAAATTTATATTTATAGTGATATTATTTAAATTAATTTAGATGGGGCTTACTAAACTTGTAGGATGACAAATTTTATGGATTAAAAATTTATAAAATAATCATTATTTGGAAAGAATAGAATAGCAATGTATCTAGATAAGAGAATAGTGCATTGTTGTCTAATTAGGGTGTTGTTATCCAAGGATCATAAATAACTAAAGTTGGTGCTAGGAATAATATTTAATTGATCTTGGAATACTTTACATGATGACTACGAATATTATGGGGTCATTTTTTTGCTTATAATAAAGATTCATCCATGTAGAAAGTGAAGGAAAGTGATCAAAAGGCCCTAGAATAATTCATGAGCTAAGTGTATAAAATGGTGGTCACAAGTGCATAGTTTTAACTTAAATGTTAATTTATGTTTCTACACTAGTGAATCTCAATGTATATGGTTTTAAATTTTCCACTTTAGTAAGCCAAATTTGGTGTTTACACCCTTAAATTTTTATTAAAAATTGTTTACATATTGAAATGAGAGTTGGAGCATACAATCTTTCAAACTCAAGGGCTTTCACTAGTTTTCAAATAAAAACTCGATCACTATTGAATCCACATAGGTTCAACATTTCTCTCAATTAATTAACAAGGGGGGAAAAAAACACACTTATTAATTTTTAAGATAAAAATAAATTATATTCAATACCATTTCAAGAGTAAAATTTCCTTTCTCTCATTTCAAAATTGTAAATTTTAAGTTTCAAAATTTCAATATTTTCAAATGTGGATAGTAACTACTTTTAGTCGCATTGTTATATGTTTTGCATTGAGGAATCTTACATATTCAAGCTTCATATAAAAATATAAAGTGTTTATACACACTTATGTTTGTATATACTTTACTCCAATAATTTAAATTCACTACACCAATAGAATAAAGTGGGGGAAAATGTAGACACTCATATTAAATTAATAAGCACTTGACACTGTTTAATGTTGACATCCTTACCTCATTTAGCCTATTGGTTATTTAGTTAAATAAAAATATATATTGTAACCTCAAATATTATACTTAACAAATTTTAAATATTATAAAAATCATTTAGACATCCTTATTCTAATTAAAAACTCATGTCATTCATATTCTAGTAGTTTATGTCCTTCTAGGATAAGATTATACTAGGTAGACATGGACATGGTATGGTCTCATCCACTAGTGTGGCCTAGTCCCCCACACTCAAAATTAAATTTTATACATTTAATATTATCCATAACATACTTTTATTAAGGTTTGTTAAAAAATATATTTAAAATATTTATTTATATAAGCACATCAAGGCTTCTCTAAACACATCTAGCAATCACTTCACAATTCTACTACACACTGAGCAAAAGAGCATTGTTGTTTCAAATTATATTTCTAATTTATTCTAATAATCATAGGTAAATTATTAATTAATTTTTTCTAGGTCAAGGACTTTCATTTTTTGGCATTGAAGTAATCTATCTAGTTACATTCATATAACAAAGTCAAGATTCACACACTCATTTTAAAAGGGAGAACTATGATGGCTTGAGGCCTTTTTGGGCTATGTAGGTAAAAATAAGATTGCACATGGTTTTATTTAAATATATATGATATACCATAATCATATACCACAAACCCCCAACCCATTTTAATTTGATATTTATTTGGTTTTTGTGCAGGAGTTAATGTATTGATTTTTTAGGTCTTACACATGGAAAATTAGGACACATAGTCAAAAAAGAAACCTTCACACATAGGCACATATGCCCATATCATAAAATTAGTTTCAAAATAAATCATGATATGGACATATTTTGGTTATATCCTCATAGTGAAGCCTTGTCCCAACATAATTTGCATTTATATTTTAGTTACAACATAGTTCACAAATATTTTCAACTAATTTTCATTTACAATTAGTTTACATAGTCAACAATAAATCAAATCCAAAATAGGTTTTCATATATTTTGTTAATTTAAAATTTGTATTTCATTTGAAATTTTTTAAATTATTTTATTTTATATTTAGATCTATATATTCTATATATATAAATCAATTTTTAATAGTTTATCTATTCTTAACATTTCATTATTAAATAAAAATAACATTAAATAATATCAATGTTTTGGAAAATTTACTGTAAGGTTTAGATGAATTTAATGAAATTCACATATATGTTTATTTATACCCTAAAATATATAATAATTTTCTCTAATGTTTTATTGATATTTATAATTTAAGTATAAATTGAAGAAGCGTCTAATTGAGGTGTGTCTTGTAGATTTCTAGGGATTTTTTCCCTTAAGGGTTTGGATTTGGGGTTTGATATTTTTTTACTATTTTAATTCAAAATTACATTTTTAAAAAATAAAAAAAGTGGAAATAACATAGAAAATATATTAAGTTTGGGGAACATGGACTGAACATTTTAATTTCCTAGCATTGGGAATGTATTGAGATTTTTTTATTTCTATATACAATAAATGGACATTCATTTTATATGAATATATATTTAAGATATATATCTATTTAAATATTTATAAAATTTAAAATAATGGATATATAATTAGGTTCTAAAATTTTACCCATTTTATTTTATATGCATGAAACCCATTTTTTTAACCCCTCCCTTTGCTACCACTTCTTGCACTCACCTTGATATTTTCCCATTTTATGTAGTTTTTTACTATTTTAGAGTTTGATACAAATTTATCCATAATTAAAATATTTCATGATTTTTTTCTTCTAAAAAATTTTAGGCAATATGATGCTGCCAAAAATCTAGGCACTTGTTGATTGATGGGTTTTGAGTGTGAAAGAATAAACTATAACTAATAGGTGAAGGGAAAGGTAATGTTTTAGTAACAACATGAGAAACACCATATATTATTATTATAATTTTTTACTCCACAAGTTTTGAACTAATGACCAATATCAATAAATTTGGGTTGTACTGATCCATATACATCAAGATCCTATCTCAATAATAAAATTTTGAAGCATTTTATTGTTTATTTTAAGAATATTTAGCCTATTTTGATTTATGAAGCATATTTATAACAATAAGTTATCTGAATTTGTGTCTAAATACATGTTCATTTCTCATTATCATAAATAAAATTATAAATACAAGGAAAATATATTGGATATTGTTATCCTTTAGATTAAAACTTAGGCATATTTAAAAGATCACTCTAAAAATAGTACTCTACAAAACTCACATTAGTCTCTTCCAAGCTTCTCTACCTAAATTTTTCCATTTGTGTAAAAAAATTTCATGATTCCCAATTTGTTCCTTAGTGTCATTTATCCTTATTTGAGTAATAAAATTCACATCTTTGATCTAATTCCTAGTCATGTACTAAAACCCTCTTGTCATGTAGATAGAGATGATGTAATTTGGGCTTTAAATTTTTTAGGTAAGATGATTATTTTAAGGATAAACCCCATTATTTTTGTATGTTATTAGATAATTTATTAGGTCATAAGGATCATAGGTAATATGGATAGGACTAATGTGGAAACACACATTGGGGGTGGTGAATTATGATATTAGCTTAGGGAATTCCCTTGGTAATAAAGGTTTACAATCAAATGATATTAATAAATAACATAAGGTTTGACATAGAGTGTCACCAACCCAAAATCATTTGGGGCTGACTTGTTGGTACGCTAAGAACCAACAAGACCCTTTTT